>VXBJ01004032.1:201440-319333 GCA_013400055.1 Nycticryphes semicollaris | reverse complement strand
TTTTTTTTTTTTTGTATCAGTGTATTTAATCCACAAGGTTAGCTATTTGTGGCATGAAAGAGATGACCTAAGAGATGACCACATCAAATGACCTAACAAGTATTAAAATCTACTTAGTCTTCTGGGTCTTATAAGTTATAAGCGCGGGGAATTATAAACAATAGACTGAAAAGCTCCAATGTTATTATTTACCTGTGTATATTTCTATAACGTATTCTCATCCTTTCAGATCATAACATATTCCATCTTGTACCAATTCCTTTTTTTTTTTTTTCATAACAATTCTATTTCTATAGTTGTGGAAGTTGATGAGAGTCTTCTCAGAAATATTTAAAGACTCTTGATCCAGAAAGCAGTATCTGTATATTTAAAACATCTCTATTTTAAAAAACAGATTAGCAGGTCAAAAAAAAAAATTGTCTATTTTTTCAATATTTATTGACTGCTCTTAACAGAAGATACCACTTCCCTTCACCTCAGCCCTCACTACGAGCCATTTAAAACTGAATTATGCTGTATTAATTCCATTAGGAACTCCTCTGCATACCATTAGGAAAAGCACGTCAAAGATCAGGAAAGCAACTGTATCTGGCCTATTTGTCTGTACCTGCATTGTTTGGTAAAACAGCCTTTTCTGTGTAACAAGATTTCATTTTATATTGAAGACCATGGTAAAAGGCTGAAATAACCATAACCTTCTGAGACTTAAAGTACAAGTAGGACTTTTGAGACATCTTCCAAAACATTCAAACTTTTTAGAATAAGCTTGTAAGATCCAGAACAACAAAATCTCAGTTGCTGCATCAACCACTATCATAGACAAACACACTTTGCACAGGAGTTGACCTTCTATTTTCAAAATTATGCCCAATGGATCACAAGAAAATGCAAAAGACCAGTAGAGCGATTCTAAAGAACGCTGAGTACAGAATGAATGGAAGTACAGTGAATAAATCAAAAACTGACAAGAAAATAAAAATAAAATAGGATACGGAGACTGAAGCCAAGGATTTGAAGCCATTGCTCCGAGCATTTCCCCCCCATATGCAAGTGAAACATATCTACGTTTCTGTAAGAATAGAAATATATCTGTATATCTATAGGGACATTGTGAGTAGATATCATATGTGATAATCTAAACTGAACTCATGTTTCAGTTTGAAAAACATGGGAGTAAAATTGTGAGCACTGAAAAATACATCTGAAATTCTACAAACTCTTTTGAAACTTTAGCTGTAGAAGCAGCTCTTTTTTTCCCAGCCAAGAAAATCTGATTGTGACCTCAGAATAGCTTCAGCCAGTTAACTCTAAATTTCTACCAAATTATTGCTGTCACACTCAAAGAGCCCGATGACTCAAAAGCAAAAAAAATAATTAGAAAACAAACACAAAACCGTGAACTTACTCCTCACATAAGCTAGCTTTTAGACAGATCAGAATTGGAAAGTCTCGCTTGTTCGCCTTCTGTTCATTATCCAAATATTTTCAGGTAGTATTGGACATCTTGAGACTGAAGTAGTCACATGCAGCAGCAATACAATGTCAGCTATCTCTCGTGTTGTTTCCTCACCCATAGATCAAAGTCAGTTTTCTGAGGTAAACATGCAAATAACTAAAAACTACTTCAATTCCAAGCTGTTGCTGATTCACGTTCTGTCAAACAGAAAAGTCCTTTACTTGATTCATGTTCACTTTGGAAAGTAGGATGCAATTCAGCTACTTAATGAAAATGAAGGAAGAGTAAGAGTCATGTCTCAAAAATATATGAGATTTGTTCCATTGATGGCACACAGCTTGGAGTGGACAGATAATCAAAGCAGATAATACAATTAACAAAATGACACAAGTCTTGCGAATTTCCAGCTCTCTGGCAGAGTAATTTCAAAGATCAGATAAAAATGAGTATTATATATAAGGATAATTCAACTGTATTTACATTCCTGTTAAAGTCATTACAAGCACACCATCAGAATCCTACTGACTACCAAACTAGGTTTAGGTAATTATAACCCAATAACATTCCCTACCTTCAAAATTACTACAATGATCTTAAACAGCCTGTTGTTAGACTATTTTTTCCTCACATACTCATATTTTAAATTATTTCTAACGGCACAATTATCCCAAAAAGAGTTTGACATTCTGCAATGGAAAGAATAAATAAAGCATTTACCAGTAATTCCACCCACATTTACTAAAATTAGTTCAGAGTCATCTTCTGGAAGAAAAGAGTACCTCTTTACTTTGAATGCACATCAAATATGCTCAGCTGCACAGATCCTTCACAGCACAGTGTTAACCACCAGAATATCTGGCTTGCTTATTTATTATGTTAGTATCAATATCCTTCTATGGAAGCAAAGGTAACGTGGAAAAATAAGAATTACAGTAAGGCAACCATGGGTACCACACCATTACACACCACTTCCCTCCTCATCTTTGGTTTGTTGGTTACTGAAAAGGAAGAGAATTAACTGCCACTAGAAGGTGTGGGGCAGTAAGTTTTCAGCCTAAACTCATTGTGGAATAGTAATACAATGTATTATTTTCATTAATAACACTTTTATTATGTGTCTGGTATGGTACCCATGCAGATGGATATCTACAGGTAGAATTTACCTTAACAGCAGCGCACAGTGTTGTCAATGTTACTTCAGTGCATCCAGACCTCCAAAGTTCTATACGCGTATCACAGGGCCAACGTGGTTTGTATGACACCTGGAAAGACTAAGCCAACTGCTACTAAGTATGTAGCCTCCTGAAGGTCACGAAGTTAAGGCAAACCCTCAGCTATAGTAATAGCAAAGGAAAGCAAAGTAAGACGTATGCACTAGCAAGGGAAGGAGTAACATTTGGGGAAAAATAAAATCAGCCTTCTCTATGTTGGACTCAAGAAGGGGGAGCAAGAGAATAAAAATAATAAATAAGTAAATAAACCCCAACAACCTAAAAACTAGTAACTGCATCCTTCCCCACAAAGCATGTAAAATGAGTCATAAACACCTAACAAGTACTAAAATCTATTTAGGCATTTCTTCAACTAATGGGTCTTAGACAGGCATTATACATAACAGATCCAAGAGCTGCCACTTTCCAATTGCACAACTGAAAAAAGAAAAAAAAAAAAAGACATCTAGCTGGACTTATGCAAAGTGTTGACACTGTCCCACACAACATCCCGGCCTCTAAATTGGGAGAGAGGATTTGACGCATGGACCACTCAATGAGTAAGAGACTGGCTACACGCTCACACTTAATAGGTTGCGGTCAATGACTCAATATTCAAGTGGTGACCAGTTACAGGTGGCATTCCTCAGGGGTCAGTACTGGGACCAGCGTTGTTCAACTTCTTTGCTGGCAACATGGATGGTGGGATTGAGTGCACCCTCAGCAAGTTTGGTGATGAAACCAAGCTGTGTGGCACAGTCAACACGCTGGAGGGAAAGGATGCTACCCAGGGGGACCTGGACAGGCTTGAAACGTGGGCCCATGCAAACCTCATAAAGTTCAACAAGGTCAAGTCCAAGGTCCTGCACCTGGGTCATGGCAATCCCAGACACAAATACAGGTTGGGCAGAAAATGGATTGAGGAGCAGGACTTGGGGGTGTTGTTGGATGAGAAGCTCAACATGAGCTGGTAATGTGCCCCCACAGTCTAGAAAGTCAACTGTATCCTGGGCTGCATCAAAAGAAACATGGCCAGAATGTTGATGGAGGCAATTTTGCTCATCTACTCTGGTCTCATGAGACCCCAGATGGAGTACTTTGTCCAGATTTGGAGTCCTGAACACAAGAAGGATGTGGACCTGTTGGAGCAAGTCCAGAGGAGGGCCATGAAGACGATCAGAGGGCTGGAGCACCTCCCCTATAAGGACTGTATGAGAGAGTTGGGGTTGTTCAGCCAGGAGAAAAGAAGGCTCCGAGGAGATCTTACAGCAGCCTTCCAGTAACTGAAGGGATGAAGGACTTTTTACAAGGGCATGGAGTGATAGGTCAAGGGGTAACGCCTTCAAATTGGAAGAGGGGAGATTTAGATGAGATATCAGGAACAAGTTTTTCACTATGAGGGTGGTGAGACAGCAGAAGAGATTTCCCAGAGCAGCTGTGGATGCTCCATTCCTGGAAGTGTTCAAGACTGTGCCTAATGGGGCTTTGAACAATCTGGTCAAGTGGGAGGTGTCCCTGCCCAGGGGAGGGAGGGTAGGAACTAGACGATCTTTAATGTCCCTTCCAACCTAAACCATTCTATGATTCTATGGAAAAAAAATAATAATAACTCCTCCTCTCCATTTAAACAGGAAGTAAGATGAGGCACTGGAAAAGTAAGTAATTAAAGCCTTCAAAATTGCAAATAAGTAAGAAAGATACAAAGATCTGGATATTAATTTTATGGATCTATCTACTCACTAACACATTGCCTTCAAGTAGGAGGGACAGATTAAGTGTTGATTAAG
Organism: Nycticryphes semicollaris; assembly: GCA_013400055.1. NCBI lineage: Eukaryota > Metazoa > Chordata > Aves > Charadriiformes > Rostratulidae > Nycticryphes > Nycticryphes semicollaris. The sequence continues at coordinate 314,879 of VXBJ01004032.1, read as the reverse complement.
AGTTGATTTTTCCATAACAGTTCACACTTAATCAAACTCATGGAAGTATTTTTATGTGTGTGTATAATAGAACAGGCAAGCAAGGTTCAAAAGAAGTTACAAGTAACCCTTAAAATGCACCTACATTTGGCCTTACATGGTGGTAAGAGGAAATGCACATACTCTTGGGTTAAAACCTGTACTAAAGCAGCAGGTCACTTTTAAGTAGCCATCATTCCTTTCTCCATTGATTTAGCAGTTAGCGCTTATTGTAGTTGTAAAAAGCAAAAATAAAAATAAATCTTGCCCTGAAGACTATATCCTAAGTAACTTCTCTCAAAATGGCAGGAAAACAGATACCCTAATCCTGAGCTTTAAAATGAAATTATATAAAGGAGATTAACTGTTCATAACAGAAGAATTTTGGTGCAAGCAGCAATGAGTCTATGACTCATGTTTTGCTATTTAATATGGACATAAATCCTCCTCCTCAAAAAGCTCAGTTACAATTTCAGCAGTGAAAATGGCATCTTTTCTGTTTCTCCCTTTAAAGCCAGCATTTTTAGCTCAAGGTCTGCACAACAAAGTAAGTAATATTGCCATGTAAGTATGTATATTAAAGCAGATACCCTTCACATTTCTCTTTTACATATGTTTATTTTGTCACAGACAATACAATCACTTCATACGTACAACAAAAACATAGTTAGCATTTTTAAAGCATTTCCTTACTGTCCCTAGTCTGCCTTCTCAATAGACTCTTGGTAACAGAAGTTACCAAGCAATTTCACTATGGGGAAAAAGAAAATAAATAAAAAAAAAAAGGAAGGAAAAGTGGGGGACAGGACACACACCGGGAAGAAGAGTGTATACCACTTTGGAAAATCAGACCACAAGCTGATTAGCTGCAATTCTCATGCAGCAGAGGCAAACAGTAAATCATCCCATTTTGCAGACATAATCTCTTGCAAACAAAATGTATTGGTATTACTGAGTGCAACAGCACCTCTCCTACTGTGCAGCACTGCTTATGTCAATTGAGTTATCAATGCTTTGACTCAGCTTGAATCCAACTTTCCTGCTCTTCTCCAGCTGGTAAAGAGAAATGTGTTGGAGTTATATAGGCAGCTTTGAACAACTATTCAATCTTAGCATAAACTGATGGCTCCAATGCTTAACATTGTTCTTTGTTGTTCAACAATAGTCATCAGGGGGGACTGAGGGATGGGGTGGAAACTAATAGATGCCTACCCAAATTAATTCACTGGTTTACTTCAAGAAAGGTGGACTCAAAGCTTTCTACAAGGGGTGTAATTGACAATTTGTATACAAAGCTATTCACATACACACACACACAAAAAAAAACCCAAACAGGGATATAATTAACAATTTGTATGTAAATGCATTCTCATAAGCAGAAAAAAACAGGGGCTCCAAGACATTCTGCTTATATCCTTCCTCATGCTCCTGGACTGCCACAGAAAACCCTATCACAACTGTTGTAATTTTATTCAAATTACAGTGGACTGCCCTTTGAAAAAATAAAAACAACTTATATCATTCTGATTTCAGATACACTGGGGAAAGAAAAAAAAATCCTATTTTTTTTTAACCATCAAGTGGAAGACTTAATTTTAAAAACCTATGAGAAACATGCCTTTGGTACAAATTGATTGTCCGTATTGATTTATTCGCAAAGCCAGAAGAATTCTCATAAACTGAATGATTACTGAAAAATCACTGAAAACAAGAAGAATAGCCCCACCTTAGAAAGAATGTAAGACTATGCTCTTTGAGGCTTCAGTCTTTTTTTATCATTATACATTATTTTGACTTGGTGATGCCAGTCACCTTTATTTATATAATCTTATAAAAAATGTTTAAAAAAATAAAATAAACGTTTGAAGACAATCAAATAACTTCCTGGCTACTCTAGGCATATAACAATCAATAAAACAAAATCCCTAGTTACTAAATACTCAGCTTGGGTTCACACACACTTAAAATGACGCAATTCCATTCATGTCAGTTCACCTATCTCTGAATCTGACTTTCCTATGCCATAGTAAAGAACAGTGGAAGAAGAGGAAAGCAGGAATTCACAGAGAAACACTGGGACTAAAAATCACACTATAGTGTGTTTCTGTAAATAAAGTGTGTCATTTTGGAATTATACAAAGACTAAGAAGTACTGTCTATCCATGGGATCTGTTAGGAAAGGGGCAGGGCTCTGAAATCCATCAGTATGCGAGGGGTAGATGGGCAAAACCATCGTCGGAAACAAGTTGAAGAAAGCAAGAAAGCGGAGCAATTTCCCCTGAAGAAAGCAAGAAAGCGGAGCAATTCCCCCCGGGTTCCTGCTGTGAATTGATAGGACTGACAAGGAATGACTCAGCTAATCTGCACAGCCGAGTTGTACACATTCTCAGAACTCACAGCCACGCACCAACATAGAATAAAGAAAATTGCTCCTCAAACAACCGCTACCAAGATACGGAGGAATATATCCAGAGCCTGATATTTTTATCCCCTAACATTAACTCCTCGTAGGGAAATGCTTTGCAAAGAGAAACCTGCAGCAGCATTTATTTGAATGCAAAAGAAGGTAAAAGGTAGACTTCAAGTAAGAATACCTGCATCGACAAGAGTCCATTCAAATAGTAACATGGATATGAAATACCTGGCACATCTTCCTGCTTGTATAAAAGCACCAGTCAGCAGCAATAAAGCATGCCTCAGACAGATGTATCTAAGACATTTAAAAGAAGTTTCCAAGTGGTTTTTTGTCTCTTTTCTCATTCTGTTTTATGATGACTCATAAAGCAGAAAGCCATTTTTCTTCTGTGGACAGGGGTGTTCATCTGACTATAGGGAATTAACATTCAACAGGAAAGACTCCATCTTGTCAACAAGTGTCTCCATGAGACCAGCAAGGTCATTCATGGAGAGAGGAGCAATTCCAAGAACTGCAGTGAATGCAACATCCATGAAAAAACTAATTTTAACAGACTGAAGCATAGAAGTTTGAGAACCATTATTTTCAAAGCCTACAAAGGATACTGTTACTGTCCAGAATGGAAAGATCCATACACAACCTGATGCAGGAAGGCAATTATACACTGGGGGGAGCAAGGCAGGAATCAAGATGTAAAAATGCCAGCGACACGTTAATTCTCAAAGCGTGAGCTTCGAGAACAAATCAGTTACGTAGCGTTCCCACCACTATCATGTTCAAATGAAGAGATTCTTACTACTTTTGCATCACTAGCCTTTTTTTTAAAAAAAACTTTCCCTGAGGACATAACTCTTTTTTTTTGCCTAGAAATGCCACCTATGGCATCAGGTTTTGGAATCTGAAGTGACCTTCTTTTTCAGGCAGAGTCCTATAATTGTGTATAATTTAAATATCCGGTTCTTTAGCCATAATATGGTCTATGCCAGGCTATGTCAATAGAAATCCTCACAATATAAATCACCTGCAATTTTCATTTTCATTTGTCTTCAAGACCTTAAGAGAACTTTTCCTGCACAAAAAGCTGCCCCTTAAAGGTTAAATAAAGACACCCCTACTGAAGTAGGAGAACTTCTCAATAATAGTGACCTCCTTGAATTGCTTAATCTCAAGAACTGCCTGCATTCCCATCCTATTTTCCCAGTGTAAAAAATCCAGTCTAAGAGATAAAATAACCCTGGTTTCTTTTCTGTGACATAAAGCTTTGGGCTCTGAGACTTGACAAAGATCCAGTGTAACTTTATACCACAGTGTTGCCATTTGGACTACCAGCTGGTGGAACAAAGACAAAAATATTTATATTATGAAAGTTAACTCTAAAAATACCTAAATAAAACAGTTCTACAAGTATACCCCAGAGAATGGGATTAATTTTAAATCTCAGTGAAGTTATTTCTTGTCTCTTTCCAAATTATTCAGCACATCAGCTGAGGCACAGACACATGCCAAAGCCTGCAGTTGTAGTTCCTGAAGTCCTTAAACTATAATCAGAATTTCACCTCAGTAAAACAACTTCCCTCCACACAAAGGTTACAATGGGAACCAATACATAAGGGAGTGTTATCTGCCTTGCTTTGTGGAGAGTCAGAGGAGTATCTAAAGGGGCTCTGAATGTAAAAATAGCACTAAGAATCATTATTCTGGAGAGTCTCAAAGTACTCAGATTTTTGGGATATGTAATGGTACAGGCTACTATGTCAACACTCACAAAACGGAAATGTCTACTACTGATTTTAGGATACGAGTAGCTAGACCAGTGCTGCTTCTTCCTGTCAGCAACAAATGAAGCAGAGTCAGAGTGCAGGGCCATGGAATCATCACACCATGACACATGAAGGGTTTCCTATGTCTCCAGCAAAGCAGTCCTCCAAACACCAGGAGTTTGCAAGAAAAGCCACTTGATACTTGCTTCAGTCATTAGCACGCGACAGTCGTTCTATTACAGGGCACCATAGCAGGAAAGTGTTCTCAGACTTGCCATAAATGGGCAGCTTGACCTACTCTCTCAGGACTTTGTACCTTTGATAAATTCTAACACAAAACATTACATTTTCCCATATATATCCTCATGCACTTTCCACTGGATGCATCTCCAGGTCCTGACATAAACTAGAGCAATAATATTATCTCTTGCCAAATCAGGATACAAACACAGATTAGTAATATTGAGCTAGCATGAGGATAAAAGCTCCTTACAAGTACAAAATGTTGTTATAAACACGTGGGAACTTTCTCAGAAAGGCAGTATGAAGGAGAATTATTATACTTACACATTAATTATGTGCCATCTCAAAATTAACTGTGCAGCTGTTAAAGTTATTTAATAAATGCCAATGCTCATCTAAACAAAAACAATACAAACTTGATCTCCTGCTGGGCAACATGCTATTCCTGAATGGGATTTGTCATGTAAAAAGAAACACTGTAAATATTTAGCTCTATGTAGATCTTTTCTGGGAGAGCTTGATAAGGTTTTCCCAGGGCAACAGACCAGTTTTTAGAAGTTAAGAAAACCCACAGTTCTTTCAATTGTGTTTACTATTAAACAAGGCATCCACACAGCTACCTACTTTCACCTTACTGTGTCATGCACAAAGATGCTCTGAAACATAATTGACATCTCCAGAGGAGCATTTGACAAAGCATAAGGAAGAGACACCACCCACCTCACACATAGCAGTTCTCATTTAGACTTCCAGAAGTCCATTTAAAATCAAAGGTCTCATTAAATACATTACAGCTGATACTTCATACTCTCTGATCATTTCAACCAGTACTTGACTTCACAGATTCAAGGTACAGGTTCAAGATTAGCATAACCCAAACTACAACTGTTCTGCTATTGACAGGAGTGATCTACCAGCTGTGACTTCTCATGCTCCCACTTATAATAGCACCAGCAGCCATGCAATTGCACATTTTGTTGGAAGCAAGTACCTGAAACATTTGATAGAATTAATATTGGTTCCCTAATCTGACCAAGGCTGCATGGCTGCAATAGCATGAATGCTGGCTCACAAAATTTACCAGTAACACGCAGTCACCTAAGGAAAGGTGAGTAGAGCTACTCTTTCTGATACAGGAAGAGCTTCATTCAGCTTAACTTCTCTGTGGAACTATACACCAGGAAACCTCAGCTCTACGAAAACCATAAGCCAGCCAAATGTGGTGCTAAGTAAGTCTCAAAGCCATTTCACCCACCCCTGAGCACTGTTCCCATGCTGCTACCCAATTCCTTTGTGCTGGCCCAAGTCTTTTTTAAGGTGCACTAAGCCCTGGATCACACAGTTGATGTTTTAAAATTAACCATTATTTTTTGTGCCTTGCCTCAGACAAGTTCCCCAACGTGCTGTGCAGGCACAGGGGCAAACGTAGCACAAATAGTAGAAGAGGGAGAGGACTGGCACTGCCATCTGCATGCACTGATTGACTGGCCTAAAAAAAAAAAACTGAAATAAAGATTTTTCTCTACTATTTTTTCTTTTTTTTCTTTTCTTTTTTTTAGCGCTCTCAGAACACTATATTTATGCTCTGTATGTTTACAGCTGTTTCCTCAGTTGTAGTTTCAACTCAGCAAATAGGATCAACAGAAGTAACCAAAGAAGTAAATCCAAAAATAATAAAAGTATGTAATTTAGCATTATTTCAGAAGACTATGTCCAAACCTTTCACTTCAAGGTGAAAGAATCAATTTCATACACATTAATTTATTTTTATAACAGAGTCAAGGTCAAGCAACTAATTTACGTGTCCAACTAAGTGGATTGGAAATGAACCATAACATTTCAGTTGTAATTTACAAAATAAAAGACAGGGAGAGAAAAAAGATTAAAGAAATACTCTTTATGTTAGTATTTAGAGCTTGTCAGTATCATCGTTACTTTCCAATGTGCTTAGTGTGACAGCTGGATCTTTCAGTATATTAGGTGTGCATCAGGACCATAAAGTCAGAAACTGTATAATCAGAATAGAGTAGTCAGTTTTTGTGATTATGTAACACACACAAAAAAGATACATTTATATTAGATAATCAGCTTCTAAACTTACATGTGAATAGAAGCTTTCATTTAAGTTCAAAGGTGAGTTGCCTGAACCTACACAGGGAAGAAAATCTCCAAAACAAACATGATGAAGACTACAAACTAAAAGGAAAATTAATCTTCTAAATAGTAGTGGTTTTGACAGCTACAACTGACAATACCTACTGTACTAAGACAATATTTAAAATTTGAGAATACTCTATCAAATCAAAGATGGCTACAAAGTACAACTCTGGTTTTGGGTTTTTTTTAAAGACATGCTAAATTTATAGGCATTGAATTCTTTCCAATCTAGATAGAGTATCTATTGTGTCTTCAGAAACTCTGCTAAATGTTTTGGAGGGGGATTGTGTTGTTTTCTAAACTGAGAGATAGGATCATTCCAAACCCAAGTACAGTGTGTTCCCAAAAGGGCGAATACTTCTATCTTCCACCTTGATAATTCATTATTACCCTGTTATTTTGAGTATGACAGAAATGTCAAGGCCTGTAAGCTTTAACACTAAGCAGGCACAAATAAACAAAAAGTAGCTCAATACAAAATAATACAATACACACAACAATGTAAAACCCCTAGGGAAATCTATCAGAAATGTCCTCAGGAGACAAACCATGCTACAGTGTTTATGCCAGTAAGCACCCTTGTATCCAAACCAGTTGCACATCAGGCAAAGAATACAGATTTTGCTATTGGCTGTACGCCGTAAAAGGGTGAGCTACCATAAGACAAATAAAAATCAGTAATAACATCTACCAAACATCAGCAAGTGTGGAAACTAAGACTAAGTGGACAGTTGATAGCAGGAATTAAAATTACTCTCCTGGTGCTGCTTATGCTCACTGTCCTGGTAGAGGTCACGATACCCTAAAATGGAATGCAAACTATTTAGTCACATCAGTGCAAAGTCTGGCAGCTTGTCTTAATCTGCTGATGGTTTTACGATAAGTCATCAATCTTGTCACTGCTATGGTAGAGATGCACATAGCTATTTTGCTCTCCTTGTAGTTCTGTTGGACCAGCAACAGGCAAAACACAGTCAGAATACAATCCTTCAGTGATTCCAGGTAGACTCTCCAGAAAGCCCCAAGCACTGAGGCTGAAGCTCTAAAATACAGATCCTAGACACTCAGATGCTTTTCCCTCTAGGTACGTAAATCCATTTGATTTCCACAGCAAGTTCATAAACATCCTTGACAACCAGGTCTAAGGAACCCCATTTTCTCAATGAGAATCAAGGTTAATTGACACTACAACAAATGACAGTCCAATTTGATACTGCATTCTTATTAAATTAGAACTTGCTCAGTCTAATTGCAGAATGTTACCTAATTAAAACTGAGTAATCTGCGCAACAGTGATCTAAAACTGAAGTTCACCCATGCTTCTATCATATTAAAGTGACTCTGGCCACCAGGAGAGATACCGAGTCCTTTCCTTTTTGCTTGCACAACTGTTTCTACATCCACATGATGAACCAAATCGAGGAAGTGATTTAATTACTAAACGTACAACGACTCTGCATATCAGCAGACCAGAGTACCCAAGAGCAAGGGTGGGGAGGAGACACTGGAGGCAGGTTTTGAAGGGAAGGGAAGATGTGAGAAGAGAAGGAAATGGTTGCGCTGTTTTGTTCAGAATGAAAGCCATTAAAACATGGGGACTCTTTGGAGTTTTACAGAACATAATTACTAAATATTAATTTTGCTGTATAGCACAAAGGTTTCACTCATTATTAGTCAGCTCCATTGTGCTCTACAAACAACACTAAAGATATCCTCCTCAGTAAATTATAAGTCCCCAACTTACAGATTAGGGTTACATACATAAGTGGTAATTTAAAAGACAACATGACACAACATTAATATTTTGGTACTATTTGTAGATACTTAAGGCAAGAGATTTGCTTTTTATTATTGTTCTTGCATATTTTTAATGTATATGAAGACAGCATCATCCTTTCCAAATGGAGTGCAAACACAGACATCATTAACAGTTCACTTCAGTCTCGAAGCAATTTTTATAGTCAGACTTTCAGGAAAGAATAACATCAAGGAAAGTCCCACATGAGGGACAACCTGAAGGAAAGCAAATAATACATGTGTGTGAGAAAATGAGCCATGAAAAGACCAGACTGACATTACTGTCAAGCAGGAACAGGCCGGGGTATCATATTATAATAGACTTTAAAATGCCAGACAAGCCAAAAATACATACTCTTGTACATTATACAAAAGATACTACTCGTGTTACAGGCAGCTTTTCAACTCCATTTGCTTATACTCCAATCAGTACAGGGAAGGCAATATACTATTTAATCGCAAAAGCTTCCAGTGGACTATTGTATTAACATACCTGGACAATCACAGCAAGTGATTGCTTTACAAAAGCTTATCAAGCAGAGATGAAGCTACCTTTCTGCAATGAGGAAAATGCAGAAGCAAAAATGGAAACTTCATCACAAGGAAAAGAGCATTATGAGCCCGGAACAGCTGCTCAAGTAAAGAGAAAGCAGATGAACATGTCAGGAGAAGTTCAAGGCCAGGTTGAAAAGCAATTAATAAAATGAAAGATATGAAGTGGAACCTTTTACCTTTTAACAAGGCAATGATCCAGTAAAGACATATTGCTGGAAATATGATCTTTAATTGGGAAAGGAGCAAAGGAATTTGCTGCCACACAAGGAAAGGTTAAAAAAAAAAAAAAAAAGTCAACTGTGCTGATTGCTGTGAGGTAAAAACCAGAATTGATATGCATCCTTTGCAATGATATGCACCACGTGCAAACTGTTTCCTCCAAATTTCCCTAGAGTCAACAGACTGCTTTGATTACAGGAACTATTAGCAAAGCAGGTTTAAAAATTCACAATTTAATCAAGTTCAGCATTTAAAAAAATAAACAAAAGTTAGTATCAAAAGTAGCATCAGTGGACAATGATGTTTACCTAAAAATCATGCCACACGCCCCAAAAAGAGAAAATTAAGTCACTGTACCATAAACATTGAGGACAGGCATAGACTGGAAGAGCACTTAAAATAGCAGAATAAGCAAACTGAGAGGGAGCTGCAGCTGGTTCTCCAATTACTAGGTATTGTTTAAAAATGCATATTCAAATCAAAATCCCTCAGAACATTTGTACTCTCAAAGATGACTTACACAGTAGTTGAAAGATCTGCATTTTAAACTATCACAATTTAAGTTGTCCAAGTAGCTGCAAATACTTCAAAGAACAAGAAGGAGGAGGTAAAATGAAAAACCAGAGCACGGGGAAGTATTAATATAGTATCTTTTACAGTATTTTCTAAGGACTATAAAACTAGTCTCTCAAGTTTTCTCTTCTGAAAGCCCAGGCATATACAGTATGCTCAAACAGCTCTCTTATCAGACCGTGGTAACTGCTCATTCCTTAGACTGAATACAAAGTCATTGAATGATTGTTGTTATTAATGTTAACGCTCAGGGAATCTTGAAATATCAACTGCAGATGAAAAGAAGATGAAGTACAACTCAGTATTAGTGAGGGCCATATTAGAAACTCAGAAACGTTGATACATGTACACAGGCATCCTATTCCTTGCATTTAAAAAAAAAAAAAAAAACAAAAACCCACACACAAAAAAACCCAGTACCTATTTTTATCTTGCCTATATGTTTAACATAACAGAAAGTAAAAAACTCCTACTGAAAGACGGAAAATAAAAGGAGTGAAGAGTAAAGCAGTAAAAAAGCTGTATGTAAGCATGATGGTCAGCAACATTCCACATTAATATTTTAGGAAATACCTGAGTAGATAAACAGCTCTTTCAATATCACTGAGTTCTTCATCAACTGTCAATCTTTCTATTTCTTCTGGTGTCTGTCAAGCGTGAAATAGAGATTATGAGTCTACAATGCCGTACTATTTCATCATTATAATCTTCTTAAAACAACCCCTTCCTCCCCATGTATCCAGGGATACTTCCATGAGTAATTTCAATTTAATCCTTGAAATCTCCAGCCAACATTTCAAATTCAATCAAATAAATCTTGCACAGGGAAATGATGGACTGTAATAGAAGTACAGCTCCATGTCAGACACTATCACTATTAATCACTTCAAGTATAAACAAATCACATATAAATTAATCTAAAGACCTAAGTTACTCTATTTTTTTTCCCAGCTTAATATTCTTACACTGAAAATATTAAGCCCCTGCTATATAGAATTCGACGCTTTATTGCAAAATGAGTGAAAACAAGNAAAAAAAAAAACCAAATAAACTGCAGAAAATAAACCAGACACAATTCCAAACGGTTTTTTTAAGCATCGTTCTATTTTGAAGTATGTACCTTCAGGCTCCTGCGGACCGGCCTCTCTATAATAGTTAGTTCCTGCAGGTCTTCTATGTATCCAAACAAATTGCTCTGACTAAAATCCATTTTGGAGAAGAAGATTATTGGATGCATGTAACAACTAACGCCTTTGGCAGCCGCCGCTCGCTCTCTGCCTCTCTCTCCCCCGCCCCGAGCCGAGTCTCTCGCACCGAGGGAGGCAGGAACACCCCCTCCGAGCCGGCCGCCCGCCTCGCCTCGCCTCAGCGCACACACTGCGGCAGCGCCCGCCCGCCGCCGCTCGCCCACACCTCCAAACTTTCTCCGCTTGCCCCGGGGCGAGCAAGGGAAGGTTGCGGGGACGGCCCTTGCGGTCCCCTCGGTACCTCGGGGGAGGGGGGAGTTTCAAAGCGAGTTTCCCCTTGTCGCCGGCGGAGCTGCCCGGCTGCCGCCTCTGTATCGCCCCCCACCCTCCGCCCCGGGAGGAGGGACGGTCGCCGCGGTGCAGTGACGCTCCCCACCCCCATCCCGCAACCCCCTCAGCCGCCCTCCCTGGCACCGCGGCAGTCGGGCCGGGCTGGGGTAAACCCCGCGGCCTTGACAGCGCCGGGCCCCCGCGGTGGGGCCGCCCCAGCACCGCCCAGCTGGTCGCCGTGGGCAACGCGGTGCTACAGCGGCCTCCGCGGGGCAAAGCGGCTCCCGAACGGGAGGGGGGGCGCCGCTGCCGCCCCCTCAGCCGCCGTTACCCGCACACGGAGCTTCGCCCCCTGCTGCCTCAGGTAGCCCAGCTTGCCCCACCGCCCCAGCCCGGCCTGCTGTGGTCGCCCGCGAGGCTTCTTTTCCACCGCCGTGGCCGCCATGGGCTTTCCCTCCCGCAGCTTCAGCCCCCCGCGGAGCGCAGCTTCCACCCCGGCGGCCTCCCCTTCCAGCCGTGGTGGGACACCTCGCCCGTGTCCTGCCCCTCTCCCACTACTTCATAGCAGAATTGCACAGAAAAACAAACAAACAAAGAACTATAAGCATGCCGATTTTAATGAAAAGTCCAAAGCGGCTTCCTCCCTCAATGAATTCTTTGGTATTAATCTAAAAACAACCCCAATACCCAAGGAAAAGCCTTTGGCAGCCTTGGCACTGGATTGTGAATCTACAACGAAGACATCGCTTCCACTCTTCATACCTTCCTACTCTTCACCTGCACAAGCCCTTCCCTGGCTCTGGTTCCATATTGCTCCTATTTACAGCAGGGACATGGATACTCTTCCCGGTACCCGCAGTTGGGCCGTGGATGCTGCAGGATTTATCGTTCTGGCTCACAAATTAGGGGTACAACAGAGAGTACTTATTTCAAAATGAAGGTATGCCATTTTTACCCCTGACTGGTAGACAAATGAACATGGAAAATGCTATCTTTAAAAAAAAAAATAGTAAATGCATCAGGCAGCTTTGTTTGGGATGGGCTGTTGTTGCAAAATAAACACTGGATAAGAATCAACACACGTGGTTGCACTAAACATTTACTGAGCAAAGTATTTCTCCAGGCCTCAAGACGGCGGCCTTGGCAATGATTATATGGAACACAACTAAACAATAATCACACACCAGGAGTGAAAGAAAACCTGCAAATACTGTAACAAGGGCTTACTGAAGTGGGTGCAACGTTGTGCTATTACAGTGAAAAGCCAGCACAACCCAATGGGTTTTGTTGATAAAGTACAAAAATCATTCCAGAAATAAGGAATTTTATATAAGGATTTCTGGAATCCTTTAAAGCAAGGATTAGATAACACTATGTAGCATATTGCCCAGAATTTGAATTACTTTTGTTTTATGATTGGTAAGTAGATCAACTTTATTTAGCAAAAAATAAACACTGTCCTTTGAGTGTTACATCTCTGTATACCAGTTAGGCCAAATCCTGTGTTCAGTTAAACCAGTAAAAAATAAAGGCATCTCCATCAATTTCAAATGCACAACAGAATTACTAGCAGAAACATCTAATCCAAAGTACGTATAAATAATTGAACTGTTACATAAGAGAAAACCAAAACCATTAAGAGTTTCAAGGCATGATGATGAATTAAGCCGAGAAGCACTGTTTTGAACATCTCCTTTGCGTTATCCTTTTAACCAGGGAACATAATTAGACAGCAAATATAAAAGTTAAAACTGAACCTGTCTTCTCAGAGTGGCTTACCCACTAGCTCCACAAGGAAAAAAAAATAATTTATAAAATGTTCTCTTTTCAGGTTCAGAATCCTGACACGCAGGTTTCTGCCAGTGATAAGTATGAAGAAAACATACCAAAATCCCAATCTCAGTTAGGAAAATCCTTTTGCAAGTTCTTTCACAGACAATTTGTGGTTATTTCACTTTGCAAATAGTTCTCATGAATCTTAAAGATCTTATGAGACCAAAGACATTTTCTTTTGCGTGCCTCAAATTAGGAACTCATTGCAGTTTTCAAATCAGATATTTCATAACCCAGTTTTAAAGACTGAAGAATATGGAGTTTAGATATACAATTAGGCTGATTTATTGTATTATGTTCTACATAAATTTTGTAAGCCACTAAAGAAGAGGGGGTTTTATAAACATGTAAATAGCTCCCTTAATACCTTTAAAAATCTGTCCTTTTAACTCAGTCCAGGAAACACAGTGCAGGCGTGACTCCCATTAATTTTAAAATCAGCAGATATGCCAGAGAGATATACAAATATCATGGAAATGTGAAAAGTAGAATAAAGGTAAGACTAACGTTTTCTGTTAATTGAATACTGGAGCAGAATAAGGATCACAGAAGGAATTAGCTTGCCCAGATTCAATATAAACATATCTCCTTTTGACGCACATTTGCCAGATAGGGAAAAAAAAAAAAGTTAGATATTTTGTTCCAAAACCACACATATAATTTCTGATAGTAAATCTGCAGTCATATTCACCCCAAGTGGTTTGTCATTCTCATCTGTGATGAAAGTCACGCATGACTTCCCTTCCACTGCTCCAGCTTTCAGCTCCTCCCTTTTTCACTACTCTCTTCTCCCAAATAAAGCCCTACTTTCAGCTCCATTCTAACCTTGTCACAGCTATTGTAGTAGAATAAAGAGCTATTTCATACTGCTTTTGTGAAATCCAGAGTGAATTAGAACCTTCATTTTAACACAGGATCTGTGTAAGCTTCCCAAGCCAAAACAGAGCTGATTTTAAATAATCCTTCATTGATGGAGACAACTGGGAAAATGGCACTTATACCTAGCACAAGAGGAGAAATAATGTTACTCATGCCTTGTAAAGCAATAAACTCTGCACGCAATACAGACAACAATTTAAAAAAGACAAAAAAAATTACTTTGTACCTGAAGGATTCTTCAAGTACAGTGGCAACCTAAGGACTCTGGGGTGAAGGGATTTGTCACGGTACACAGATGCATGGCTCTTCTTTCCTTCCCAGCAGTTAGCGAGGTGTCTCCCTTCTGGAAATTGCTGTGAAAAGGCTGCAGTTCTTACTTCACCTGTTGCACATTCCCAAAGTTTTGACCTGCAAATCAGATTATTCACAGAGAAGTTGAAAATGTGGGAAGTCTCAGCATGTATTGAAATGCCTTAATCAGCTGGAATATGAAGGAACTGGTCCGGGGGACATAGGGCATGCCAAGAAATGCTTTCAGGCAAAATGTGCGCACTCCAGATTAAAAGCCTTATCTGGCAATGGTGTCCCAGTTTGAATGACACAGGATTAATTTCTCATGCAGTAATTTTATTTTTCAGTAAGGGCTCTTCTTATGCTTGAGAAAACTGCACTTTTAGAAGACTCTAGTGGCTGAATTCGCAAAAATAATTACTTTATAGCCAGCCAGGCTACGTGGAATTCAAGGTCTCAGTGTTTTCAAGCCTTGATAGGTGCAGGGACAAGGAGGAGCAAGATCTGGGGACTTAACCCAGGCTGGCCAACAGGATTATTTCATACCATGAACGTCACAATGAATATAAATTAGAAAGTTTGCTGCATAGACTATCTCTTGATGGCTGCAACCCTAAGAACTTCTTGCCCTGATGCTGGACCCCTGAGCCCTTCCCTTCTTCCCAAAGCCACAGGCAGTTGGCAGTGTCCAACGTTTGCTGGCCACTGCTGGGAGAGCAGAGCTTCCTGCTGATAGAATATGCTGAGTACAATTCTTGTATATCTTATATTGGTATTGGGATCAATATTAGTTCTTTAGTATTATTAATGTTAATTATTTTGTATTGTTCTATAAAATCTGTTTATATTTCAACTCTCAGGTTTCCTTGTTTTTTCCCAGTTCCCCTTCATGGGTTGGGAGGGGTCACAGGGCATAATTGTCTTCAAACCATAACAAATGTCCAAACCAAAAAAGCAGGAAAAATTCAGCACAATATTTTTGGATTATGTTAGGGAAAAAAAAATAAATACATTTTGGGTCAACTTGAAAGTAATAGTTTGTTTCTGAGGGGTTTTTTTTTGCCCTTTGTTTTTGTTTTAATTTAGGCTACTGAAGAGTCTCTGTAAAAGTCAAAATTAAATTGAATGTTTCATTCATTTCCCTTTTTTTTTGTTAATTTAAGATTCCACACAAGTAAATACCCTTCCATAGCGCACCATGTAATCACAGTTCCGCTCAGGACTCAGCACCTAAACTGTGCAGCATTTCAGTTCAGTCTGTTGACTTCTGCTGAGGGACAGCCAGAGCTGGATCAACTGTCACTCACCATTTCTAAACGACCAACCTCTAACTGAAATGGTTTGCCTTTTTTTTTTTCCCCCACAGTTCAACAAACCCTTAAAAAAATGCAGCTTTAAGATTCCATCTAATGAGTTAGCTTCACAAACCAAGATTTTTTATTCCATTTATACTCCAACTAAGAATGTCTCCACGAACAGTGGTTCTTCAGAAAAACTCCGTGTCAAGGCAGACCTGTAAGAGCATTAATCTACAAGAAACACACACAAAAATCCAGGTCTACTTCAGAACAATGATTGGAACATAGCATACACAAACCTCAGTAGGAAAAAATATTATTTCACATATTTTCCAGTTTGTTGCTAAGAAACTGTTGCTTCATTTTCCTGTTGTCACTTGCAGAAAATTTCTGATTGTTCTTTTGCCCCTTTGGTCATCTCGTAGTTACAGCTATGAAATTAACAGATTATAAAGGAAAAAATGCTGGAATGTACTCATGCTTTCATTGTCTGTGAACTGGTCTCCCATACGCTCTCCTGTCACTTAGTACCCTCTAATAAGATCTAAAACACCCCAAAAGACTATTTCACAAGAACTTAGAAAAGATCCTTACATTTATTTTTGTTTTTTATGTAACATATAAAATGTGTAAGATTATGATCACTGCATGCTTCATGTCTTTCTGTAAGAACTAGTAATGTTCTCCTCCTACAGTGTCTAATCTGCTGCCCTGTTTCCAAAAGCAGTTAATAGCACATGCACAACCACAGAGTAACAACACAGCAAATAGAAAGTGCCATTTTTCCTCATATCTTCCAGCTATTTGTAGGATTTTTGACCTGAAAGTAGGATCTAATAGCAAACAACGTCACAAAATTTAAGTGAATTATTTTCGACTGTAAAAAAGGAACGCATTTTTTATTTTTCGTTCAGGTTTACTCCCCACCTCACCCCCCAAATATCTCCACAGAGCAGAATTTATTTATGTTTTAAGAATGGGAACAATAACGGCCAAAGCGTCAGTGTCAGCAGTATTTCAGGAAGGAGGTCTACACCATATTTTCTCACCCCTTTTCAATGAGCAGGGAACAGAAGACATCTCTGGTACTGGGCACTGTACAGCAACTGGAGCTAATCTTTACAGGGTGATGTTGCCAGTACAGTCCCCGAGACCAGCCTGCAGGCTCCCACAAGGTTCCCTGGTTCAGGCCACACGTTGGAGCCCATTCCCCATGGACAGTAACGATGCAAGTGCCCTAACTCCAGAGGATAAGAGTTTACCAGTACGGAGATGGCCAAGCCACACCAGTCTGCGTCCGAGCCAAACACCAGAAGTTATATTCATAACACAGAGCCAGCCGATGAGTCCAGCTCCTTGCTATGACAACCATGAACACTACCTGTCATACACATGTCAAACTTTATATTAAAACTAACAACTTTTTGCCTTCAAGTATTCTTTACTCATTGGTTGCCATAGAAACTTCAGATTTCCTACCTAAAATTACTGTTGGCCAGTTTAGCAAGTTTCTTCCTGTGCCAGTGTTGTCCTGTACTTTAAATTGTTATTCCTTTCCTGGTATTTAAAGACTGCATTGATGTCTGCTCTAACCCTGGGCTATACAAGGTAGCGTTTAGTCTTCAGTTCTAAAGCAGGCTATTCATGCCCATGATCATCCTTTTCAGCATCTGCTGCAGTTTGACTTCACCTCTCTTGAATTAAAGTGACCAGAATAAAAATAACAAATTCAGGGAAGTAATGCCTCCTGTGAAGAATGAGTATCTGTACAGGAGTTAGTTTACCAAATATACTACATTGGCAGCTCACAGTTACCTGGTGATGAAGTAATACATGAGGTCATTCTCATCCGTAGTGACCTAAAACTAATTAACTCCAATCTTAACAGTATAAATTCAATATTAGCCTTAGCTGAATGGTGCTGCCCTTTGTATGAATAAATTCATCCCATTATTCTGGTCCTTTAGGTGCTTTCAATCTGCTCGATATCATAATCGCTCTCTGTATTAACAACTCTTTCATCAGCAAATTTAATACTGTATCACAGTTATTAATGAAATATGGTTACTCCACAAGGCTTTAAAAAACTCCTTGAGTAAACTCCATATACCCAAATGAAATATGCATTTCCCTTCCCTCTTTAGCCAACTGGTTTCACCTGAAAGTTCTCTCCTATTCCTTGTTATTAATAATTTCCCATATATAGGATCTTTGAGGATGTCCAGATAGATTAGATGAACTTCATTTTTCTTCCCAGTAAACCAGTTACCCTATCAAGTGACGTAGCCTGACTTCCCATTTCTCCTCAGTTAACCAATACAGCCTTGTATTTAATTCCCTGCTGCCTTCATAGCTTCTTTTATTATTTTTCCTTTCAAAATGCATTCTGAAGTACATATTGCATCTGACTGCTTTGCAACCATTGCAATTGTTTCCCTCGTCTTAAATGAAGGTGTCTTTGCTATTCTTCAATCACACAGGAAAAAACAAAACATCTTCACCTTGATATATCTGTACTTGAAAAAGTCTTTGCTATTGTAACTACAGTTAAATGTGCCAGTGCTCTTAAATCTCATGCGTGGAGATTATTTTGCTCTCCTGGCTTTCTGAACACATTAGCTGAAGAAGCAGCGCTACGTCTTTGATAAAGCATACTGTATACCAAAAATGCTTCACAGAGATAAGTAAACAACTCATCTGCAAAGTCACAAGAAAGAACAAAGAGAGAAAAAGAAAAAAAAAAGGAAAATAAAAAAAGCAGGGCAGGCAAAGGTGTGTATGGTTTATGTATTCAAATAAGAAAACAATAGAGAAATAACAATAGAGAAATAATTAATTGGCAAAAAATGGGGAAAAGTGTTCCAGAATGCCGCAGAAGACAGAAATAATCCAACCTACAACTCTCCTCCAGTTAACAAGCCATCTCCCAGACTTAATATTTTTATTGTTCTACACCTTAAGATCTTGACAGTCTTAGAATGATATTCCAGAACTTCTGAATATAAGAACAGAGGCCTTGACCCTGACAGAACCAAGATTTTACCTCCCTACTTCAGGACCAGGATGATGAGTGTCATCTGTCACACCAGGAAAGACAGAAGAGCAAATTCTACAGCCTGAAAAGCACTAGAAGTTTCAACTACCCCACAGGCCAGTGGCTGCAAGGTTTTAATGTCCAAAAGGCACTGTAAGATGAGTATCGATATAAATCACGGTATGGTAACTTTCTTTTATTAGCAGTAATGGCTATTAAAATCAGTAGTTAAACAGATACTGGTCCTCCTGCAGGAGACAAAAGAACCCAAGAGAGAAAACAAACAAATTGGTTACTAAATGAAAGCCTAGCTCAGTGGCTCACATGCAGATTCAACTGTTCCTGGTGCTTGACCTACCTCAGAATAAACCTTTTATATTTACAAAACATCAACATATTAATTGAAGAAATATATAACATCTAGTATCTAATACTACACAGCAGGGACCAAACGACAATCCCTGGGCTACTGATCTGCAGGACTAAGTTTACAGCTGGGGAGGGCAGAAGGATCTGTTGTAGGCTAACATTCTGTGTAAGAAAGACATCAAACTCCTCAGTTTCTCTTGGACCCTCAGACATAGTGACTTAAATAATTTGGAAATTATTGATTGTTGACTAAATAATTAAATACGTATCTACTGAGTTATACAAGCATAAAAGTAGCATTAACTGTCATTAATACATGTTACTCTCTTCAATTCACAACTTCCTGTTATTTAAATAACTGCTGATCTAAAGAAGTAGCAGACTTCTTCTGTTTCACTTGTTGTTTGTTGACATTTTAATCAGCAGCTTACTTTACACTGTCAGTAATGGAATTGTCCTGACCAAGAGCATAACAACCCACTAAGCTGGTAAGATACAAATGTTGACAAAGCCTTGTCACTTTCGGGTTACAAAGGCTCAGAAAGATTAATGTTACTCTAAAAGTAAGCAAATGTTTAGTTCCCTTGGTTATCCCTTCTCAAAGCAACTCGGAAAACTAGTGTCTCTTGTATAACCAGTTCACACCGTGGCAATAAGAAGAGTTGCCACCCCTGTGTAGGTAAGACTGTTCTGAACCTCCACACTTACTACAAGTAGGCATGTGCCTTCTTTCAAATTTTCAAAATTTAGGCACTGTAACTCTGTCCCCTAGTCTATAAATAGTAGAAAGAGCTCAATACTATCAAGAAAAAAAGTCAGCTACATCCACAAGTGGACTCTTGAGGAAAAAAAATCCAAATCCTCCAATGCCCTGTAAAAATACGTCCATAATTACATTAAAAAGCATAATTCAACATAATTTGGCAAATAACTTCCTTGTTAAATCTTTCTTTCAGGACAGGGCTGCAAACTCTGAAGCTATGTAAGGACAGATTATGGCTAAGAACTCTCCTGTCCACATTACTATTTTTTTTAAAAACTCTATTTCGGATCAGCTTTACGTCAATCACACCAGAATTTGAGAGTAATCTTTTTTCTTTTTATTATGCAAATTCGCTGTTTGCTAATATCCAGTGAGAAAGAAAAAAAAAAGAGAGATAAAGTGGAAAGACTGTATATAGCGAAATTGTCACTTATCAATTTGAATCTGTACAACCTGGAAGGAAAGATACTTGTAATGGAGGAAAGGATAAAGACTGCCAAGACCCCTTCCTTTAAGCTTGGAAGCTGTGACTGCATCTTCATGGCTATCAGTGAGCAGTACCATCAGTCATCACTAGCTCCAGTTCAGCACTACATAAATAAGGTTTGCTGGTTGAAACGTTAAAGCTACCAGAACAAATTTTGCTCCCTGAACTCACTTTGGGACTCGCTGCCAATTTCAACTCATTTTTTACAAAACATGAAGCATCAAACGCTCTTTAGCCTTACTCACATGAGGATATGCATTGGAAGCAACCCCTCATGTCGTGCATTGGCAGATCTGTGTTAATGATGATTAACTGGAGTGAAACTGTCCTCAAAAATGTATAATATGCTTATTTCTGCCTTTGGCCTTAGCACATTAAAAAAAACCCCAAACCCTAAAGCAACCCTCTCTTTACCCGTCTTCTCACAGAACCAAGAAGCACCTGCAGATACCACAAAGAAGAAATAATTATTGTTGTAACTGCAATTTAATTTACAGTCCTAGTCTCTATCACCGAGAAACCTCCCATTTTTTTTCCTCTTTTCCATTTCTCATAGCAAAAGAAGCTGTTCAGAGCATTTGCCAATCTTTTAGCAGAAATAAAAGTCTTCCATTATCATAGTATATAATTTATGACGTCCTCTTCCTACACCAAGATCAAGCTGCAAAAAGCACTTGATCACGTAGAATAAAAACTCATGCTGTGACCTCAGCAGTATGCTTGCTTCTATAGTTATTTGCAACTTTTCTCCAAATTGCATTACCTTACCCACAATACTCTTCTAAACAGGGAATAATAAAGAACACATTAACACATAAGCATGTTTTTTATTGAATGAGCGATTCTGATGACATTCAACCTTAGCTGCTAATTTTAGAGTTGAAATTTAAGAGGCTCTTTATGCATTCCTTCTTGAACACAGATCTTGAGATCCATTATGTGCAAAATAATACATAAACGATCTATAGAGATGCTGGTATTTTGAAATATAATTTTCAGTTGCAGGAAAGTAAACAAATTTTCCTATTCTCTCTTTGTCATGGCTGCAGCAGTATGCCTGATCTGCACTTCAGCATTATTTATGCAAACAGCACCATAGCTACTAATGTACTTGTGAAAGATAAAGGCAGAGCCTGGTTAGAAAAAAGGTATGCCCACCTCCACGCTGGTGAAGTAGCTGTCACCATGAGCATTGTCAGTCCAAGGGGATGGCAAGCCACAGCTAGCCTGCTGTTTGTTTTGTTTAAAAGGTAGGCTGCAGTAACAAGTTATGCTGACAGTAACACTAGCAAACAGATGCTACTCTCCAGTAACCCCAAAAAACTGGAAAGAGGCAGTATCTTCATTCCTTCACGTTAGTTGCTTAGCCATTAGAAAGCTCATCTCCCTAAGCTCATCGTACTCTAGAGGGAGTCTAGAGCACCCTTAGGGGCCACGTTAGCGCACTTGAATTAAAGTCCTGCTGAAAGCAGCCCTCACTCCTGACCACCACACATCCTTTACCTCTGGGGGAAACACAAGACACCGGCGGCTACACAGCACCAATACTCCCCCCACACCCCCAGCCAGCCGCCCCGGTGAGTGACAAGCCGAACCACCGGGCTGCCAGGACGCTGCAGGTTCGGGCAGCTCCTCACAGCCGAGGCCCGGAAACCCGGCCGTTACCGCAGGGCCGCCGCCCGCGAACAAGACACCCCACAGGCCTCCCTACGGAGCCAGCCGCGGGGACAAGCCGGGAACACAGATCAGAACCGCCCCTCTACCGAGCCAGGCCTAGTCGGGCCGGGCCACCAGCCGCAGAGCGCATGCGCACTCCGCTCCGGGGAAGGCCCTCGCCGGCGCCGCACAGTGACGTCACGCGGCAATGGCGGCGCCCAGCACACGCGGCCGGGACCGGTGTTAGGTGTGGCGGCGGCGGCGGCCTGGTTGGAACCACATTGTCCCTCCCTGTCCCGAGGCCGCAGAGTGTGGTAAGCACTGGGTGGGGGAGCCCCTTCGCCCCAGGGCTGCAGGCTGGTGGGGACCCCTCGGGCCATACCGTACCGGCCCTTTGGTGGGTTCACGGGTAGGCACGGGCAGGAGCGTATCGCGGCCTGCAGGAGTTTATTCTAGCGATTTTAGTTATATTGCCTGAGCTGTTCCAGGAGAGCGGCTGTAGGCCTGGCCTGCTGTAGTTATACTTAAAGCCATTGATATTATTTCCCACAACGGAAAAATACTATGTTCTGTGTTCCCGTGTATTTGAATATCATCAAATGTACATATCGATGTAACCTTCATTCTTTTGATCTGACGTCCTGCTTTGTTATACCCCCTGTCCCACTTCCCAGTTTCCTTTTAGGTAAAAATGAAGACCAAAAAAGGAAGGAGATTTAAATCTTCCTTTAAATTGAAGCAGAAAGGCATTGAAGTAATAGGAAAATGGAAAACTGTGCCAATAGACCCCAATCTCTTTGCTGATGAAGACTTTGGAGATATAGTATGCTTGGAGGAACTTACAGAATACAAATTAGTAAGTTCTTCCAAAGTCGGCAAAGTAAAAGAGAAGAGAAAGGCTGAGAGTGTTTCAGAAGGCGGCAATGAGGAAGAGGAAGAACCTCATGTCCCTCCCAAAAAGAAAAAGAAAATCAAAGATTTGAGAAGCAAACCAGATAAAAGCGGTGATTCTAGCGCAGCAGAAATTGATGTGCCAGTTGAGGAAAAGTCTAAAGAAATAATCAAAGTGGCAAATTGTGAGGACCATGGACATGTGCCTGAAAGCACTTCAAGCACAAAAGATGCTCCAAAGAAAAAGAAAAAGAAGGTAGCTAAAAATAAAATTTCTCAAGCTCAAGAAGCTCTTCCATCAGTAACTACTAAAAAAGTTAAAAACTGGACAACAGAAGTTTTATCGGCATCAACTGATCACAAAGCTGATGTGTCTGCATGGAAAGACCTGTTTGTACCTGAAGCAGTGTTGCAGGCCTTGAGCCACCTGGGGTTTAGTGCTCCAACTCCTATTCAAGCCTTAGCCTTGCCTTCTGCCATCCGGGATGGTATGGATGTTCTTGGTGCTGCAGAAACAGGTACAAGTCTGTTAAAATGATGTATATGCTGGAAGCTTCCCATCTCCTCTCTTTAAATGCAGCTTATTGTTACAAGTTTTTATACATAGCAGAAGAAGCACTTATATATAGAAGAGCTTGTAGATTCTGTATATCCAATATATTGGTAATGTGTCATTGCAAAGTATTAAGACTTTGTGTCTTACAAACAGAGGATGTTCTGTCTTTACAAAGTACAGTGCGAAAAGCATTGAAGTCTCAATGGGTTATTAGGTGTTTGATAGAAGTCTCTTTCTGCTATTTTTCAAATTGTTTCCTGTTTTGGGAACTGTGAGGCTGCAAAGGGCAGAATTAGTGAAGCAGAGTCGTTTTCCACCAGCCAAACTTCAGTGGGTGTCCTGGTGCCAAGCAGAGAGTAGTTTCCTCTGAAGATGATTCCATACTAGCTCGGAGCAGTAACTAAATACTAGGCACGGTGTTAGGTGTTGTGAATATGGCCCAGGCCTTAATCCTAGCAAAGAAAGGCCCACTCTGTGTGCCTTGTCTCTGGGCTTGGGTTGTACGTTGTCACCAGCCCTCCTCACTGCTGTTGCTTGAAGTATTATGTCGATCCGTTAACAGGAGAGGTACTGTCTCTTGTTCAGTTTGTGATCAGCTCGTGCCTTTGAGCATTGCTAGCTTTTGTGAAATTTGTGCCTGGAACAATGGCTGTGAAGTCTCAGAGCATTCATTACTTTCCCTCTAACTTTTTTTGCTGCTCAGCTTCATTTGAAGTTTTGTCTTATTTAGCAGTGCAACACTTTTTTCACCATTAAAACTAAAAGTAGGAAGCACAGTTGGAAGTTGTGTTGGTTTAAAGGCTTCCTTTGCATTATTTTCGTCTGTTCCAGTTGCCTTATCTCACTGCTTGTTTTGTAAGGCCATTTACTGCGCTGGAACATGAAGGTATAGTAACTAATAAGATATGTGGTCATTTGCATTTTTATTTTAATTAGAAGCTGGGCTGGTGCTGTTAGCTTTAATAAGATTAGAAAGCCCTGCAGGGAGTGTTTATGAAAATGGAACTGAAAATTTAAGTGGCGTATTTGTGCTGCAGAGGAAGTGCCATTTTCACAGTGCTGGAAAGCAAATCCCTCTCCAGCTGCAGAATGGAAAGCACAGGTTGCATTGTTGCTGTCTAATTTTGCACAACCCCCTGGTAGTAGGACTGTATTTTGCTCATGTATTCTTTTATGAAAGAAAGGCAGGCTCTCTCCAGAGAGCCTAGTGCATAAACAGTGTTCCTGTAGAAACTTGATAAGAGGATAGAGGATGTGAACAATTGTCTGTTATGAAGTTCAGCAGCTGGGAGAGGCTGAAACTCTAGTACTTTTTTCTATATCCTACAGTTTACCTTAAGATTGAGCCTGGGGGAGGAAGGTGATATGTGAAAGAACTATTCATCTTCCATTTTTGGTAGCAACACAGGGGAGAATGGCAGGTTTTATATGACAGTAGACCTCTGTGGTGATCAGATGCAGACAGTGTCAAGGCTTGTTGGTCTTGGGAGTGGATCTAACCAGTTCCGTTCATTAACAATGGAGAACTAGTGACATTTTGGGTTAAGGAATTAATTTTTATCTCTGTAAAACCTTAAAATCATAAACTTTTACTTTGCCTAGGGGTACCAAGATATACTTTTCTTCTGATTTTGCAGGCTTGGCTATGGTATGTGATCTCTGTGTTGTGAAGGTAACATGCCCTCTGAGGTGATTATTTCGTTTCTGGGTGAATCTAGTGCTTACAGAATAGTCCTGATTATCACAACCATAATCTGTCTGGGTGCAGTACTGATATTTGCCCCAGCCAAATTGCATTACATTTAATTCAAGATCAGCAGTGTTCTTCACCTTAAAAAACGATGTTCTAGTAATACAGAATCTTACTGTGTAAGTGCTCTGCAAGTGCAAAAGTCAGAAAAGATCTCCCAGACATTCAGAAAGGTGGGGAAGTCGATACGAGGAGTCTTTGCAGCAGTATGAATAATTATACTGGGCTTAACTGATTATTATCTAATACTAAGGTTCTCCTCTAAATAGGGAATATTCTGTGTTGCTGAATTTGGCAAACCGTTATGGACAAATAGCGCTCAAGGAATTGAGACGAGATTTCCAGGGGGCTGCTTCCCAGCGGTGGCCTGTTACAGGAATGGTGTAATAGTGTCTTGTGCTCTGGATGCTGATTTTGTGATCAATGAACTGATATTTATGAGAACCTCATCTGGGGTGGATGTGCTACCAGGCTTCTCCTAACGTCTTACTAGTGACAGATAGATCAGAAGAGAATATGTGGCAGGGATGTGACTTGCAGTTTGGTACAGTGAACCCTGAAATTAAAGTTATGGGAGCGTTTTTCTATTTGACTGCCCTTTTCTCTCTGAAGTGGATTATTTGTTTTAAATCAGATTTATGTGTTTTGATTATGGAGTATGTAAAAAAAAGTTTCTTAGAAAGTCACAACCACAGTACTGTAAATTGAAGATGGAAGTGAATCCTTCAAGTACACTCCAGTTTGTCCTTGGCCTCATTTGCTCTTCCTTTATTTGGAGAACATTGATCAGAACTGTCAATTAGGGCATGGTATTCTCCTTACGGGCATACGGTTCTTTAAAAATATCTTGGCTGCAATTGCACTTTTTAAAAACCACTTTCAGAACAAATGAATCTGCCTGACCCGCTAGAGATTGGAAAAATACCTGTTACCCAAGCAGTATTCTATTGGTGACCTCAAGAGGTGTATAAAGGGAGCAGGAGAAAATATGCTATTGCTGCAAGTTTCTGGTCTTCTGAAGATCAAAAGTTTGTGTCTGTTACAACTGTATGTTTTAAGAACAGTGTGTGATTGGCTGTTGGTTTTCTCATCTTTGCAGATAAATGACTTGTCGGTCTGTATTATTATTCTTGTTTGTTTTTAGGAAGCGGCAAAACACTTGCATTTGCAATTCCAATGATTCACTCTGTGCTGCAGTGGCAAAAATCAAATAGCTCAACAACCAGAAATGACAGTGTTTCTAAAGAGGCCCATCAGCATCATGATGAAACAAGATGGGAAAATGAAGATGAAGCAGAAAAACTAACCCATCAGCAGGTTGAAGATAGTGGAGATGAAGATGATGCATCTTTCTCAACAGGCTGCGAGAAGGTGCTGGAAAATTTTGAATTTGAGTCCGGTGACAATGCACATACTCTTGGCTCCCATAAAAAGAGACCTCTTTTAGGACTGGTCCTTACTCCCACAAGAGAATTAGCTGTACAAGTAAAACACCACATCGATGCAGTTGCAAGGTTTACAGGTAAGTAGACCCCATGGGCCATGCCCCCAATTACGCTGGGTTTGGATCTTGACATTGCTGTTGAGCCAGAATGTGTGCCACAGTTTCTTCTGTGTCATAAAATTGGGGTGAATTTTGAAGGGTTAGGGTTCAAAGTCACTAATATTTGAGAAGTGTATTAGGATTCCTCAATGAAATGCATGTGGAAACAAATGGTTAATGTGGCACATTTTGCTTTAAGTTGTTTCTTCCTTCAAAGAGCTATTGACTCACGCTTTAGCAACAGAGAATCAGTACAAAGATACCCAGTCACAGCTAATTTTGTCCTGATTTTGGGTAATATAGGTTATATATATAAAGTCATTTAATTATGTATGTACATGCATTTTTTTATAGACATATATGTATACCATAATTTCCTTTTTTGACAGATATAACAATCTATATAGATAGTAGATAGATATAGTTATATCTATCTACTGTCTGACTTACCTCCTAGTAGTCAGGTCACAGCATATTGCTGGGTGACATGCCCGACAAAAGAAATTTAGTCTTGTTTCTTTCTCTTCCAAACCAGTGGTTAAGTGAATGAGTGAGGATGTGAAACTTCAAGATGGAGAGAGTTGGGGAACAACTCCCCGCTTCTCTAATAGCAGTAATTGTTTATTAATTGAAGAGCACATATAGTGCAGTGAACTGCTTTTAGGCACATCTTTCTTTGTTGTCTATATGGCCTGCTCTGCTTGTCAGACTACAGGTGATTACAAGGCTAATTTTAACTCCTAGCCTGAAATAATCACAATATCTTAGAATTGTTGGAAGAGACGTTTAAGATCATCAAGTCCAGCCATTGACCAAACACCGACAAAAACCATCACTAAACCATGCTGCTAATCAATTTATATCAGTACAGTTCTAATAGGAGCAGTGCTATTTGTTTTGCTAAAAATCTGCTGCCCAAGGGATGTATAGTTGCTGCAGCAGGAGAGAAAATATGTTTTGATGTGGGCTGTCTTTATTGTCTCAAACTCACTATGAAAAAAAAATCCCCAACTGGAAACGGGGTTCCACAAGTAGTAGGGACGAGAAATCTGTGCTAGTTTGGATACTGGAGGAATCTTGCACCATAGCATTGAGTTTGTCGTGGCTCATTGTATTCTTTGAAGAAGTAGGGTGAGAGAAAGCCACATGTGAAGTCTGTTCTTCCAAAGATGAACTCCTTTTAGTGCCTGAGCAAATTGCTTAAAACTAACTAGTCTCTGCAGTACTGGGCAGTCCAGGGAATCATTAATTGGGAGGGAGCATTCTTGTTTGGATTATTCCATAGCAATTGAGCAATTATTAGCAAGACAAGCATTTCTCAGTCTTAGTCGTGGACGGGCCTGCTGTTTATTTGTAACAGGAACATATTGACAAAATTGACAAAACATGAGATTCTGAAGTATGGGTAAACAAAGCTTAACAGCTATGGAGGACATGCATGATACTTCCTGCTGTTGAAAGATAGGTGCACTAAAACAAAGACTATTTTTGGCATCTAACTATAATGAGGATTTTTCCGTAAAATTGAGGGCATTGCTGCATGTTCAGTGTTATATAAAACTCCTGAAGTTTCCTGGCCAAAATGTTTGCTGACAGTTGTGGTATAGATTTTTTTAAAAATACTTACTTGAGTGGATGTATGTAAAGACATTCACTGATAAATTAGTGAGATAAGAACTATTATTTATATGTTCTAGGCATTAAGACTGCAATTCTAGTTGGAGGCATGGCTGCACAGAAGCAAGAACGTGTACTGAATCGAAAGCCAGAAATTGTAATTGCAACCCCAGGCCGTCTGTGGGAGTTAGTTAAAGAGAGACACCCACATCTTTCAAATCTTCGGCAGCTCAGGTAAAGATGCCTTTTAGACCAACTGCTTGATACTGACCTGCGCGTCACTGAATACTCATTCTTTTTACCAACTGATTAAATAATTTAGACTCTGTATGCTCACTTATTTCTTTGCCAAGAGTTGTTTTTGGGTTTTTTAACTGCATATTGGTTATGTTGATGGAAGGAAATGTCAATTAAAGCCAAACCCAAATTTTTCTTTTAGAGACCTGATTTTTGAAAAAGATATGTGGAAGGTGACTGTAGCTACCGTGGCATACCTGGTGTTCCTTTGGGTTTTACATGCAGAACTTCCCTTACATGTTTAGCAGGAAAAGTTCCTTTGAAGTGCATCGGATTTGTATTTCTCTGCACAAGTGTATTTTTAATGTGTGTTTTCTATTTGACAGGTGCCTTGTGATTGATGAAGCGGATCGAATGGTTGAGAAAGGTCACTTCTTAGAGCTGTCTCAGTTGCTGGAAATCTTAAATGATTCACAGTATAACCCTCAACGACAGACTTTTGTTTTTTCTGCCACTTTGACTTTAGTTCATCAGACTCCCATAAGAATTTTACAGAAAAAGAATGCTAAAAAGATGGACAAGAAGACCAAACTGGAATTGTTAATGGAAAAAGTAGGAATAAAGGGCAAACCCAAAGTGATAGACTTAACCAGGAAAGAGGCGACTGTTGAGACTCTGACAGAAACCAGAATCCACTGTAATACAAACGAGAAGGACTATTATCTCTATTACTTTCTTCTGCAGTATCCAGGAAGAACTATGGTCTTTGCAAACAGCATAGACTGTGTAAAACGCCTCAGTTCTCTCCTCACAATCTTAAATTGCGATCCTCTTCCTTTGCATGCCAACATGCACCAAAAGCAAAGGCTGAAAAACCTGGAAAGGTTTGCTGAGCGGGAGAGGTGAGTTGATTTTCTACTTCCTAGTAGAACAAAAAAGAAATCACGTGTAATGTAGTGGGGAGAGGAAGCAGCTCTGTCAGAGTGGAAGCAAGTTGGGGGAGTTAGCTGGGAATGCAAATCCCCTGGTCATGAGCCCAGCTTACTAATGATTAAGGTTGACATTTCACAGTGTGGTTGAGGTGATGAACTGGAGTGAGGTCAGTGGAAGGCCATCAAGATGGTCAAGAAGGACTTGCTCTGCAAGGATGAGGACAGTGGGATTGTATCACCTGATAAAAAACTTTGTGGGATAGTGCTGGCAGCCCTCTGATACCTTAAAAGAAGGTTATCAAGAAGATGAAGCCAGCCTTTTCACAGTGATGCATGGTAGGAGGATAAGGGGTGAAAGCTGAAACAGGAGGTTGAGGCTTGGTGCAAGAAAGAGCTTTTTCTCTGTGAAGACAGTCAGGCATTGGAACAAGCTGCTCATTCTTGGAGGTTTTCAAGGTTCAATTGGATAAAGCCCTGAGCAACCTTATAGTTCATCTGCTTTGAGGAGAAGGTTGGCCTAGAGACCTCCTCAGGTCACTTGGAGCCTGAATTATGGTGTGGTCTGGCAGCTCATTGCTGCTGAAGAAGCTGTCACTTGCCCTATTTTCAGCCATATGCTTTTATAACCATCTTACACACCTCTGCCCCTGTACCCTGGTTCTGCACCTCATTTAATGCTTCTGTAAGTTGTTTCTTCTCACTAAGCCATCTGAAAACTAGTAACATTATGCTGTGTTAGATTTTTGTGGGTTTATTTAAATGAATTAATTTCCTGAGGGTCAAGGTATCCTAGAACAATGCAAGAGAAGGGGCAATTGTGTCTTTCAGCAGCAGTGATCAGCCAGGTTTACCCAGGCAGTCCTGTCCTGCCATTTGAAGAATTAATGTTCCTGCTGGCCTTGGGATGGCCTTCGGGGAGGAGGTTAGTGCTCTCAGTACTTCCATAAGCCAGAAGCCTCGCAGTTGACTAAACTGCGCTGTGAAATGCTGCGTGTTATCTGACTGCATGGGAATTTGTACCTTGGTAATGGACTCAGGCTGGGAGAACAGAGGTTGAATTTCTGCGATAGATCTGCAGCGTGCCGTGGCAAAATGTAGCATCGATAGCATTGGCCTGGGCCAGACAGGACATTTTCAGAGTCTGCAGATTTTCAAGGCAAGTAGAAGTCTATGAGACCATTTATCACAACCTCCTGCAGGTTGCAAGCTGTAGAATTTGCTCTGCTTATGTCTGCTTTGAAACACATAGCAATAGAGTATGCTTACAGATGCCATAAAAATTTTAACAGATTCCTGCTACCTACAAGTAACTTGTCTCAGTTGCTGGGAGATTTTTTTAAAATTAATTATTCCATACCCGAGGGAGATTTTTGTCTCTGTAGTAGACTGTTTATATATAAGAATGGGGAGGGGGTTGAGTATTTTCAGTAGTTCTTCCTCTCTAGGGGTAATGAGAAATACTAATTGTCAGAACAGAATCCCTCCCCTTTATATTTCTACCTTTTAGTCTACTGAGAGAACTTATTTGACTGCAAGCTGGTAGAAGATATTTCAGCCCCCAAAAGCTGTTAATTAAATCTATGTTAATAATATGATTTTTCTCAACTGATGAAAATTGTAATAACCTGCCTGTCCTGCCAAAAGATCAACTGTGGTGTTAATAGTATGCTCATATCAAGCTAAATATAAACCCAGTCTGGGCAGAGCACTGAAAAATGTAATGAAGGGGAGCATACCCCCCTGCCAAGTGGTTGGATGAGGTCATTGAATAGCAATTTGCACTATCATTCCTGAGCATTGAGAGAGAATAAAAACACAGGAAAACAGAATCTAGCAAGATAGTGAATTTCCTTATTGGAAACAGAATAGACCTGCTGAAGGTAACATTTGCATTTTTTTACTTTAAGAATTGCTATTTCAAGACTGCTTCTGATGTAATATTGGGCACTGTTTTCTGCAAGGGTAAACACATAGTGTATTTCCAGCACATGATATAGTACAAATCTGTTCCTTAAATCTCTGTGGTAGAATTCTAGGTCTCTGTATATGATGTTCTTTGGCAGATGGTTTACTCTTCAATTTTATGTTAATTAAAAGTTATCACTTTCTCAGCTGTGTCCTCCTGACAACAGATGTTGCAGCTCGTGGTCTTGATATTCCCAACGTGCAGCATGTCATCCACTACCAGGTTAAGTATTTTTAATGTTTCTGCTTTCCTGTCTTGGTTTTGAAATAAGCTTTTGCTGATCCAAACCCTGAACACGATAAAGCTGTGATTCTCAACCTTGTGTCTATTATAGTCCCAAGTACAGAGATTAAATCACGATTAATTTAACTGTCCCGTAGTGCTGTGTACATAAGGATCTCACTGCTGCAGTGATTATATATGAGAAATGACATAAACAGGTATGATTCTGCTTGCATTCCATGGCCAACTTCATGTTATTTCTGAATATTTGCAGGTCCCTCGTACTTCTGAGTTGTATGTACACAGAAGCGGCAGAACAGCCCGAGCTGCCAATGAAGGCCTTAGCCTGTTGCTGATTGGCCCTGATGACTTGATCAATTTTAGGAAAATTTACAAAACATTGGAGAAGAGTGAAGAGCTGCCATTTTTCCCAGTTGATTCCAAGTGCATGAGTTCTGTCAAGGTAAAGAAACAACAATCTCTTTGCAGCCTGAGTAGTTGCTTGCTTACTCATATTACAGCATTATACATCATGTTGTTTCCACATTTCAGATGAAATTTACTCTTCAGGACCTGGATTTGACACTTTTTCTTTTTTTAAGCAATATTTGTGATTTTTCCTCAAGAACTGGCCCAAGAAAAGTGTTCAAACGTAAACATCACTTACATTTTTTTTGCATGTTGTTATGTAGAGCTTCTCATGACTAAATTCCCCAGAAGAATACAGGGAAGGGAGTATGTGGCTGGGGAGGTGGGATGGCTCTGTTAAGTACATTGCTTAAAGCCTCTTGTGTGAGGATCAGACTAGAGAACAGTATCAGGTCCAGGGGTCTTCGCTGGTCTTCATCTGCCTCTTCTCAGTTGAAGTAATGAGTTGTACTGTGAGGCCATAGCTACTGCTGAACCCCATCAAACCAGGTAAGTTTCCTTTTTCTAGGTTATTCCCTGTTTTAAGGAGAGTTCAGTCATTCGCAAACTCACAAGATAGACAATGGTTAGCATTTACAAAGCAATATATTTTAGAAAGCATCTAGTCCCCACAGATTTTCTAGTTCTCGAATAAGAGGCCAGTTCATGTCTCAGCGTTCTCTTAACAGTTTGGGTGACATCAGCCATGTACAAATGGGATGTATTTAAATACTGCATTTGAAAGGAATCCAGATGGGCGTTGGAGTGTCTGAATAATGCACAGTCACTGAGAGCAGGAGAAAAATGCAAGCAGGCAGGTAATGCAACAGATACCTTCCTTTTAGTATTCTGGTTCATGCTTATGCAGTTGGGTTGGACTGAGCCCGGTGGCTTGGTGCAAATGTCAACCTCCCTCTCCACACCTCTCAAAGGGATGGACTGCCAGGCAAAGACTGGGGGAGAAAAGTCCCTCCCAATCTAAGAGAAGATAATGTTTGTGACCACTTGAGGAATCTGAAGTCTGTGGGACCTAACGAGATGTGTCACAGGGTTCTGAGGGAATTGGCTGATGTAGTTGCCAAGCCACTCTCCTTGATATTGGAAAAGTCATAGCAGTCAGGTGAAGTCCCCAGTGTCTGGAAAAAGGGAAACGTTGCACACATTTTTAAAAAGAGTAGAAAGGACCCTGGGAACTACCTACTTCTCAGTCTCACTTCTGTGCCTGTGTAAATCATGGAACAGATCCTTCTAGAAGCTGTGCTGAGGCACATGGAGGACAGGGGGGTGATTTGAGACAGCTAACATGGCTTCCTGCTTGACCAACCTAGTGGCCTTCTATGATGGAGTGACTACATAAGTGGACAAGGCAAGAGCTACAGATGTCATCTATCAGGACTTCTGTAAGGCCTTTGACATGGTCCCTCACAACTTCCTTCTGTCTCAATTGCAGAAATATGAATTTAATGGCTGGGCTGTTCAGCAGATAAGGAATTTGTTGGATGGTTGCATTCAGGGGGTAGTGATTCTGCCCCTCTGCTCTGGTGGCCTGAGACCCCATGGGAAGTACTGTGTCCAGCTCTGGAGCCCTCAGCGCAGGGAAGACATGGACCTGCTGGAGTGAGTCCAGAGGAGGCCACAAAAATTACCAGAGCCCAGTGGCCCAGGAGCACCTCTGCTATGAATGCAGGCTGAGAAGGTTAGGGTTATTCAGCCTGGAGAAGAGAAGGCTCCAGGGAAACCTCATTGCAGACTTTCATTATAAGAAAGATGGGGACAAACGTTTTACCAGGGTTTGTTGCAATACAACAAGGGGTAGTGGCTTTAAACTAAAGAGGGTAGATTTAAATTAGATGTTAGAAAGAAGTTTTTTACACTGAGGGTGGTGAAACACTGGCACATATTGCCCAGAGAGGTAGTAGATGCCCCATCCCTGGAAACATTCCAGGTCAGGTTGGATGGGGCTCTGAGCAACCTGATCTAGTTGAAGATATCCCTGCTTCTTGCAGGGGAGTTTGGACTAGGTGACCTTTAAAGGTCCCTTCCAACCCGAAGTATTTTATGATGCTGTGAAATAGGGTATTTAACATGAATCTTTCAAGAGATGCAGTTTCCTAAAAGAAAAAGAAATGTGTCCACAGACTCATTTTTCTCCTCTTGCTTATAATAAAGAGAATTTTATTATTTTTTTTCCCCACCCCCCTCCACCTGCCAAATGTTTCTGGTTACTGAAAGAAATCTGTTGTTTTTAGAGTGTTTCTTCAGAGGTCCCTCTGTGTTTCTTGATGAGTAGTTCTTGGCTCTTACTATGCTCTGTCAATTAATGGGCAAATAAATATTTTTTCCACACTTAAATTTTCCTGTCACCATCTCACAGTCTTCTCTCCTATGCATAATAGTGCTCCTCTCCCCAGAAAAGATGTCTTTGTAATTGTAATTCCAGGACTGCAGCCTCCTAGACCCTTCACATGGTGTGGTCTGATTTACACTTTCCTTGGGCTTAATTACAAAGCCATTGTAGCTGGGACTAATAGTGCTGCTGGTAAATGAGACCACACCATGTGAAGGGTCTAGGAGGCTGGAGTCTCATTTACACTTTGCCTGGGCTTAATTACAAAGACATTGTCTGTCCCTTTGACACACTCTTTCCCTCGTTCTGCATGCCTTCATTCAAGTTCAGCAAAAGTCTGAAGGCATTTCACACTTAAAAGGAATAGAATTGGTGAACCAGAGTAGAGGAGGGACCAAAAGAAGACTCAAGATTTACAAAGATGGAAAAACTATTTAAAATTTCTTGTATTGATCTGAGGAAAAGTGACCAACTTGTTTTCTTAGTCAACTGCAAGTTTAATTTCCTTTCTCCTTGTATTTTAATTATCCTGGTCGTTCTGCCTCTGGTCAGGGTATCTTGAACAGGGTTTGTTTTGTGCAACCACAGGCACATTCCAAACAGCGGAACTTGCTGCTGGGTTCATGATTATTTACTGCCAGTGCAGATTTTCTTTCCATAATGAATTAAGTTTCTAAGACAGCTTGGCCCAGCTGGAAGGCTTCAGGTCAGGGTAGATTTGCTGGACAACTTTGTTCCACCTGTGTGCAGCTGGGAAGAAGGACAGGACATTTTGTCTTGTGCCTAAACAAGATCAGGTGCATTTCTGAAAGCATGAGTAACTCCATATGGCCTGCAAGAGTTTACTTCAGAGTGGGATGTAGGTAACAGCTGCCCCTTACTGCTGAGACCAGTGACTTTAAAATCTAGCTGTGCTAGGTAAATATGTAACTTGGAAATGATTGGTATCTGAATTGTGATTTGCCCTTGATGTCTCTGAAGTGTTTGTAATGGTTCGTTTAAAGAATGAGGAGTTAACATTCAAGCACATTTAGTAGCTGAGGTGTTATAGAAGTCACATCCTACCACGGATCGGAAGAAGGAAAACACTTTAGCAAATGATGACATGCCTTTATTACATGGGGCATCTGCTGGGACAACAGTAGGGAACAAAAGTGTCTTTGCACCTCATTGTAACACATGCTCTGATTCTGTTAAAGTGCCCCACATTTAAACCTGATCATAATGTCTAAAATGTACTTTTGTTGCAGGAGCGGATGAATTTGGCACGGCAGATTGAGAAGGCAGAATTTTTCAACAGTCGGGCAAAGCAACACAATTCCTGGCTCCAACAAGCTGCAGAGGCTCTTGAGATGGATCTTGATGATGACATGTTAATGGGCAAGTAGAAATGCTTATTTATAGTTATGCTCAGTTTGTCCCAGAGCACTGATGTCCAGAAGAAGACCCACCATGGCACAGGAACTCTTAACACCTGCAGGGCAGGGCAAAAGAGGAAGGGGTGTCATGGGTTAGTGTGTGCTGTTGCTGGTGTCTTCTGAATGATTGTGCAGCAGATAGTGCTGGAACTGAGTGAGTGAGGTGTGTCAATTCTGGCAAGCCACAGACAAGTCCCCATGTCATAGGACAAGAACTGTTTAGCTACTGGCAAACATTTTTGGGTGATCCAGCAGTCTGGTATGTCCTGCTTGAATCTTGTCCCCTCTCTGTCAAAGGAAAAGCTGTTTCTCCACTTCTGCTTATCTCTCCCACCCCTGTGTAGCCAGGCAGCAGGACAGGAGCCTGACAGCTCTGTGTGAGAACACCTAGGAAACACTAGGAAACAGCATACAGTGACCCTTATGCAGGTTGAGTTGTGTGGGCTAAAGGGCCAGTACTTACATTCAAGTTGCAGAGGCTTTTGGTTAACAAGTAAATAATTTCTTATATTTTTAAAATTAAATGTTCTGCAGGCTGTGCCTGAGAGAATGTGTAGGGCTGTGCAGATACAGGTGGCTATTAGTTCAGTGCCACAAAGCTTTGCACTGCTTAGCTGCGCTGTAAAATCTGTAAAATGCCACATTCTGTTCAAATTTCAGGAGCTGAAGGTATGATTTCCTACCAGTTTTCTAACGGCGTGCTGAATAGGGATGCTGTCTGCATCACTTCAACTTAAGCTATCTCTAACCTCTTAGCTGCTAAATATGCAGATGCCTTGATTTTGAAACCTTTTCAGATTAATGTTTTTTTTCTTTCCTTTATTCGTGGCTGGACTCGCTTGTTCTCAACCACTTTGCAAGCAAGCACTAATCGTCTCTGTCCAAACTGTGCAGGAGCGCTCTCAAATAATTAGTGCTCTGCTGCCTTGTTTTGACATAATCTGAGTATGCTGTGCTTTGAAATGACTTTCTAAACAGCACATCCAGTCCAAGTAAGTTGTGGCTCTTGAGTGAAGCACTTTGTAATTACCACCCAGAATCTTGCCAGATTCATGCTTTAAAATGTATTCAGTCTCGTTTTTTCTATAGCTTATTGGAGACCAATTAAAATCTGTCATTCTTCCCATAAATGAAATGCCTCTTACACTGCTAGAAAGGATTTAGTAATGTACTTTCCATTTACGATACAGCAACCTTGATTTCATTTATTTTCTCCTCTTCAGGCCTGTGACCATATTAACTTTCTCCTTTTTTCCTCCTCTGTTGTTAAATCTGAGCATCTCGTTTTTTTTATGTATAAGGAGGAAAGGGCTTCCTCTTTTCCAGGTGCTAAAATGAGGTATGCATAAAGTAATGAAATACACAGAAGCTTCTGCCTGAGCTAGAAGCCCTGGGTCAATACTTTATCTTTTGAGCCCCCCTTTTCTTTTTTTTCCAGCCTCTGTTCTGAGTTGAGAGCCAACTGAATGATTGAGCAGAATGGTATGTGGGGTATAGTTACACAGTGGTCAGGGTTCTTCTTGATCTTGTTATTCTGTGGACAGCCTGGGTTATCTGAAAGTGTCACAGATGACTGGAAGAGTGTATGGGAGTTGAGTGACATTGTTAAGAGAGAGAAAAATGAGATTAACATCTGCCCCTCGTGCTACAAAAGCCTAGTGAGAGAGGCCAATGCAAGTTCTTTTGTTGTAACATTCTGTATGTTTGATTTCTGCCTCAAGGAAGAAAAGGTAGTGAGCAAGAAGAAAGCCAGAAGCAAAAGATGCTGAAGGGGATGAAAAAACAACTCAAATATATGTTG
Organism: Nycticryphes semicollaris; assembly: GCA_013400055.1. NCBI lineage: Eukaryota > Metazoa > Chordata > Aves > Charadriiformes > Rostratulidae > Nycticryphes > Nycticryphes semicollaris. Next base: position 277,326 of record VXBJ01004032.1, on the reverse strand, counting down.
TCCCAGCCACTGTTTAAAGTCCTTATGAAAACCAAGTACCCAACACAGTCTGGAAAATTACTCCTGCCTCAGACATCCCTGGGTATTTCAGAATCTGCTCTGGGTACCGTATCCAAACAACAAGCCAAGAAGAAGAAATCAATAAAATTAAATTAGATAACTGAGCAAGATCACTCAGTGTGACAGAAGCAAGGACAATCCTTATCAAAGCTGTCAGTGCTTATGGAGGAACTCGGCTAGAAGACACGTATTATCAGAGGATGTTGCCTGTGTCTTGATTGTGGAGGCACAAAGCAAAATGTTGATTTAAATGACTCTGTTAACATGCAGTTACTTACTGTTGAATCTTGCCTTGGATCTTGTTTTCTTACATTCTTACTTATTTTTTCATACTATCTGTATTAATAGAAGTTAATTAGTTTTGCAATAGTTCTGTTCGTTACACCTCTTTGTGGAATGGATAAAAGTTACTGGGTAAAATTCACTGTGGGTGTACTCTAATGATAAAACCTGATCTGAATTTTAATATCCTTACAGGAAAGGGGAAGGTAGGCTGTATACAGTCTGAATACAATCGGAGCTGATGGTAATGGAAGGTTTGGGTTTTACTGCAGGCAGTTCAGTGAGAAAGGCACCAAATACAGGTGATGTTACTGGCAGGTATCAGATTCTGATTATGGAAATTCCTCCTGATTTTCTTTCTCTTCTGATATTATGCTTCTGTTCTGTTCTCCACTAGCTCTAATTCCTTTAGTCCTGTGTTACAAGTTTTAGAAGGTGCAAAAAAGTCAAGGTGGCAGTGGGCCAGGACTCAGCCTGGGAGACATGTAGAGTTTTAAGGAATGTATGTTGATACTCACTGTTTTATTAATTTGGAGTTAAGTCTGTATTGGAAAACGCATCAGAACCATGACCTTTGCTTTAATGGAAAAGATTATTATGTTGCAAAATGTCACTTTTGAAGGGTGCTTCCTGATAATTATGCTTTTAAATCATTTTAATGTGACCCGGGCAAATAATTTTTAAAACTATTTTCAAAAATATGTCAGAAGAATATATTTTGAATTTTTGTTAAATTATATCTGCTATAAAACCCAAAGTCCGTGTCTGTTTGCAGTCACTTGCGGTTTCCCAGTTCCTCATAGCTGGTGCCCTTTGCACTTAGCAGGCAAGGAGAGGGGGAAAGCACCTAAAAGGAAAGACATAGGAAAGGGATCTGTATGGGTGGGAGCACAGGGAACCTTCACCTGACAGCCATAGATCGGGCTGAGTGTTTTGTTCTCTTATACAGTATAGAACCAGTTTGACTGCTTTGATAGGAGGCATCAGTTTTCTCAGCTGGTCAAAGAGAAATTTGTTTGTGGTGTTGAGTGCCCCCTCCAACCGCTTGCCAGTTATGTGAGAACAAGAACAGCAAGCTCTTTACACTTTCATCTGTGTAAATAATTGAAGACTCACCTACTCCTCCACCTCTGGAGGGCTTTTCTTTTGCTTCCTTGCATTACTGAAGAAGAGCCGTAACGATTTAATCATAAGCACACAGACTTTATCAATTATATATGAAGATTTCCTTGCAATGTGCTGTTTGCCTCATGCCCTGTGGAGTAGAGGGGGAAAGTTTTGGGTGGAAAGAGATGGTCAGATTCTTTTTCCTCACCCATGTAAGAAGATGACATGTCTTTGGAGTTAATGTGACATCTGAAAAATAAAAGTTCCTTGTAAGGAGAGCTGAAAAAAAGGAACTGAGGAAATGCAAGCATGCCCTCATTCCTGTTTTGTGCCATTTTACATTATGGAAAAGAAACTTGCACGGGGTTTGCATCCCTGAAGGGACTGAAGATCAGGTGGGCATTTTCTGCATCTTGTGATATGTTTCTGTTTGCAATTCATCAGCAGAACCAAGGCTGGATCATGACATGACCTCTGTGTCTCTTCCCTTGTCTGAAATCCGCATGAGCTTGGGCGATTTTTAATTCCATGTGATCATGAGAAGTGAACTGGGGGGTTGGATGCATCGATATTTCTTTGCCATCATTGCTGTGAAGTTTTTCAGCTGCTTCTGTTTTACTGTGTTTAACAGCCCAGTTCTCACACTCCCACCCCTCCGTCTGGCCCTCAGCTCACTGTCTTACTGAGTCTCCCTGAGGTGGAACATGATACTCCTGCCCTCCTCTTCGCCTCCATCTTTGCCGGTGGCACGCTATGCTGCTGATTTTCTCCTTCAGCCTCTGATGTGCTCAGCTTGAGCTCTTAATTCTTAATGTACCGATGTTGCACCCCCACAGGAGCTCAAGCTGAGCCTAGACCCTAAAAATATCTTCGTGTCTTAAAAAGAATACTTGTCTAGCGCTCTGAAAGCTCTCTTGCTCTGCCTTGTCCTTATCTTACCAGGATACCCTGTGTCTTCTACCTAGAGGAAAAACGTTATACTTGCTTTAGCTAATTTAAACTAACTATTAAACAGTAACTGGAAAATATTACCACTTAGTTCACATTGGAGGAGGGCAGCTAGGTTATGGAGGAAGAAAGGAAGGCTAAGGAGAATGTTTTATCCAGCTCTGATTATTTGCACGTGTGTCACTGGTCACAAGCAGACATGAAGAGTTTTACAGCAAGTACATATGCGCAATTTAATTTTAGTATTTAATGAAATATGCAGTACTGAATAGTTTCTGTAATGCTCTATTGCTACAGCAGTTACTCCAAGGCCTCAACCAAGTAATCTTGTGGCAGGTTATGTCTGCTAAAATACCATTAATTGAAGGGCTAATTAAGTCCATTTAGACTGTCACAGCAACTTCTAAGTAGATTCTTAAAAGCATGAGTTCAGCAGAGGGCTGGTAGAGGCCAAGCTGGCACAGAGCAACCAGTACTACATAACAGAAAACTGAAACCCTGAAAGGTTCTGAGCCTTTGGTTTTATTTTGTGAATGCATGGAGCCAGTTGACCTCATCCTTGTCTCAGAGTTCCTGGTCTGTCATGCGCCTGTCAAGAGAAGGAAGAGTCCCTGTAGTTTAAGACATCTGCTGAGCAGATAGTTTGGACAGGATCTCACATATTGGACAGCAGAGTTTCCTGACAGTCCCCTACCCTTTTCTTTCGCTCCTCTCCTGTATGTTAATGAAACAATAAATTAGCAAAGCAGAAGCTGGAGTGTTGCCTTGCCATATGCCAGCAGCCCAGGCACATGGCTGGCCATGTGGCCACGTGGCATCAGGGAGGTAATTTGCACCTTGACGAGAAAGGACCAAGTACTGCACATTTTTACCACAGTCAGTGTATCCAGGTCCCTAAGGGGGAAGGAAGACAGGAGAAGGACACTTTCTGATGATCTTACCTTATACTGCCTGACACCAAGAGGAAAATCTGGTAAGAAACACTGGACTTCATTGGGTGTTACTGCTTTGTCCTGTGCTAGGAGGGTCCATTTTGGGTGCCTGAGCCATTCCAGATTGTTGGATGAATGGCTTTGTGAAGTAAGGAGCTCAGAAGACTCTTGAGTTGAGTGACTAGTAACAGACTGATCCTGTAGCAAGCACCAGTATGTGAGTAATATCCAATAGTCCTTGCAGAAAAGTAGGATGTTGTCAGAGGTCATAGGATTGAGGAGAAGGGAAGCACCAGGCAGAAGGGCTCTCTTCTAGGAAATGGTCCCGATTCTGTAACCATCCCTCCCACACTCCCTTCAGATACTCAGGCACATGTCTGATATTTTTGTGGCCCGTGTGAGATTTCCTAGTCCAGCTTCCTTTTGTGAAAGGTGCTTCAGGGTTTTCTCAAGTCAATCAAAAGCTGCTCCTCTTGGGGTTGGCCTCACAGAGTGGATAAGAAAGAGGAAAATAATCTGTGACTCCTGAGGCAAGTTCATTGGCCTGGGGAAGCAAGTGAACAGAGCTGCTACCCATATTTTTCTTGGAGTTCAGCAGCTCTTGCTGTGAAGCTGGAAAAATTTGTGGCCTGTTTCCAGAGCAACCAACTTTAGGTGGTACAAATTGCCGAATTTCTGTAGGTGAGAGCTGCAGTTACAGAATGCAGACACAAATCCTGGGTTGGAAAAGGAGAAACAGCACTGCAAAGTACACACAAGCTTTGGTGCCCCTGGGCTAATTAGAGGGCTGATGTTCTTTTATTATTGATGTAATTATGTCAGTCTAATCAGTAGTGTGGATGCTTTGATAGGAGTTTATTTTCCTTTCCTCGTGGGAATACCTACACCAGTATAAGCAATTTTAGTATAGACAGATGTTATGGTTTTACACACACCAGCCACCATAACAGGGTCTGACCCTAGGATCCCACTGATTAATGTAAAGTCTGGCTCAAGGTTTCCAATTCCTCTTTTATTAGTTCTCAGGTTGCAACTTGAGCTGGGTGCCACCAGAGTGGGACCTATACCCCAGATCATGCCCCTCAATTATACCCATACCACCCAGCACTCAATCCCCAAGTCCAATCACCTAATTCTAACCACTGGTTTCCTGATTTCTTACTGGTTTTTCACTATCGCTGGGCTGGCCACCTTCTGAAGTTACCTCATTCTCTTGGAATTGTTTCCTTGGTTTCTAGAAAAGAAGAAGAACCAAAATATCTATACAAAGAAGTCATAATACAAGAACTTGGGTAAGCACTCTACTCCTGTGTTAAGAAAGTACAGAAGATAATCTAATAATAAAACACTAAGTCTCATGGATGGCTCTTCTTCACTGACCAGTGGTTCCACCTGCATACACAGCACTAGTTTATATATTTGCCTGTGCCTCTTCTGGTTATAGTTCTCCAGCTCCAACCTTGACGATGGTTCTCTTAACAACCTTTATAGCAGTTATTATTACAACCACCAGGATGACATGGGCCACAATTACTGCAGGATAACCAAAGTCAACCGTGCTTGATGCCATCTCCAGCCTTTTCCTCTCGGAACTGAGCATGGGGTGATTGCCACTCTATGACAATGGTGGATACACCAAACAGGACACTGTCCTTGATTTACAGTCTTTGATGGTCAACTTGGTCAAGAAGGAGGTGACTCCCTGGTCCAGGTTGCTCTAGAAAGAAAATGACATGTTTCTGGGATTTCTTTCAGCCTTTGTAAACTTGAATGGTCCTGGTTTCAATCTCCAACATAGGATTGATGGAGTCTCATGGAGTTGATGGTGATCCATCTAATTGATATTCTTTGTGCACTCATTTAACATGGGGGTGGTGAATCCAGTTGTCCTTTTCTGCAACTTTTATAGCAAAGAAATACATTATTAACCCTCCCATTTAGTGTTCAACTTTGTTTTGCGAGAGTGGACCTTTATCATTACTGCATCTCCAGACTGGATATCATCTACTTGCCTTCCAGCTGGTACTGGTTGAAACCATCTGGCTTGTGCCCTCTTTTCTTGTAGATGGTTTTGTACCCCTGGTAAAAATTCAGTTGCTTGTTCATCTCCATCTAAGAGGCTGGTCCTAACAGGGACAAATGTCCCAGGTACAGTTAGGTGCCTGCAAACCACTATATCTGCTGGTGGCAACCTTAGATATTGGTGAGGGGTATTTCTAATATCCCATAGCACCATTCCTTAAACTTAGGCCATTTCAAACATACGACTTTGAGCAACTTTATTTTTGAGAGCCCTTTACCTTTATTTCACCTGTCCTGAGGACTGTGGATGAGAGGGAATGTGTAGATGTGGCTGTATTCCTATAGATACTGTTTAGTATTCCCACTGAAAAATGAGAACCCTTATCAGATTCTATGGTTTCAGGTATTCCATATTTGGGAATGATTCCCCACAAGAGCACTTTGACTCCTCCCGCAGTATCAGCGTTCCTGGTAGGAAAAGCTACTCATCCTGAGAGTTGTTCCATGATTACCAGCAGGTACTTAGATCCTCTCACAAGAGGCGTGTCAGTATAATAATTTTGCAGTCTTTGGAATGGGAGTTATGCTCATAGTCATCCTCCAACCCTCCTGTTTGGCTTTTGCATCAGAAAAATCCCACCATGTGGGACAGGAACTCAAAATCCTTTTCACTGCCATATGTATTCCGGGGGCTGCCTACGTTTTTGCAATCTGGTTAAAAATTGCTGTCATCCCTCCGTGTGTTTTACCATGAAACCACCCAGCCAAAGTCATTAAATATTTTCTTGGTAAAGTGGGTTTTCCCACAATAGTCAAAATTCCAGTTGCACCTTTCACAGCCTCCCAACTTTCCCATTGAGCCTGTTCTTCCTGAGTAACCTCTACGTATATTTGGGATGGATTATTGATCTCTAGCTAATCATCAGCAGAGGGAGTTGTTATGATGGTACACTTATGTACAGGTTGGCGGGCAGCAGATTTAGTTGCTTTAACTGCCAATTCATTATTTATTACCATTTTGCTGGATCCTTTTGTTTGAGGTGGATAGTATACTACAGCAGTTTCCCTTGGAAGCTTTATAGTGTCTGACGCCATTCAACCTCATTCAGATTTCAGTTTCATTAGAAATATTCTTTCCCACCAAAGTAAGGAACCCGTGTTCTTTCCATAGCACACCCATTGCATGACACACTCCAAAAAGCATATTTAGGATCAGTATAAATAGTTACCTGCTGATTATGTCCCCACCAGGCTGCTCTGGTTAATGCAGTTAATTCAGCCCTTGAGCACTCACCAAGGGTTGTAGAGGTTCTGCTTCAAGTATCTCTATGTTTCTCACCCCTGTGTAGCCCATGTGTTGTATGAACATAGTATGTGAATATACGTTCACATAGTAGGAAGATCCATTGGTGAAAAGGGTTAGATCCCGGTTTTCTAGAGGTTGACCCTGCAGATCACCCTGTAGGCAGCTGGAGTGAAACACTGCTTTAGCACAACCATGATGTGGCTTGTCACTGGAGGGAAGAAGCAGTAAAGTTGCTGGATTCAAAGCATTACATCTATTAAAAGTAATATTATCTGCATTTAAAACCATTAATTCATAGTGATGTGCTCTCCGTGGGGACAATGCTTGTGTAGCATGTTGCTTCAGAATCAGTTCTACATCATGCGGTACATACATGACCCAGGACTAACAGTCTGCTTCTTTCTATAATAGTCGCTGTTGCTGCTATTGCTGTAACACAGGAATCATTCCCTGCCACTACAGGATCCAGTTGAGTTGAATAATAAGCCACAGGGCGGCGGTGTGAACCTAGCTTTTGAGTAAGGAACCCCACTGGCTGCTCTTTTGTTCTTATGCACAAATAGTTCAAAGGATTTGGAGCAATCCAGCAATCCCAGCGCTGGAGAAGAAGCTAAAGCTCATTTTATAGTCTGGAAAGCCTTTTCCCTCACTGGATCCCACTGTATAGGCTCCATGCCCTCTGCCTCTCAGTAGCTTCTGTCAATGGTTTACTTAACTCCCCTAGCCCTGGCACCCAAGGTCTGCAGCATCCTTCTGCACCTAAAAATCCTTGCAGTTGTTTCTTTGTTACAAGTCCAGGTATTTATTTCTACAATAGTCTGAACCTATTCTGGGTCTACTAAGCTTTGTCCTCCTTTTAATATGAATCCTAAATATTTTACCCTCTGCTGACACAGCTGAAGTTTATGAACTGATGCATGATGACCCTTTTCTGCTAAAGCAGACAACTAGTATCTTTCACGCGATCTTCAAATGTCTTACTAGCAAGTAACAAATGAACTACATATTGTAAAAGCATAGAGCCCCCAGGTAATATAATGTTGTTCAAGTCACCTTTAAGCAAACAGGAGAATATCATAGGAGACCACATGAACCCTTGGGGCAAACAGGTCCACATTAGTTGTTGGTCTTTCCACGTAAATACAAACAGAGGCTGGCTGCCTTTTGCTATAGGAATACTAAAAAATGCAGCTCTTAATAACAGTAAAGTATTTTGCCCAAGCTGGAATTTGTAATAATATTGTTGATGTGTCCAGAACCACTTAATGAGGTACAAACATGTGTTGACTTGTTCCTCTAAGGTCCTGTACAAATGGATATTCTGGATCTCCTTTTATGTCTAACCTATTTTTATTAGAGGTAAAATAGGGATATTATCTGGGGAACTGCATTGTCATAAAACAACTTTTTTTCAGATATTGGTCAATTTCTTTCTGAATACTTTTTCAGCTTCCCTGGGAATGTGTTGCTGCTTGATTGCTACAGGCTTTCCTCCCTTTGTTTTCATGGAGATCAGTTGTGCTGATTTCAATAAACTCACATCCATTCTAGAAGAGTTCCACAATTTTCAAGGTTCTTTAATAAGTTCAGGCGGAACTCCAGGACTTTTGAGCAACTTTTTCAGAGTGAGACAGACCCCTGCTATTGTAAGTTCTATCTACTGTTTCTGGGGATAGAACATTCTGGGCATTTAGGGATTGTGATAGGTCTCATCCCAGCAAACACACAGGAGATTCTTCTGTGATCACAAGCCTTCCCCACACCCCCTGGCTGTGTATCCATGGTAGATTACACCCCTCAATTATACTCATACCATCCAGCACCCAATCCCTGAGTCAAATTATTTGATTGTGACCAGTGGTCTCTTGATTTCTTGGTTTTGACTGTATTTTTAGGCTGGCCTTCTTATGAAGTCACCTCATTCTCTTGGCATTCTTTCCTTGGTCCTTATCTTCTTCATTCTGCTCACATCTGCTGCATTCAGCCGGTTCTGTGCTAGCAGCATTAGTTTTATCAAAAAGTTTACTCTCTGTCAGCTCTTGTGGCCTAAGGCTTCAAGTACTTTATCTACTAGTGCTAAGCTACTAACACTAAACAAAACTATTTAGAGAGAAGAAGAGTTAATCAGATTTCTTCTACATTGCAGGAATATAATCCCATTATATTTCTGTACCAGTATTGGTAACAACAGTGCTGTAAGGTCCAAGGTATAAGGTGCAGTCATTTCAGACTGCTTATAGTGTGACTTCTAAGCTGGCTTAAGTGAGGTCATTTGCATCCTCGGTTCTGAGGTCTCACAGTATGGGTTTTTTTGGCAACTTAAAAAATTCATGAGAATTAAATATACTGAAATATTTCCCACTATTTTTCTTCCTTGTTTTCCTAAGTTCTTAAAATCTCCTAAATTTCAGCTGGGAAAAATAAGAAAAGTTTGTTCTTGCACATATACACATGTATAAACATGAATGGAAATTACATTCATTTCATCATAGAAGTTTTCAAAATTCTGTTTGCTAGTGCATCATTTGATTATATATGTGTATACACATACACACAATGTGACCCAGCTTCTAGCTAATATAACTACAAATATTTGTAAAAGAACTGTGACTTACTCCCCTCTGGGAACTGTTTGTCTCGTTCATTTAAAAAATGAAGTACACATTTACCAAATGATAAATGAATGCAAACTGGAAAAATGTTGTCATCGTGTCATCGCACATTTCAAAAGAAATGAGGAAATCTCAATGTTCAGTCATCTCAACTATATCTCAGCCAAAAAAATGAACCCTTCTTCAAGCCTTGAAAGAGGGTATCTGATACTGACTTATCTTCCTATTTCCCACCCAAGGACAACCAAACTGACATTGCTTCATTGGCAGAAAAAGGGAATCAAGACCTGATATTTGGAGCATAAAAATGAGGACACCTTTATCAAATTGAAATTCCATGTTGTTTTCTCCTATTTAAAATATGATAGATGACAGCACAAAAATAAACATTGAGAAGCATTTATCAGGAATTGTTTCATTAGAAAAGAGAGCCATCGTTTATCCCAGCACTTTTCTGTACACAGAAGTCTGGGTGTTACCAATAGCCAGGGGCAGCTTTCCACTTGCAGTGAAGAAAACGTTTGCGTTTTCTGTTACACTTCATTATTCTGCAATGCCTTATTATCCTAAAAGAACTCCCACAAATAACAAGCAAAAAACCTAGGCTGGGAAAATTGCCTTTTGTAAGACATCAGTCTGTCTGAGAAAGGTTTATCTACTGTATGTCAATGGAAGCTGTCTTTGTTATTCCTGCATTTTAATTAAACTCTTCCTCATATACAGAGGGTGAAAGCAGAATTCAGTTCATGATGAGTTACAGCCCCCCAGAGCAGGGTTATGGTGCAAGAACAAACAGCTCCAAGACACTGGTTGCACTGGGGGGCAAACAGTGTCATAAATAAACATTACTGGTCTTTAGCATACATGTATTTATGACCTTTTTATAAGTTCTGAAAAGCAAGTCAGGCTTTTGAATATATGGCATCGTTTCCCCAACAGAGGACTAATGCACAGGTACATGCAGGGCTGGTAAACGTGCTTTGCTCTACCAAACAGCCAAAGCAGAGGAGTTAAGGAGGAGGGAGTTCAAGAAAAAAAAATGTTCTGTGACCTTGCAATTGCTAGAACTACATGTTCTCCCTCCTTGCTTTGTTTTTAAGCTATTGGCATAACTTTTCAAATGAGCTAATGTGAAAAGTAAACACTCATTTAGAAAAATTGATTAAATGCCTTAGAGTGTTTGTGAGGGGGAGAGGGGGAGAGAACTGGATATGAGTGACAACTTTTTGAGTGGGGCTTGCCAATTCCTGACAGCTATCATTAGTTACTGATCCAATACCAGTAATATAGCCAGAACCACCAGGTGCAGACTGGGCTCCTGCGACCTGGTTGCTTAACATGCACTGAGCAAAAGATGGTCCAAGTCCCGTAAGCCTGCGCCCCTTTGGGTATCAAATCATTTGTCATTTTAAGCCCTGGGAGTTGAGCAGGCTGCATTGTGTCTGGGGGATAGACAGGCAACTTTCCCAACGAAAGCATTAAAAGATTCTGGCTTTATCTGGCGAATGGTGAATATGGGGCATTGTGTGTGCATGCCCCTTGCACAAAAATGCCATGATCGTTCAAAAACTTTTCTCAGGTTCTGGAAGGAAATTTTAAAATTCAAATGGCTGCTGCTGTTCTGACAAGTAAACAAGTCTTTTCTCTGCTTTAGCCATTGGCTTTATCCATCCTGGCAAATGTGATAGTACATTTTTCCTTAGCCAGCACTGAATTTTAAGTAAACAAATTCACTTTTTTGTTGGATTATAAATTGCACAGCGCATTGCAGAACTGGAGGCATTGAGGGATAAGCTGGCACAGTGATTTACTCCAGTATTAGTTGCATGCAGAGGTCTCTTACAGAAATAGTTCTGTCCCATGTACAAAACTTAACCAGAGTGATGCTGCTGCACGAGCAGTGGGTTTTGTCCTTGTGGAATCCTACCTCCTCCTTGCAAGAGGGAAATTAAATATGCTAAAATGAAAGGAAGAGCCTTGCTCTCCCCTCAGTTCTGCTTCACCATCCTGTATCTCTCACCACTGGCTATAGTTACCACTCCACTTTTCTGCCCCACTTCTCTAAGCGTTATCACAATAACAGAGCATGAGCTGTTACTCTATCATTGATTCTTCCTGTCAATCCCTCTCTTATTTTTACATTTTCAGCTTTCCGCATAAAATATTTGTTAGCTATTGCAACTAAAAACAATTCTTGCCAGTTGTTGCATTACAGTGACTGAGAAGAGGAGAGTTCCTGAAAGAAGGTAAATAATCATAGTAACTATATTGCTGATAATTCACCTAATGGAAATAACAAAGGAGCAAATATCTAAGTTGTTAAAATGTCTCTTCTTAACATGATATTAAAAAACAACCCCACCACCACCATGATAGGACAGTACTGTTTGAATTTCATCCACTAATGCTAGGGGGTTGCTAGTCTGGGTGATGCATTTCCCTTCAGTGTCTTCCTCTTCCAAGCAAAATTTTCTGTACCTGCCTGTCAGCCCATCTCTGGGAAAAGCTTTTCCAATATCCCTTTTCCCAAGAACACAGGAGCACATTAAAGGGGAGCTAAGAGAGGCCCTAAACTTGGCCTTTCTTCCCATTAATCCAGAGTTAGTCCAATATTGCTGAAACCTCCCACATTTCCTTCCCTAGACAGCTAGCACACCTGGCTGCTGAGAGATCAAAATGCTGACTACTCCTCCTGTCACCTTCCTGGTGGTGGCAGCTCTGTGTCTGAGCTGGCGTCAGCCAGCACCCACCACTTCACCCACAGGGAAGAGGAACAGAACTGGGGGAAGACTTGGACAGACCAAAACACTGACAGGAGAAAAGAGAGGAAGGACTTTTCTGGGACAGTTGTGTTTGTTTCAGCTCTCATTATGGTGCTTGAGTGTGTCCAAAGAAGGGCAATGAAGCTGGTGAAGGGCTTAGAGAACAAGTCCTGTGAGGAGTGGCTGAAGGAAATGAGGTTGTTCAGCCTGGAAAAAAAGGATACTGAGGGGAGACCTCATCACTCTCTACAACTACCTGAAAGGAAGTTGTAGAGGGGTGGGGATCAGTCTTTACTCCCAAGCAACAGGTGATAGGACAAGAGGAATTGGCCTGAAGTTGTGTCAAGGGACGTTTAGACAGGGTATTAGAAAAAAATTTTTCACTGAGTGGGTTGTCAAGCATTGGAACAGGCTTCCCAGGGAAGTGGTTGTGTCACCATTCCTGGAAGTATTTAAAAGACATATAGATGTGTTGCTCAGGGCCACGGTTTAGTGGTTGACTTGACGGTGTTAGGTTTGTCGTCGGACTTAATGATCTTAAAGGTCTTTCCCAAACTAAACGGTTCTATGATTCTTCATAGCGCTCCACTGGCCATAGTTACAGTATGAGTAGGAAAGTTTCCTGGAGTCTTGTTGATTTCTCAAAGTATTACCTTTGCCCACTTTTTGTCCTATTTTCTGCAACTGACTATTGCTCCTTGGCTTGTTTCCCTACAAGATGAAGCCGGTCGGAGCTGCCAGTTTCTGGTCAAGTCACCAATCCACCTGGCTGCTCCTAAAACAGCTGCACCATCACCCAGAGGTGCATCAGGCAGGAGTGATAATTTTCATCACCTCTGCTGCACCTTACTCACCAGGTCAAAGATAGGTTCAACTGCTCTGTCTTTAAACACAGCAGCCTGGCTATGCTGTCTGGTGGCTTTTTCAGCCACACTAAAAGCATCACATATCATTGAAGATGTTTCAGGCTTTTGCATGTAGTGGCTTCGATACTCTTTATAGGTTCCCATGAAAATGTCAGTGCTGTTTTACTTTGGAGTAAACTTGGAGTTTCACTTTGCAAGTGACTCTCGTGTTCTGCAAGTGTTAGGCAGAGCTCAAGGACAGCTTGTCTGGCCAGGTCACAGGCCTGACTCAGCCAGTGTCTTGTCTCCTGCAGGAAAGGCAGCATGGCTCTTATTTCTTCTGCAAATATCAGGGAAGGACTTTGCTCTTAAAGATGTGTAATCCTTACTCTTTTTAGTGTCTTCTGAAGCTGTAGAGACATGATGTCAGAAAAAAAAAAAGCTCTATTATTTCTATTGGGTTAGAAAAAATATTCAAGAATCTGGTGTTTTGCTTAAACAGTTACAGTAAAATAAAGGTTAACTAGAATTGTTGGGTTTGTGGGGAGAACTATTTGGGGTTGTTTTGGGGTTGGGGTTTTTTGCCTTCCTCTGCATTGTGGATTCCAGTGACTTTCTAGATGAAAACATCTAGATGATCCTTACAAAATTCCTTGCTATAGCAGGAACTACCAGCACTGAAGACGCCTTTTTCCTTCACTCTTCTGTCACACAGTGTTTTGGCATCTTGTACTGAAGATCTTCAGTTTGCTGCAAACAGGTGAGTAAGGGATTTGTGGTCTCTGGTAAGCAGAGGTCATCCTGCTCTTGCTCTTATCCAAATAAAGGTTTATGAAAGCTGTGTTTAAGTAGGGGCTTATTAATTAGAGAAAAGGCAAACAATATTAAGCCACTTCACGCTCAACTCACCTCTGGAATAACAGCTCTAACATCCGTTTTAATGGACCTTTATGATTTTCTCTCAAGAGGGAAACAGACCTTGAGGGAGTTTTGAACGCCTTCCGAGTTGAATTTCATTGCATAGTTCCCAAAGGGCAAAACTGCAGCACTTGCTTTTTCACAGGTAACAGGGAAAAAAGAGATGTGCAGAAAGGGTAACTTTCTTGTGTTCAGCTTTCCTTAGCGTTTAATAAGTTGGTGATTGTGTGCCTATGGATGCAACAGAGTTTGTGTGTCTTCCTTCTCAGGTGTATCTTCACCCAGCGAAAGTTATTAGCAATTAGCTAACTAATGACTTCCCAGAATGTCTTTATCACAATCATGGGCTGCTCCCGGTGGGACATTTCGGTAGTGAGGCAGAACAGGCGCTAGATGGCACCGACGCCCTTGCAGAGCAGGAGGAAGGCTGGGATGGGATGGGTTTGGCTGCGCTGGGCTGGACTGGGGTGGGATGGGATGGGCTGAGTCTGAAGCATCCTCCCCTCCCCGGGGCCAAACCTGGGGCTCCGCTGCGAAAGCACCAGGGTGGGAAACATGAGGGACTGTGACCAGAATAACTATGAACCCTCAGTGTAATACACCCTTCTTCGTTAGCCTTGGCAAGAGCTGTCCCAAGTTTATGTATCTGCAAATTGTTCCTCTTTGTGGTTTGTGGATGAAACTACATATGTGGGATATTTGCATTGCCACTTTTATTTGCCCAAACTTACTTTTATTTTTGGCAACTCATTTATCTCAGCAACAAAGGACATGAAGCAGACTGGACTTCAACCTCCCTTAAATCCTCAACATTTTGCATCCATTTTGTTCTTGTGCACTCATGTTGATCTGTGTATGCTCAGCCCCGGAGATGAAGATGATTACAGTTGTCCTTTAAGTCTATCCTAGTGAGGCAGGGCAAAGGAAGCTGGAAACCTTCTAGACAAAATGGTGGTGTGAAGCAAGTGGACAGATGTGGGTTTTGACGCCAGGACTGGCATTTTGTAGTCAGATAAACAAACCTCTGTTATTGTTCCTGAGTTGTCCAGACACAGCAGATTGTTTTCCCCATGTTCCTCCTACCCATGTGAAAAAAAAGGACATTTTAACTCTGCAGAATTCTGTTGGTAAACAGCCTTAGAAGACACCTCTTGTGGGTTTCTCTTCTGGGGAGATCTCACTCAGATGCTTCACTATTTGCACTCTATAGACTCCTAATTGTAATGGTCACACAGACTGACACCAAGTCTCTGTTTACGCTGGTTGGCTGCATGCAGATCTTGCCAGGGGCAGCAGTAGAGCCATAAGAGTTCGGGTGCATACAATGAGGCTGTTTGCCAAGCACATCTTGGGAGTGGATGTCCACAGACACAACCCAGAGGTGACAGTGCCACCCTCTGTTGCATGGAGCCCTCTGTTAGGCTCCTCCCAAGAAGCTGTAGCAGCTGAGTTCCAGTTTGCCCAGGTGCTGTTGGTGTCTGTAGAAGTACAAACCCAGAGAAAAGCCACAGGGGTGGACTTTCCAGCCAAGTCCCCATGTCCCTCTGGGGCATTGGGCACAGCCATGAAAGACAGCAGGGAATGCTGCCCACAGCACCTGCCCTCTCCTGGCTTGAGTCTCATGCCCTTGCTCTAAACACTGGTGGTAAAAGAAACTCAACCCAGAAACCAGGCTATGAACCACATGAAACAATAGAACAAGTACAGCGTCTGCTTGCACCTGACAAATCCTCCCTTTTTTCAGCAAACAATGCTTTAGGGATTCCCACTTCTTCACTTAGTCTCACACTGCAATCCTGGAAAGCCTGTTCAACAGTTGCAAAAACCTTTTTGTGGGATGACTAAGCCACATCAAGGTTGCAGAAATATGGCAATCTAATAGATTCAAGTCATGACTGTTACAAATAAGGAAGATATTAAATTTAAGAGGAAACTACCAGATACTTGGTCTTAATTGAGCTTCGTAAGTTTTTATACAGTCAGTGCTCATTTCAGTCTTATACACTTCTGTTGCCTGTTAGTAAGTCAGTTCTTCTTTGCTTTTAGTATTCAATGTTTTCAGTAATTTTCCCAGTTCATAGGGCAGAAGTCCTATTTAACATCTACAATTCCTCCTCAGGTTCCTATGAAGGAGTGAGCCTATGAATCAAAACTAGGGTAGATTTAATTCAATACATAACATCAAACACTACCCAGATTTAGTTCTCTCTAACACTGAGAGCAAGACATTCACTGAGTGACAGTCAAGTAACATTAAGATGCTTCTTCAACTGGGAAACTGAACTGAACTATGACTGCACGTGTTTAATCCTATAATGTTGATGCGATAAGTATCTTATTTTAATGAAATACACGTGTGCCAATTCTGTAGGTGCTGAGGGCACACAGCTGTTTGGCATTAGGTTGATTTGTGAAATGTAGGAATTGCCTTTGTGGATTGCAGCAGTAGACCAGCTTTCATCTCTGACCACAGCCAGAAGCTGCTGTTGAGAAGGAATATTGCAAAAAAACCCGACTGGAAACAGGCAGGTATGGGTTAATTAGTCCTCCATAGAGGTCTCATACTGATCCCAGAAATTAGAGATTGGAGTAATCCTTGAAACACAACCTTCTTAGCATCTGGTGTACATCACGAGAGATTTTTATCCTATTCTCTTCCTGTTTCTTTCCTTCTCTTTCCCTTGCCCCTGGAGAATATGTTTTGGGTGGAAGTGACATGGCTGTTTTGCGCAGAGCATGTGATGGGAAAAATATCTCTTGACCATGACCATCTTGCTTCATGAATACAAAATTATTATTTTTTTTTTTAAGCAGATAGTTTTGAAAATGGATACAGCTTCATCAGATTGTTATCCCACTAATTGGTGCCTTTTTATTAATGTAAAAATAAAACACAGTCTTCTTGCTGCCTTTTCCATTAAGTAATTAAATTGATAGATGCTATTAAAAATTCTGTTTAGGATTTTAATATTCTTGATGGCTTTTTATATACATTTAACAAAATCAGTCTTTCTTAAAAAAATATAAAACTTCAAGTGTTTGACCCCATTTCTCAAATACTGAGTGAGCATCAAATTAAGTTTCAATGGTATAAAAGAAGATTTGAGTTGCTTGGTTTGAGGCAAATCTGTGTTTGCCCCTGCTTTGGATCTTGGGCTTGGTATTTTGTATATTACTGTATGCCTTTGACCTCTCTCCGGGGTAAGTTCCCTGCATGAAGCATGTGCCTGCAGGTAGCAAGCTGAGCCAACCAAAAAATGAGAGGTCATGGGAATTTTTTTGGATTAAAAAAAAAAAAAAATACTGGGTTTGATCCAAATTGGGTGGAAACCAACATTTTTATGAATTTCCAGCAAACTGAAAACTCCACGTTCTGTGAAGTGGCTGGCTGGAACTGATACACTGATAGTTCCACTTCTAACAGCATCTGTTGGTGCTCCAAGCAGCTGCAGGAGGCTCCCCAAATCCCTGTGCTGCGGCAGACCTGATGGCACATCAGGGTCCATCAGCCTCAGGGCGGGTGTCAGAAGCATCAATGCTGTGGCCACAACTTGTCAAACTGCCTCAACTTCAGTAGAAATTTATCAATTAGAACACTGCCTCTGTTAACAGTAATTGCATTATTTTGTTTTACCTTAACTTGGCTGATCTGAGGTTAAGTGGTGCTCCTATCCAAGCTCCCTATCCTTAATGTCCTTAGAACCATGGCGTTTCCTGTGCTCATTGTCTCACTGCTAATCTCCGGGATATCCAAAAGGTATGTCTCCATCTGACTATTCCGGCCGCCTTGGAAGTTGGAAATGGCACCATCTGTACGGAGGAGTCCTATTTGTGTGACCAGTTTCACCAAGGGTGGCAGATTTCTGAGCAGGTGGTGTGAACTTGCCATTACTAGCAGTCTGGTTACTACAAGTGTCTTGACTGCGAAGCTACTGCAGTTTTTCAGAAGGGTGGATTAGATTTAGTGCCACTTACTGTTCTTTCACACTTTTTTCTTCTGTGCTGTTACTAAATTGCTGTCAAAGAGTGTAACCACTTAGTATTTTTGAATATAAGATTTTTTAAACTTGTAGTTATTATTCAGTTTGTGCAATAGAATTAAAAATGACCAGAGCCAATTAACTCTCTAAATCAACAAATGTTAAGTTAGCATGATTATTTCCACTGTATAAGGCAAGAAACACAACCAGTTGTAATATGAATACCTATTTAAACACCTTGTGATTTAAGAAGGACTCTGTAAGTAACATGCCTGCTTCGTGTTTCTGCATTGTGTATTTTTATCCCAGTGTAGTCTAAGTCACCAATCTCCCCTAAATTGAACCATGCAAGCTATTGTTCTCAGGGGAGGGAAGCCCAAAGCTTTGGTCATGTCAGACCTCTTGACTTTGGGGGAAAAGGGACAGTTTGAAGCACCCACCTCAATGTAAGCCAGCTGGAAGTGAACTGATGCCCAGTTAAATCCTTGTTTCACTGAACTGGTAAAGCCAGCATTCAAACAGTGGCCTCTTAACAGGATCGTTAAACACTTCTCTGATCCAGAAGAGTATTGATTCCTGTGCATCATCTTGGAACGTAGCTACTGCTCATTGTGAACGTGGTTACTTCTGAAAATAGGCTCGGTAGCAGTGGCATGGAAGTGAACCTATGCAATGTTAACACAAGCTTTCTACAAATAACCTTGTCATCCTCCTGAGGCCCACACTGAAAACAAACAGCTTTGCCAGAGGCTGGAGAAGGCTGATTCCTCTTTTAGCTTGTGTCTTTTCACATCATAAAGCAGTCAGGATGTTTCAGGCCTAATAGTTTCTGCCAATAATTCATTAAAGGAGAAATAGCCCCTTCACGTAGGAAGCAGGAAATCAGTGTTTGCTTGCACAATGCTCTTTTGGGGAAATAAGACCAGAATGTGGCATAATCAGTCACATAAGCTGAGCTGCCCAATATTTGCTTACTGCTTTCTTCTGTTGCCCGAGATGTGAAATTTTGATGCTGAGCAAGGTGTTTTCTGTGTTCCCAGCAAAGTTGTTTGTTTCCCATAGAGATGCCAGTCATCAGGTTCAAGATCTGTATGGTCCTTCTCTCCCCATCGCTCTCTCCTCTTATCTCCTTTCCTCTTGACAAGTAAATACCCAAAAGCCTCAGTAGGGTCACATTTACTTTCTCTTCACAGATTTTGGCTGGCTTCTAGAGAAAAGCTACAGCTCTCAACTGAATGTGACCAAAGATAAATCAAGTAGTGGATCTTCTTTTCAGTTGTGCTGAATCTCCTTTGAATGCACCTGCTGTATGTCCTTTCTGGGAGGAGTTTCCTGTGGTGGGTATAGATGCAGAACCACTTCTCCCATTGGAGGATGCCCAGTGGGGAAGTGGAGCAGATGGCTGGTCATCCCTCCTCACTACAGATGAACTGGGCTAGGATCAACGGCATGTCCATGCAGTGGGCAATGATGAGCAGCTGAAGTCAGAAATCTCCACAGGAGCTGGAAGTAGATGATGGGGAACTGCAGGTGAGGAATAGCGGTGCTGGTTGCCACCGCCCTGCACCTGAGTTGCTTGGGATTGATGCAATTTGACTGCATTTTACACTTTGCGCAGGCTAGGCAAAGGTGCAAAGAAGAGGAATGAGTTGTTGCTTAGTTTTGCCCATGTAATTGTTAGGGCTTTTATTTATGCCAGAGGAAACCTGTCCATGTGAGCAACATTATGCCCTAGTAGCACTATCACAGAAACAAAGACCACAGCAATTCCAAACATTTGGTTTTCTAGAAAAGGGATTTAGGGTGGCCCAAAGAAAAGATTGAGGAAACAAAACCAATATGCAACAGTTCACAAATGTAGTTGAAACTCATTGAAGAATTCTGGTATGAGAAGGGAAACAAGGGAAATTGCTGCTGAAATGGAAACGTTCCATTCATTGGGAAATTGTGACTTAATTTCCAAAAACTTGAAAGTTTGCAGTCAAAACAGGAGCTGTAATGCCTCTTAAAAGTTACATTTTACATTTGCAGCTGTCACTTCTCTTAAGACTGAGATCCCTAGGTGACCCCTCAACCTCCTCACCCTGGGAAGCCCTGGCAGGCCCTGGCCTCAGTCCCTGGGGGGAGAGAGGGTGATCCTGGCCTCTGGGAAAGCTGAAAGATACAGGGAGCCAAGTGTAACTCTGGTCTAAAGACCCTGTGAGTTTTATTTTTCAGATATTTAATATCTGTTGTAATATCTCAAAGGGCAGTTACATTTTCTATCAAAACGCAAGATTTTGGAAAGTTTTGTTTTCATTCAGAAGCAGTTTCAGCATTAGCAGTGCCTATTAGCATTGATTCTGTTAACGAGATTCACCCCAGGACTGGTGCACAGCAGCCTTTAGCCATCTCTGTGTGACTCATGCTTTGTCCTTCCATCTGCATGAAGCTGGCTTTATCCACAATGATAAACACGGGAGGTGAGACCCACGCAACAGTCTTGGGCAAGGATGCTCGGAGAAAAGAGAGGGTGCCAGGAGATGGGCAGAGGTGGCCATAAGGAGTAGGATGTACCCAGTCACCTCTAAAGCCTGCTTTTTGAGTCCCAGTGAAGCCGATCACAGAAGATACCCATGATACTACCCATGGTAAACGAAACCTTGCAGCGCTCTGTTGTGCTGCCTGTCCCTCAGCTGACCAACACGGACAGGAGTTACTGGGGTCACGTTTTCACATGCATAAACTGTTCTTGAATAATTTCTCTTACCACATGACCAACAAAAACACTTGCCTTCCTCAGGCCTCTAATCACATTCTAATTTTCTTTATCTTACTGTACCATTTAATTTGCTTTCGGTTGTTATTATGATTTTATTCTGGGTTGGTTGCACAGCAGTTTGTTATAAAGGGGATGTCCTTTAAAGGTTTTTAAGCTATGAACTGAGCTTTGATATTTCCTATTTATTGAACAGTATCAGCTTCCAAATACTATTGAATCGAACCTTCAGAACCAAAGGAAAATCTATTCCTTCTCTAAATGTACACAGGTGGGGTGGTTTGGGAGGTTTTGTTTTGGGATTTTTTTACAGCTGTACAGCCCACAGGGATAATAGTTAATTTTTGGTCTTTAACTGTAGATCAGAAAATCATTAAAAAATCTGAAATGCAGAATCTGTGGTGATTGAGCCAGTGAACTGAGAGAAGAAGCAATTCCTATTTGTTTTCCAATGGACTGACTGGACGTGGGACTGTAGTACCAGCTGGAGAAAAAGTATTTCTCTCATCTTCCTGTCAGAGGACAATCTTCATACAAAACAGCATCTGGGGCAGTATCCCGTGAGCAGCCCAGTCCTGTCCAGCCCACTGTCCCGTGCTTTGGATGAAGAGCTACTAGTACAGCACCCTCACTAGGGAGCATGGCAGGACCAGAGACAAGCCTCTCACCAGCAAGTGCCCACCCAGGTGCTTGGACCACTGGGTCCCCATATCCAAGTGACTTTCAGGGACAGGCACACTGATGTGAAGGTGGCACTATGCTGTTTGGGCAATGATATTATGTTGCTCCCTGCTAGCAGCTTTCCAGGTTGAGAGGGGTTTTCAAATGCATCTGACAATGTGGTGCTTCCTGTGAGAGGAATGCGCTGCTGGAAACTGGGAAATGTGGGTTCAAGTCCTCAGTGTCCCAGGTCAGCTATTTAGCACTATATGGAAAAAAAAAAAAAGAAAAAAGAAAAGGCCTATGAAGTGGGACCTGATCCTAGATCTGGATAGTTAGTTCCCTTTGCTGTTAACCCCCCCACTCACTGTATGACATTATGTAAACATTGGTGCTAGAGACATTATGGAAAGAGTTTGTGCGATTTCCCCTGCCTTCCTACAGCACAGGGACACAGTGTTCACCTCTTATCAATGGCATGGCGATCAGAATGGAATTTGAGGGTCTTTCCCTGTCCTCAGTTGGAGAGGTCCAAATTACATCCTATGACAGTGCCTGGGCAAGAGCGAGGTGGAGGCAGTACCACACCCTGCTTCGGCAGCTTCCCAGGGTGGAGCTCGGGATTCACAACACAAGAAGGGAGCAGGATCTGCAGCACTGTGGTGGGACATTTTGGAGATCACGTGTGAATCTGCAGTCCTGGGTTCTGGCCCCAGCTCCACACCTACCAGCTGAGGCATGTCTCACCACCGCTCGCTTACCTGACCTAAAGGTTAGCACCCTTTTCACCAGTACCACTCCTTGTTGAGTCTGGCAACAAGCACGGGGCATGAAAAGTCCTCAGCTGCTGTCCCACAAGGCTTTTAGTAGCTGGATAATTCTTGGTGACTCAAGGAGGGCTGGCCTTGAGAAGTGGTTTGATGCCAGAGCTATTAAAATTGATGCTAACTTTGGATTGAGACAAAAGACAAGGAGCTTGAGGGTAGATCTGAAAGAACTTGATGCTGCCTGCAATGAGTCCCTCTAGCTTCATTAGCTTGTGAGTCACTGAGGAGTGTCTAATTTAGTGGCTATTAGGCAACAAAACGTAAGCAACCAGCTCTCCTGTTTAGACTGGTGTGAGGGAGAAGTCAAGGGCTTGGTTCACTGCAGCCTGGTGCAAAGCAATGTCAGATGCTTCCTTTCCAATTTGGTAGTTTTCCAGCAAGCTTGCTCGGAAAAAGAGATTTGGCAGCCTGCAGGAGAGCTGTGAATGGAACTCGCTGCTACGACATTGGAAATCTTGGGCAAGACTCTCACACGCTCACCAGGCATAAGTCAGTGGAGACCCTGTGTTTTATAGGCAATGAATCACCTCTCATACAGGGTGACAGACACTGTGATAACACAGTGCAGCATGTGTGTTACTGACCAGTAACATGGTACCACGGGATTTGCGATGCTAGGTTCCCAGGTCCTTCAATCGCTCATATGATGAGATGATTTGTTCTCCAGGCCCTTCACCAGCTTCATTTCCCTCCTCTGCACTCGCTCCAGCACCTCTATATCTCTCTTGTGTTGAGGTGCCCAGAACTGGACACAATACTCAAGGTGTGGCCTCCCCAGTGCTGAGTATGGGGGGACAATCACCTTCCTATTTCCACTGGTCACACTATTTATAAATACAAGCCAGGATGCCATTGGTTTTCTTGGCCACCTGGGCACACCGCTGGCTTGTATTCAGCCGCTTGTCAACTAGAACCCCCAGGTCCTTTTCTGCCAGGCAGCTCTCCAGACACACTTCCCCAAGCCTGTAGCAATGCATGGGTTGTTGTGGCTCACTCATCACTGTTCCCACAGTGTTCCAGTATGTAAATACACTGTCCAGTTTGTAACCCCTTCTTTCTCCCAGAGACAAAGGATCTAAAATGAAGGGTTCTGCGATAATTTCAAAACGGATGCCCTAATGAAGAGTGCACCAAAATACATATTGATCCCACTCATTCCCAGCATGACCAGCGTAACATCAATGTTTTTTATTACCTGTGTGTTTGCATTGTGCAGCAGTTACATCTATTTTTACCCAGCTTGGATATGCAGGAAAAAACTAAAAAAAAAAAGAACACTAGAAGAAGAATTAGTTAAGGAAAGCCATCTAGCCTGAAGCTGAGGTTCTCAATTTTAATCTGTTGAAGCAGCAGTACTTTAATCTAAAATAGTGCCACATGGATGCTTTCCACTTCCTCTTGCCACATTGTATTATTCTACCACTGCCCACTGGTTGCATGTTTTGTGTCTTCTTCATAGCATCTTGCACTGACTCTGGTCTCCAAAACCAGACTGCAGCTTTCCAGAATCATCAGGCTGTGTAACTGAGTGTATAATATGAATATTTTCAGAAGTGAACCCTGGTAATGAAAAGGACAGGGTTCCTCTGCAGGAAATAATTAATTTTCTCAAGTCCTCTCTTAATCTACAGGACTTGAGTCTATAGCTCAGCTCTCCTTGGCCTGTGCCCTCACCATAGTCTCATCATGAGGCTGTGCTGCCCCTTACAGGCAGACACTGTAGCCAGGAATGTAGACACAGTGGACAAGGAAAAAGTGAGAAAAGGGAGTCTGTTTCTGTACCCTATTAACTAGTCTTGGACAGTTACTGGGATTATTTATTCTTATTAACATATCCTACCTTCAGGATTCTCCTCCATCGCTATAATATGCTTATAGATGCACACTAGGTCCATGACCTGGGTTTTAAGAAGATAAGCTGAACTGATTTCGTCTTTCATCTTTATTTTTGCAAGGTAGAATAATTTTCCTTGTCTCAGTAGGGCCAGGATTTCGACTGACAATTGAGAGAGGTAAGGTTGAGGTAAGGTTCAGACTTAGACACAAAACTGTAACAGCTTGGGAACTGTCTTTGGATACTATTCTTAGCCCCTTCCCTGGCTTTTCTTCTGACCAAGCACTTCTCCATGTCTCTGTTATCTCTGTTAAGACAGAATTATTCTGCCAAAACACTTTAATACAGGGCTTTGGGAGAAGCTGGAGAATGCCCTTGAAATACTGATGGAAAAACCATTTCAGTTCTCACTTTCTAGAAATGTCCATATATAGCCAAACTTAGGCAGTCTCCAAGCAGATTTATTTATCCTAGAGAGACTGCATGCTCTGTGGCTTTCTACAACGTTACTCTGCTCCTCAGGTTTACATTCCCAGGGGCTGAATCCTGGAAAGATCAGCTTTGAAAAACATGTTGTGACATATTGCGTCCAAGAAGTACCAGTCTCCCTGTCCTGGCTTTATATCCTGTCTATTGTCAGATCACCTAAAACGAGCCTAATCCAGTGCCGTTAGTGGTACAGACTGGCAGCAAAATGAGACTAGCAATGCTTTGCGCAATGTGCATACCACACACGGATGGGGACATGTGCTGCTGCTGATACATCGCCCTTTTTAGCACCTTTTCTCCCAGTATTTCAGTTTGTTTAATGTGTCCATTAACTTTCAGAGAAAATGTGGGAGGAGGAGAGGGAAACTGAAGTGTGGCATTCTTTGACTTTTTCCCAATTTCTTCATAACTCGGTGGTAGAGCTAACGGACAGTTCGTATCTCCTTGTGCCTAGCTGGTTGTGCAAGACACTGCCTGCAGCTGCCATACCCCTGATCTGGTCTGTGATGCTGCTTGTCTGGGTGGTTCTGCATTTGCCAGAATGCTTTGGTGAACAGGGTGAGTCGTGGGGAGTTTAGCTGACTGTGGGGGTGTGCGCGCTCAGCTCAGTACAATTCCCTTCAGGGGATTTGCTCCTCTTTCTTTTGGGAGCTTCCCAATGACACTGCTGCTGCTTTTGTCCCTGTCCCCATCTCCTACCTGTCACTCTGGCTGGCCTCTCTGCAACCTGTTCACCTGCTGTCTGAAGTGACCTTTCTCTGTGGTGATGGGTAGTTCCACCTCTTTGTTTTTTCCCATGAGCTGTTGCCCATTGTCTGAAGTAGGTGAAGCTCACTCATCAGCATCTGGATGCAGAAAGCAGAAAGCTCGCCCTCTGTTGTGCTTCAAACTTGCAGCCAGACTGCCACCTGTTCCCAAATGGTTTTCCAAGTGACAACAAGGGTCTTTGCAAATTTAGTCTGCTTCTGGGACTGGACAAGTGTAGGCTAGGCTGGTCCACAACCACCAAGGCTCTGCAAGGCACTGTGCAGCTCTGCCTTTGCTGGCAGGGCCACCAATGCCGAGGTAAACCTCGAGCATCTTCAGCGTCAGCAGAAAGGTCGGTGCCAGGAGTAGTGCTGCCTGGGCACAGCCCAAGCCTAATGGGCGCCACCTGAGCCTCCCTGGGACCTGGCCTGGAGTATCAGGTCCAGGGCAATGATCTGAGGAGACAGGCTTGTGTGGGACTGCTCCCACTTCCCAGCAAGGGCATGGATTCTCAATTTATCCCAATTCAAATAACGAGTAAGGATGATTGATCTAACCAAAAATATCGGGAGTAATCTTTTAACCATAGAAATCCGCTTCAGTAGCAACACTTGGTAAACACGACTCAAAATTAGGCTTCAATCACCATATCTGTGTATCGCCATGGCCTGTATTGCACTTGGCCCACCTCCAGGAACCCACTTGATATCCATGAGAGACTTACAGCAGGGAGGGAATCCAGGCTGTGCAGTGGCCACTCTTTTGACAACAGGGATTATTTTCTAGCCTGCTCAAATGTGGGGAATATATTTTATATTTATGGTCCACAATAACTGGAGAGACTTTCCCCTCTTCAGCTGTTATATGTAAGTCTGGGCCCTAGGGATTTCTTGCAAGAAGTTGGCATTCAGCACCACAAAAAATTAGATTTTTAGGCGCTGTGACTCTGTTGACCTAAATACTGCCCTATAAACCATAAATAAAATGCTTAATAACATTACGATTTTTGCAGTATCATGTTCTCATGGCAAGGCTTCAAGGTCATGTTAGCTTTTTTTTATAGTCATCTGACAGGATGCCTAATTCTTTATCAAGTTCTGGTTTGTAGCTGAAAGAGGTATCATCAGGAAGCCTGATACAGCTATTTCAGCTGTATCAGGCTTCCTGACAATAGCTGTCACCACGGGGTCCCTACTGTCTTCCAAATAATTGGTAGAAGGGAACAAGGGAAATGGACCACAAAGGGGATGTATGTGTCGTCTGCCATCTATGACATATATCTTATTGCATGGCCGGGGCCAAATCCTGCTGATGTACAGATTTCTTCCTGCAGGACATTTTTCCTGCCTGCTCATAGACCTATGAGGTAGTGCCTGCACCTTACAAAATACATGAAGGGCTCTAATCCTCCGCACAACAGCCTAATCTCACTGCTGAGGAATATGCCTAGTAGTGGAAATCGAATCAAGATGACTAGGTAGGAGCACTTGTATCTCAGCACTCAGCTTGCTCCCCTCTACTGCATATGGCGGTCATCTTAACAATCATGAATTCCAAAAATAGAAACTGAGAGTTCTTTGTGCTTACCAGCTTATAAACGTGGGAGATTCACATTTTCAAGTTCTTTCCCTGAAACTTTGAAGACACTCAAAACAGGCTCCGTAGGAAAAACACATACTGTGCTTTCTTCCCCATCCCTGCCTGAACAGTGATGACTGCTGCTTAATCTGCTGAGTCCCCAGCATCAGCTGGCCTGAGCTATGAAAAAATTACTGGTGGATGTCAGACAAAAGGAAACAACCCTGGTTTACGCAAAGAAAGTGGAATGGTAAGAAAACAAGGTGCCTGAAGTGATTTCCTTTCAAGGTTTTGTCAGGGAAATGTACTGGACTTCATCCCTTTGCCACTGAGGGCTTTAAACTTCTAATCTCATGGAATCTAATTTCTCAAAAACATTTTGATGAGGGTGGAAAGGAGAAAAACTTTTCACCAGGTAAAGTGTTGCTCCATGAATAGAGGATACATACAGACAGCATCTGTAGTGACCCAACAAGGTAACCAATCCAATATGAGACTTCATGCCAGTGGCTGAAATGGATTTTTAAGAGAACCTGTTTGTTTGGGGTTTTGGCTTGGTTTTGTGTTTGGATTGTTTTGAGGGGTTTTTTTATATGTTGGTTTGTTTTAAAGTCTACATGAGGACTTCTGTGTCCTTTAAACAGGCTATTTTTTCAAACAGACTTGATCTCATAATGAAAGCAAGCCAGTAACTTTTCATGGCTCAAGGTCTACATGTTGCCAAGAGATAAACTATTTATAGGCTTAACACCTGACTAGGTGTTAAATAGCTCTTGCTGATCAACCTTTTGGTGTGGAATTATCACTTCAGATTGAGACTGGACTGAAAACACAAAGACCTGAAATGCTTGAAAGGATTCAGGTCGGATTTAAGATCTATATAAGAAAGTGCATTTAATGCAACTTCTGTAAGGTCTGTGTAACTCAGCGGGATTAGAGACTTTAGAAATGATAGGTCCTTTAGCTCTACATAAACAACACATCACTGAATTTACTTAAAAGAAAATGACCCAAGTGTTTAAATACAGCATTAAAACACAAGTGGATTTATCTACACCGAATGAGCCTTTTGCAAGCTGGATCCATGTTTAACAGCCTTCACTGGGTGGTAGCCCCCCTCATCCTAACACAAATATTACTTTGACCTCAGTATATTTGTTATAAAAGCAAGAGAAAAAAGTATCAAAGCTTATTGGACTGACTTGCTTGTTTGGAGAAGCTGACAGGGCATAGCTGACCTTAACCATGTGGGAGGGGGTCAGGGAGCAGGACTGTATTCATTTTATAGTGCAATAAATGTTTCAACATATCACAACCCTCTTGGTTGCCTTGCATGGGGCTAGAGGGGTCATAACCAATTTGCTCAAAAACATTGAGCTATAAAACAGTCTGGGGCCTCTTCTATTGCAACTCTAATCTTCTAATGAGTAAGTAGAGAAAAATAGACTGTGTCTCTCACAAAATGGTGGAAGAAGAAGTTCAGAGCTGCCTCTCATCCACGCTGCTCCCATGAAAGTATGTGCTCTGGAGCCATTTTAAGGCAAGGTCCACAGTTGCCTGAAGGGAGAGAACCCAACCATGGTCAAACCCTAAGTCCTGGGGGCTTAGGATGTGTCCGTGCAGCCTGAGAAAAGTGCTAAGCAAGGCCAATAGGCTACAATTTGTCCAAGCAGGTTTCTTCAGGTTAGGTCTACTCAAGTGTTGTGTGGTTGTGTGGAGCCAGGAGCATAACAGAGCTAAAAGCCAATGATGCTAATGGGAAGCAAAGCAGCCAGAAGGCTCAGTGCTTATAGCCACTGTCAGTGCAGTCTTTGCTTGCAGAGGTAGTGTGGTGGAGTCATCCAAGCATCACTGCCCTCTCCCTCAGGCATAGCAGTCCTTCTGACTGTGGTACATGTTTGGAGTCTACAGGTCTAAGAGGTCCCTGTGCAAGAGGCATGCTTTAGACCCTACCTTCAATAGCAGACAAGCTCAGAGATGCAGAAATGCAACACATACTTTGTGAATCCTTTCAGCAACTTCACGTCATCTCGGCCTAGCAGGCAACATCATCAATTACTGTCTGTGATGCTGCTAAGCTACACTGTGCAGTCCTGACTTACTTTCTTCCCAAGCACAGTTGTCTTGGTAAGTTGAGGAAGATTTCTGTCCCTTGTGCTGGTATCAGCTGGAGAACTGTGTGCTCCTAGTTCCCAACCACAAGGCTATGCTGATCCCATGGTCAAACTGGGCTGCAGCACTTATAGAAGGGTTCTGGCTTCCCTGTCCTCTACCTTCACAGGGCTGACTGGCCACCCAGGCTCAGCCCAGGATGATAGGTCTGACTTACTCCAGGCTGTTCCTGACATCAGCTGCCAGCTACACCACCGGTGCCTCTCTGCACAGTAGGCTGCTGGTGACTGCATTGGCCACACCACAGCTCAGGAGCGAACGGAGGACAGGACAGCTAGTGTTACTACAGCAAAAGAGCCAGTAGGTACCTTAGAGTAACACTGCCAAGAAATTTACTGGTTTTCAGTGGGAAATCTTCATATTCTTCATATTTAGCAACTTTTCTCTCTGCTTTTTGCTGCTGGAAAAGAAAATGAAGACATGCACAAGACTATTTTATAGAACTTACTTCAAATGAAACCAGTTGTTAAAGGGATTCTTTGGTGTCAAAGGAGCTTTTAATTGTCCTAGGCCACACAAAGAGGATTTCCATGATGTTGGGGGTGTTTGTAAAAACAACTACCCTTTGAGGGGAAAATCAAGCAGTTCTGACAGTTCAGCCTCCCAGCGGCTCCTGAAATAATAGGAACGCTAATAATTGCAATACTTAATAATAGCACATATTAATGTCCCGCGGTACTAGATATTTATGAGCTTTTCTCCCAAATACCATGTGCAGTGTTCACACAAGGCAGGCTCGGACCAGACAGGTGCAGGAAGGGGGAGCTGAGCAGAGCAGGGGAACTGAGAGCCTGTCTGGGACAAGGGGAACTTGGCCGGCTTAAGGCTGGCAAGAAAGTATCCCAGAGTGAAAACCAGGGCTTTCTATAAATAAAGCAAGGGCATAACACCAGGGGGAATGAAGAGGCAGTTCAACTAAAGAACAGAGGAGTTGTCAAGAAAAGAAATAAAGGGCCATGGGTGATTTAGAAGAAAGTTTTCAATCAGAGGAGAGAGGTGTTGAACAATATATCACTGGTTGTAACAGGAGCTGGGGCTAAAGCCATGCTGGACACCATCCCTTTGCATCCTGTCATTGCCAGCTACAGCCTTTTGAAAGCCCTCCAATGCTGGAGGTGCCTAAACCGGTTAGTGCTGTCCCATAGGCTCTGAGAGTCTCCTGGGAGCTGCAAGCTCTGTGTCCCCATGCATCCAGCACTGCTCAGGCTGAGCAGCTTCATGCTTTTGTCATACCTGAGCCCCACCAGTAGTGGCTGATCATCAGCTGCTGTCCTGGGGGTTAAACCTGGAGAGGTCCTC
The DNA here is from genome assembly GCA_013400055.1 of Nycticryphes semicollaris. Taxonomy (NCBI): domain Eukaryota; kingdom Metazoa; phylum Chordata; class Aves; order Charadriiformes; family Rostratulidae; genus Nycticryphes; species Nycticryphes semicollaris. The sequence goes on along the minus strand of VXBJ01004032.1, from coordinate 247,188 downwards.
ACCCTGGGGTTGCAATGAGCTGTCAGGTCCAAACCCCAATCAGTATTCGTCAAGAGCCACTGTATTTTAAGACTGACTGGAGGAGGGGGAGGCAGTGCTCTACTACCCACACTTTACACAGCTTCTTCATTGACAGCCAGGCTAGATAACAGGGGCTAATGTCCACTGACCACAGAAGGAACCTGAGCTCCCAAATCTCAGTTCCCCTTGGGCTATAAATCAGGATTTGCACTGCCCAGCTCAGCAGTTCTTGCAGCCCCTTCCAGTGTCTAGCCCAGATTTCCTTGCTCATTTCTGATGGGTCTCGTTATATTCTGAATAAGGATTGTACATTGTGTTTACTAACAGTAAGGGACAAGACTGAAAAATGCAATGAGTCTCTCTTGGGTACCTTACTCCTATTACCAATACTCTACTATCATGCAAATTTGTATTATTAAGTGAATAATTGGAACAACTGAGGTACATGAAGTTAGTGCAGAGAGGCAGCCCTGTGTTACAGTTTGATGTTGTGGCAGGGGGAACTTAGCCCTGACTTGACTCTCAATTTTTTGAGCTATGCTGCCAGTTTATTTTTCTCTCCCTCTGTCATTTCACTGAACTCTATGTCTGCTTATTTGTTTGGATTGCTCATTTTCTCTTCACACTGGTCACCTTATAGAATCTTAACAAACTTAAGAGCTTGATTCCTGTTCTGGCACAAAAGTAATTAAATGATGCATTTAACAGGTTCATGAGGGTAGATTTAGATTAGCTATCAGGGACAAATTTTTCACTCTCAGGGTGGTAAGACACTGGAACAGTTTGCCCACGGAAGTTGTGGCTGCCCCATCCCTGGAGATGTTCAAGGCCAGGTTGGATGGGGCTTTGAGCAACCTGGTCTATTGGGAGGTGTCCCTGCTCAGGGTAGGAGGGTTGGAACTAGGTGATCTCTAAGGTCCTTTCCAACCTAAACCATTGTATGATTCTATGAGGCACTCCATTCAGGGACTTTCAGATTATCCAATATCCTGGATAGATTTATTAGCCTCCTGGAGATCAAGTCCTAAAGAATTGAAGTGTCTACACTGAGAATGGAACATGTGGAAAGATGTTGATGTAACAACTCACCTCAGTGTCATTGCTGTACCTAACCCAAAGGATTTTACAGCACAAGCAAAGACCTAGGGTTCAGCCTATGCAGGCTGCAGCACTGACTCACAGGTCATGGAAAATACTAAAATCACTCCTGCCACAGCATGCGGGATGTGCACTTGTGGGAAAGGGAGAGAGACAGCAAGTACTCCACTCTCCCTTGGAGAAAGACTATCATTTTCAGCTCTTCCCTTCCTCCAGTGGACTATGCCTCCTGCTTAAACTTCCTACTGATTGCAGCATGTGTGAATGTGCAAACACTCCCCATGAACAGCCAGAAGAGGGTCACTGAAGGGTGAGGCAGGACTAAACCCTAATGCCAGGTCTCTCTCTCTTAGCTCAGAGTGAGAAGGATGCTTGCATCTTATTGCACTTGGCGGCCAGCTCTGCTGTCTGCTGAGACACAGCTTCCATCCCCACTTTAATTTCTTGCCTCTTGGCAACAAGCTCTGCTGTGACACAACTGACTTCGACCTCTCTCTTTAGAAGCAGAGTCTTCTGGAGCAAGTTTGCACTGCTTTCCAGCATCTTGCTGGGGACCTACGAACAGAGCTGCCTTTGCAAGTCAGTAAAGGCACACAGCAAATCCATTTGTGTTTGCATAAAGCCAAGTCAGAGAACAATAACTCTTTGTCCTGAAGCTGGCCAAAATACCAATTTTCACCTCTTCACCCTCACAGAACAGGTGTATGCTTTATGTGGTGACCTCAAACCGGAACAGGAATATGACAGTTTTAAATAAACCATAAGACTTCCTTAGGCTATACTAGGGGCCATCATCACCCAAGGTCCCATCTTGCCACAGCCCCCAAGAAGCCTAAAGCCCTGCAGTCAGGGCTGCAGCTTTGCAGCAGCAAAGAGGATGATGGTGGGCTGGGCTGTACTTGCACTTTTATTACCAGTGGGGTAATACAACTGCCATGTGAGTCTCAGCAGCTCTCAGAGTTTCTGACATCCATGGAGCTGTCTGGGTCAAGATTGGAAATACCCAGACTACAACCCAGCCTCATTTGATGTTGTCTTAATGCTCATTTTGGTGCACATTGATTTAAATGAATAGTAGGTTGTTGCACACTGGCTGGTGTGGGACAAACTTGCTAAAGTCTAATCTCCAGAAATATGTAACCTTGTGTGGGGTTTTTGATTGAGTAGACGGTGTCTTGCTTATCTTTAGACATTTCAAAGAGGTGCCAAAGTTAGAAGATTAACCAACTCTGAAACTGATAAAGAAAAATAAACATCCTGAGAGGTCAGTGCAGTGTACCCAAGCTCTGCAGTGCCCAAGGAAGTACCACCTCTCTCTCTCACGATTCAGGGAGGTGTAAGGGGATGAGACTGCAGAGCATTGCTCAGTGTCTACAGTTAAGTGGAATGAACCTGGGCAAAGGAGCTGGGAAGGTGTCAAGGCATGTCCTGCTTTCTGCACAGAGGAGGGAGTACTTGAAATGTGTCATGAACCAAACAGGAGTTGTCCATAACTGCAGATTTGAAGACTTGGAACTAGGAGTTATTTCCTACACAGCATATTTTTCTTCTTTGGTGACATTCCTGATTTGTTACCTTTTTCTCATGATGAATAACTGGGTTTGGGTTGCTGTATGTATATAACAATGCATATTTTTTTTTATGTATTGTCTTCTTTGAGGGAAATCCGCATATAATAATGTGGTTTAGCTCAAATTTGAACAGACACTTTGAATGTACTGTATGCTTGCACTCATGACACCACCTCACCTCAACTGTTGATACACCGTACTAAGGTAATTTTCCTGAAGAACAGAGTGCCGTGCGCTAACTTCTCTAGGGGCCCAAACTTGGATTCAAATGACAACAGACAAATAGCTGGAAACATGTGGGTTGAGCTTGGCTGGCACACGCACTGTGCACTGAGAGGGCAGAAGGTTATTTAAGAGTTAAGAGTTTGTGTTGATTTAAGGAGAGAATGACATTCCCTGAGACTGCCTGACACGCACATGAATAGGTAAAGAGATTCATCCAACCTTACAGATGATGGGGATGTGAGTGACACCTTTGTCCTCCTCTTTCCTGGGAAAATACACAACAGTCAATCAGATCAACCAAAGCATCACCAAATAATGACTTTCTTACTTGGTGTTCACTTGTCTGTACATGCTGAAATGGCCTTTGGCTTCAGCAAGCATTTTGCCCTTAGAAGAGCTAATAGCTGATCTCTGTGTGAAACTCTTAAATTAAGAGAGTCACCTACGGATATACAGAAAAAGCTGAATGTCATGTAGGAGTGACAATCTTTCTGGCCTCACACCCACACTATGAGAGTAAGGAGAGCAAGACCCATTCCTCATCTCTCAGAGAGGGTTGGAGGTGAACATTTTTTCCTCTCCTCTCCTGGGGACCATAGGAAGGGACCAACCATATGTTGGTACTGATGATGTTGTCTGTCATCTAGACCATCCAGGGCAAAATTGTAGGGCGCCTTGGTTATGTTCCTTCCAGACTTGGACTCTGTTGACCAGTAACTCCACCAATATGGGACAAAATGCTGGCATCAGCCAGAAAACTACTCAATTAGCACATTTTTTAAAAATTAGCATTACTTATTTGCCAGTAAAGACTGGTCGGGCAACAACTTTGATCAGGTTTCTTTTGATAGTATTTCTAGTTACTGATTTTCTGTTGGGACACGATTATTTAATTATTTGCCCAAGTCATAAGCTCAATGATGCTTATGTAGCTTGAAATGGACTTGGTTGTATTCATTGGTGTTGTAATCAGGTAAGTTAGAAGAGCTGAGGGCTCTAGTCCTGTCTCTAGTAGATTTGTCATCAGCTTACTGAATGCAGTGATAGTTTGAAAAGTTCTTTAAAAATTCATGAATTGATGACAGGGGAAGTTAAATATTCTGATTTTTATAAATCTTGACAGGATTCAAAAGCAATTACACTACTTGGAAAATGTTATGAAGCAAGGTCATTTCAGTCATTTTTGCTATTTCAACACATCTTTTAGCTTCAATATTAAGTTAAATGGTAATGTAACAAGAAAACTGATGTATTTTATTAGATATTGCTGTTTAAAGAAAGACTACACTGCATATTTACAATCAGATCAATAATTTGCTTCTGGAATCAGATTTTGCATGAGAAATATCAGCTTGCAGTGTTGAGGTTTGTTTCCAAATATATTTCTTAACCCTGATAATTGTAATGATATGTGGTGCATTGTCATGGCAAACGATCGCACAGCAATGCTTGGTAGCGCACAACAGCAAAGATGAAAAGGGGTTGTGTTGAGACAAAGAAGAGAGTCTCTTTCATTGCTCTGGCATCAGCGCTTTCAACGCCAAAGGGGTTTTGGTCTGAGTGTTTATAGAGATGACAGTACTTTGAAATGTTCTGCGTACAAAATGAATGGGTATTTTTATAAACATACATATCTATCTGGGCAGGGCTCCTTATGAGGACAAAGTGGACTAAATACAGACTGAGGGAAACAGTCTGTATTTAAATATAAAACAGACCCGTCCGGCTTCTTGACAAGTTGGTGGAAAGATTGTACTTTAGGACTGCACTCAGGGGCCAGGCAGCAAATACATTGCATCATACTGGACAATGGAGAAAGGCATTCAGGAGGCAGATGGGTTTTCTAACAGGAAGAGTCAACCCAGAAATTACCAACACAACAGCCTTTTTATCACACTTCTCTTAAAAGTTTGACACCAATGTCTAACTCCAAAGATTTGAAATTTTATAAATCTGTGAGCCCAGATCCCAATAGGTAAGACTGACATGTACTTATCAGTATAATTCAGAGAGGATGCTAAACATCTCCTGAGGATTTTCTTCAGATGAAATATTTGTCCTGCAACCTCTGCAGAGAGTAATTCAGTGGACATGACTGCTGGAGATTTGGAGAAAGTATCTGGTCTCATGTTTTACAAATGGAAAAAAGAGATGCGGTCCCAGCTACTAATTTTCTACTGGGAACAGAATAAGCCTGGCAGATATGGGATGGAAAATGAGCTTCTGTTCCAGGATTAGTCCCATTCAAAATGTCTTAAGTGTTATTTTGCATTTGATTTGTTTATGGTTATAAATTTGGGAAGTCTAGAGTCTTTTATTATTGGTGGTGGAGGTCTTTGAGGGCAAGCTGCAAGGGAATGGTCTCTATAAATGTGTAAACCTAACGGGCATGGCTGGTATGTTCCTGATTCATTTGAAGAGATACTCTATTGGAAAGAAGTGCTGCCAACACACATGGGAAAGGACTGTGTCCCTCAGATATTTTGCACCATTTTGAGAAGGCTGATTGGCAAGTCAGCTAGATGTAGGCAGCTGGGCGAGTAGGTTAGGACAGCAAGTTAGATAAAGGAGGTCGATGCATGTAGGTGTCAGAATTCTATGATACACAAACAGATTTCACAGGGTGGCCACATTATGGTTGAGGGACAAATTAACTGGAGTCACACATGAGCAGCAGCTACACATATTCGGTTTCCCAGATTTGCTCTAGGCTTTTCTGGGGCTGAGTCAACCAGTTGTGCACATGTATCATATTATGCATGGTGATGTTCTAGCTTTTTATTTTTATTGACTCCATATTATCTGCTATAAATTCTAACTTTGCAATGATGAATCATCTCACCGCCTTCCACAGTCTCCCTTCCCTATGATGCAAGACAGATGTAAATTCAGTCAGTGACTACTGACATCATCCCAATCGGTTTTTATTTTCTGGGATGCCACCCTTTAATGCACAGCACTAAGTTTACTGATAGAGCTGTTTTACATGTACAGGAAAGTTACTACTCTGTCATTCTCCCTTTTTGTACTAAATCTTTATAGAAACACTGTTGTTTCTCGAAACCCCCAACCAGCAAGGTCCTCACAGAAGTTTCTTCTTTTAAATTTGAGGGTATGGCAGGGTTTGAAATTACTTCACCTTCAACTGAGTCATCAGAACCTTTCTTTTGCTGTTCTGCAGCTGCAGCAAATACCTCATTGTGAGACTGCTGGGGACCCCCAGCCACTGAAGATGAGTTGGGAGCACAGTAGGTGTCTTTCCCGACACACAGTGCTCTATGCACTATGCCACGGGTATTTTGATGACCTCTCCTGCAAAGCAAGGGAGTGGAGTTGGGGGGAAAATCTTCTAACAGCCTCTGCCTGCAGCCCAACCCCCTTTCGCTTTAATTATACCAAGCTGTGATTTGGAGCAATATAAATTTCAAGATGGATGCAAATCTCCTGCCAATCTTCACTCAGCAGGGAGGAGCTGTGGGGCTTCCCCTGGCAAATATTTCTTCTGCGTGCCACTATGCAGAGATCTGCCAAGTCATGTTAACCTCCTTATCTGGGCAAATGGCCCTTTCTTACCACAAGTAACAGTTCAGGGAAAATTTCAGCCTGAAAGCTCCAAAATCAACTGAAAAAAATTCAATATAATCAGTTCCCAGATGGGACACCTCCAAAATACAAATGGTGCAAATGGAATTTGTGGATTACGGTTAGATTTCTTTGAGTTTTCAGAAGCTGCTTGACTTGCTTGGTCTTGCCCTTCTTTACACACAGTTCCCAGTCCCCTCTCTGCATCTGTGTATTCATGCGTGTATATCTACTGCAGTATATGCAGAGATACACACTTTTTATCTGATTTTTATCTTCCTCCAAACTGCAGTTCTCTCAGCAGTATTTTGTTTGATTTGCACATTGTATATTCTTTTCCTCTACAAAATAAGCGAAGGAGATGCAGAGTCCTATGCTTGTATCTGGGATATGCCATTTTAGTTATACGTAATTGTAGCTTTATTTTTATTTAATTTCTTTTGGTTCACCGGTAATATGCATACAGTGCTGCTAATCTTGATGATGATTTTTTCCAGAGGATGCTTCGCCAGTACAGAACTCTGATCTCTCCACCCACAACGGTAAAGACATATCCTTCCTAAACAAACTCTTTTTTCTGCTTGCCCCAGTTCAGCCTAACCCTCTGAATAATGCACACCTATTTTTTATATTTCATTGCTGCTGTGGTCAGTCGGAGTGGTGGACTCTCTGCACAAGCACATCATCAGGTTCTTTTCGGGTCTATTTGCAACTGTAGTTGTCAGCAAATTACCCTGAACATTATGGAATCAGCAGAGAGCTTTTCACTTGGCTCTAAAGAGCCTGAGGTCTTGTTGAATGTTTCTTACCAGACACAGGATACCACCCTGGAGCTCAAAAATGAAAAGTGTTAATGTGTCATGAGAATTTCACAGACCTGAGACACAATTTAAAAAATCTCTCGATGGAGCACACACGCCTCTCCCTGAAGTGCTTCTTGTGCTCCTCAGCCTGAGCTGCACCTTCTTCGGAAACAAGTAGTTACAGTTACACTAAAATAAACAGGGATATAGCGATTTCCAGTAGCTAAAGCTCTGCTTGTTCTTTACGTAAACAAATGCAAAAGCCTGCATTCCCTGGCTTTGTCTGTCAATTTTGCAACATACAGTGAAGAACTTAAGGAAAGCCTCTGGCAGTGAACTTTTAGCTATATGAAAGAAATCTGTATTTGAAGAAAGCTGGAGAAAGCTTGCATCTTCTGTAGCATTCTCCCCAGCTACTCTCTTGTCATACTGATTTTTATCTGTAATGGGTATCTTGGGTAAAGGACTTCACCCTCTTCACCCAGATACAGCAGATTTCCAGTAAGATATCTGTACATGTGCACATGCGCATGTGAGTAGAGACAGTGAGTGCTTACTCATGTGTAATGTTTTGCATGACAGGTGAGTCAGAAGAGATGAACATAGTTTGTCACAAATAACAAAGTATTTTCCTGTACACTAGGAAAAGAAAAGGTTGGTACTGCCCAATGGATCTATTCTTTCTTTCAATATTTATGTGTGTTATTTCCAGCATGCTATGAGACCTTAGTGGGTTTTGACTGATTGCTTTGTCCTCACTTACTTTGGTGTGACTCCATCAGCTTCTCTGGTACTGAACCAATATACCTGAGCATACCACTAAACAAATATTAGTTCCCATGTGTCGTTATACAGATGTGACACAGAGCAGAAACAATCTGATCCTGAGGCCAAACATGAAGCATGGACTGGGGTTACAAAGATCAGTGATCAGGACAACACCCTCCAATTACTCCAGTGGTTTCTGGTAAATCTTTCCTTTTTTTGTTTTCTCCCCTTCAAAAAAATGTATTTATTAATAAAATGATTATGAAACACTCCATTCTTGTTCAAATCATGAGCAGTAAACCAATAGCCAAAGATATTTTATAACACTGGTGATAATTTACACTATCAATCACTTTTCTGTGGTAGGAGTGTTTTGGGTCTCACCAGACAGGAACGTGTTGAAAGCTCTGCTGGTGCCATGTGCTGGACAGGCTGCCCCAGTGAGACTGCTGGCAGGTTCATCAAGAGCTGCTGCCTGCAAAAGTGAACTCTTGATGTATGTGTGGGGCTTGGGTTTATTTATTTTTTTTTTTCCTTTTACTATGAGTTAAAGCTGTTTCCTATGAAACCTCCATGCTCACAGCATACCCCAGTGTCATTTCTGTAGGACTCACCATGTCAAAAGCTCAGCTGGTGCCTATAGTCTTGCTTTCCCCTAGTGCCTGCCTTACAGTGCCAGCACCCTGTTCAGGATGCTAAATGACCAGTGTCAGAGTCAGCCAATGGGGTCTGTTTAAGCTGACCACTGGCCCGATTGATTTTTAGGTACTGAGCAATAGAAAATAAAATTAAATCAAAGATTAATCCATGTTATGTTGCTGTGACCACAACTAATGTGACAGACATGATGTGCAGTTGCAGCAGAGAAAGAGCAAAGCCATTTTCATGAAAAATAGAATGTGCCAACCAAGAAATGACTCAATCTTTTCAGCATTTCAATAAACATATCTTTGAATCTCTGCATGGACCCACCTACACTGATATATAGTGTGAGTACCTTAAGATGTCTAAACTTTTCTCACAATCTCAGGTCAAACTCATTAAAGGAAAAAATGGTGAATGTGATTGAAACAATTTTGGAAGTCACTGTGCTGATAGCAAAGTGCTTTGCGATCTGAGAGGAAGCACAAAGTAAATGGCCAGAATTCCCTACACTGATGTAGTAATACACCTTGCTTTAGTCCCAAGAGACTATTCCACCCGAGGGTGAGAGTTTTTTGGCTGAGGAGACCAGGCAGTGGCTGCTGTAGCCCATGATGTGATTGATTATCCTGCTCCTACACCCAAACTGAGCCTGTGCATGCTCCTGTCACCTGTTGGTCAAATGCAAGGCATCAGCCCCCTCCATTTGGACTGGACTATCTTTGCCCTAGTGAGCCAGGGAGATGTTTGTAACCATTTCTAATGCCTTGAAACAAAACTCTCTCCTTGCTCAGCTGCCACCAGAGTCCCCCACACTCCCCCAGTGCTTGGTCAGCAGCACTGCTCACTGCCTCGGCACTTGCAGAGCACCCTGATAACAAGCTGATTTGCACATTACAACTGGTGGCCCCTCTGTCTGACGGTTAGCAGCATTCAGCACTTTCTGTTTTATCCCAGTGAGCCTCCTTCTGCCAGGCTGTAGTTCCAGGGACTCCAGCTGGGCACCTATGAGGATGTTTCCACAGCAAGGAGCCATAGAGGCCACCAGCTCCTTGCACCAGAGGAAAGCTTGTCATTGCTTGCCATCATCCGCACGCGGCCAGAGTGCTGACAGCCCCACTATCCAAGGCCTAGTGAAAGCACCCTAACCTTTCCTTATCAGTAAGGTGGGCCTAGATAAATGCCAAAGGACAGAAGCACCACAGCAGTTTACATGGAGAAAATGCATTCTGCTTATTGTTACAGCTCTCAGTAACATCAAGGAAGCTCGGCTGAAGTTCATCTCTACTCCAGCCTTCATCTGTGCTGGCATGTTTGTTCTCATCTTATTCATAAAGGTGTTAAACAAATTTTCACTTTGTGGTTTTGACACTTGTATAACAGGTTTGTTTTTTTCCTGTGTGCAGGTTTTCGCTGGAGCTATGATCTTCACACATGGCTCAGGAAGGCAATGATGCTTAGTTTGGAGGTCTGGGTCTCCCTGCCTCTGCCATGCTGATTGGTCTCATCTAACCCTGTTGTAGCTGAGAAAACCAGATGTGTAACAAGACACTTCTTTACTGTGAAAGAATCTGTCCTCTTCTAGGCTTAGGGTGGGAGTTTTAACAGCCTTTTAACACTGTTCTTGAGGAATCAGAGATCTCTCACTTTGGTGGGAAAAACATCTACAGTTCTTTTCACAATTCCACTCTAATTTCCCTATTCACGCCTTTTTATTAAGGTAATCTAGGCTGCCAGACATAAATTACTATGGGACAGTAATTACTACTCAATACAAAAAAAAGAGACAACAAATACAGAAAAAGGAATTTTTTCTGTCTTCCTGCTTTTAGTGATGTCTCCTCGCCCAGCGTACTTGTGGCTCTTGTTATTGCACTGTCTGCTTATCAGCTCAGTAGACAGAGTCCAGAAGCCTGCTGAATTAGGTAAGTGCAGTTATTTTTAACCGAGCTGAACGTTACATGTTGGTATGGCATGTTGTGCAACAGATATATGCTGGTGTCATATGACGTTCTGTCCAGACACTTGTCCTAACTTTTGCTCTAAATTTAACCTGAGAGATGTAGGGCAAATAATTAAATGTCAGCCCTGCAAAACAAACCTGTTGCATTGTGATTTGAACTTAAAAGAGGCATAAAGCTCCGGTCCTCTTGCATGCGTGCTCAAAGCATTCAGCATGGGACAATGAAGTGGCATTATAAAGGACAGTTCATTTAATCAGGGCTCTAGATATTTATTACATATGAACTTGACAGCACAGCTAAAATTGCACTGGGTAAATAGAGATGATGGTGCTATGTCCTTTAGCACAATCTATTCTGGTTCTTTTACTGCTCTTGTCTGCACAGCAACCAGTGATGTCCCAGTCCTGGCCATCTCATCAGTGGGACCAGGCCAGTGTAGTATGGCAGGAGTCAATGTGGATGACAGCTTTTACCCCTGGTTTGAGTTTCTGAGCCCCATGGCTGCAAACCCACTTCCAGTTGCTGTGGCCAGAAGCCACCTTCAGCATCCATCCCAAGCCAGGCTGGAGCCCATCTCTCAGGAACCGGACCCACTTACTACAGGTATGAGGGTCCTGCTCAGCTTTGCCACTCTGGTAGCACATGCTAGCATTAGTATAACTCCAAGCATACAGAAAGTCATAATTCCTTGAACTTCATTGTGCTCCAAGTTAAGGACATTTCTGCAAGCTGCTGAAAGTAGGCGGGGGCATCTTTTGTTTTTTGAGGGCTGTTTATCTGTGACAATAGTAAAGTAAAGACAAATCTGTATCTAGAAAGTGTGTTGTTCTCATGTCACTGAGGGAAGGAGAGCAATGCAAGAGGTCTTATTGTATACAGCAAGAACAACAGTTAGAAACAGAACAGTCTTAAAAGAATTAGAGGGTACCAGAGAAGAGCATCAAGAGAGACTTTGTTCATAAACTAGCCTAAGGAATTGAATGGAGAGGTAAACACCCATTGTACATTTCAAAAGACTGCTTTAAAAACACTGTGGAAACATTGTTTCCCACCAAAATGAATTTTACTTTTCCATCTTGGCTGGTTTGGAGTTGCTGTTCTTCCCAGGATCTTTGCTATTCACAGTAGCTTGTGTCTCTTGCTGCCATTCTCATCCTCCTGCCCCCATTCAAGAGAACCTTGGAGCAATGGGGTTGCAGCAACATCTCTGAATTTTGTGGATTTTGTAAAGGTCAAGAAAAAGCCAAGACTTTCATTAAAATTCTTACTAACTTACATTATAGCATAAGATAAATGATATTTGCACAGCAAAGAGTGACTAAAAGATAATGTTTATGCTTTCCCTCTTCCTCCAAGGAACATGCATTTGTTTATGTAGTCTTTGGGTTGTGTTCGCTTCGTATTAGCATTTCATGTTCCCTCTGACTGATTCCTCTTTCAGTTTGAGTTGGTGGATGTGACCTTATGATGACATTTGCAGAGAGGCAGTGACTGCAGTAGCTGTATGCTCTTTCAAAGCAGCGCAGGTCCAGGCTGAGTCATGAGATACATGAAATGGGGCTTAGGACTCTGGATACTTGGTGTTTCCCTGTGGGCTGATGTTGTATTTCCAGAGAAGTGAGGACTCTGTTTTGTTTGTACCTGAAAGGTAAAAAAATTCAGCAAGGAGCCACTGTGCAGAGGTGGAAGTTGCACGCTGAGTCAAAGTCCACTCTGACACAGGGGTGTGAGTCAGGAGCCATTAGCGTGGGATAAATTCCTCCAGAAAAAAGAATTGTGTTGTGAGTAGAGTGATCTCAAAACACCTCTTTCTTTGCAGCAGTGAAGTATTTAGGCAGCAGAGTCAGCAAGAAGTAACGTATATTGTATTCCCTCCCCCTAGGCATGTGTGACATCCTGCACCTTTTCCCATACAAGTGCCTCTGGCTCCTCGCCCCTCTCAGGGTACTGGGGCCAAAGCAATCATTAGTTCTTGCAAAGGAAATTGAAACCATCTTCCACTGTGGGAGTTTCTATCTTCTTATTATTTGAACATGGGTTGTATAGCAGGAGGCACGGGAGGGTTGCTTTTGGTTCTGGTGTTTGCATTTAATCTTTGGGAGTATCTGATAGAAGCACAGCATGGTAACATCGAACGCAGAGCACTGCTCCCTGCAACAGGATTGCTAAAGGTGCAGAGATGCATGCCCTAGGTCTATGCTCCCAGTGAAGTATGCCATCCATTTTTGTGTCTTTCTACAGTAAAAACGTTGAGACAAGACACAAGTAACAAGGGAACAGTTTAAGGTAATTGGTGCACAAAGCAGTATGCTGTTTTGTGACAAAGTATTACAAGGATTTTCTGTCCAGGGACAGTTACTGTCACAACTAATCAGTATTTTCTTCCTTTCAGAACAGCAACTCACGAGCTAAGTGTTCAGGTGCAGTAGAGTTACTCATCATTGGTAGTTATATGGACAAAAATACATTTTGTGCTAATGTCCATTCTCACCTGCATTTTGTCATGTTTTGGCACGTCTGTGGCAGCTCTGCACACAGAATGAGGCTGTTACAAGCTCATCAATCTCCTGGGATGCACAAATGAACAGTTGCTTGACCCAGTTTTGTCTTAAAACAAGCCAGCACTTAGTAATGCTGAAGGACTACTTAATTCAACTAATGGCAATAGAAACTCTGAACAAACCAAAAACTTCAGGAAATGTTAAATATACTTTCTTAGCCTGCCTTCTTCTCACAAGTATGAGGAAACACAAAGAATAAAGCAAATCTTGTTGTTTGTTTCTCTATTTATTACTTTGATGTAGTCATACTTCTTTGTCTTCTCTCAGATTCAAATTGGTTTTAATATGCTTTTATTACCCTGTTTGTGAGACCCTAGCTGACTCCCCCATCAGCATGAGTTGGCTATTTCCATCATTTTCTATTTAAAGAGAAAGCAAACAGATCTAATATGCAGCATCTGAGTTTGAAATCTGACCTGGAAAATGGTGTAAATTTATGTATTTATTTTTGCAGGTGACATTTCGTAATATCTTGGAATGTCTTGGGGTTAAGCTGAAAATGCAGATCCATAACTGTGCATGCCCCAAGGGAAATATTAACAAATCTGATGCAAAGCTAATAAATCATAATGATTGTTATTATTATGCTTTGATGAGTTGTAGTAAAGCCACAACATTATTTTATTGAAAAAAAAAATCAACCCCCCAAATTCATGGTTTCATTCCTGTATATTAATATTTAATTAATATTTCAAACTTCTATGACATCTTCCTCTGTCAGTCCCAAAGTATTTCACAGATACTAATTGAGTAAGCTCTTATTCAGCAATTTCTGTCCATATAAGTAGTCTTATTGGCTTCCCATCAGCAAAAAATTTTGTATTCTTCTCCAAAGTTAATGCATTTGATTATTTCCACTACAATAATTTAGAATATGAGACACAGAGAAGTTAAATTATTTACTCAAGACAAAAGAGAGTTATTGGTATCTGAAAATAGATCTACAGCAGAGTCCTGTGCGCTTTTATTGAAAAATGGTGCAGCAGTGTTCATAGGAGCTCCAGATACATCAAAGGGTGCATGGGACTTTGCAAGGAAATCCAGAAATGTGGGAAGGAAGGGCATTGCATTGTGTTTGGTGTGAGTGGCATGGGGAACCACTGGCCACGTTCATAGCTGATGGGACCTTCAGCCCCCGTATCTTTTATAGATTTGAGCAATCCATCCTGGATGACGTAGGCACCCTTGCCTCTGCCAAATGTGAATCTGCATCAAAATATTGACATTTTTCCTTGAGTTCAGTGGGACACCAAGCCAGCCATAAGAGTGCCAAGGGCGTGGATATGATGAGACTGACAAAAGGAAAGCAGAAGTGTTAAATGTGGGAGATACTCAATCTTGGTTCTAAGCCAAGACTGGTTACAATCTTAAAGTAATATCAGGAAAAAAATGTGCTGGGTTGTTTTAAAAGTCACAGAGGGTTAGCTGCTATGTTTTCAAGTGTGTAAGAGATTCATACCCTCTTGGTGATGACATCCAGGGCTCCTTTCTCTGCCACAGTATCTTCTAGTGTCCTTAACTTTGGACAAAACAGCAGTCCTAGCACTAGTACTGTTACAAGACAAAAACTGTCTAAAAATCATTTTGGAATTTTAGAAAGTAAGCATTCCTTATTACAGTGCTGGATACATGGGGGATTGCTCCTCCTAATGTGCATACCCAAAGATGCTCAGTACTTTGTTTATATTAATGCAATTTATACATAGTCATCACTTTTCCAGGCACAAGTATACATATTCATGCTTTTTTTCTCAGAACTCATTATCCTAAGGATCCTCCCCTTTGCTCAGACTCAGTTCATCATCTCAGTGGTCGAGGTGGTCTTCTAGGACCCTCTGGTGGCCGTTCTTACTTGTCCCCTGGGTAAACCCTTGAGTCTTAATACCAAATAAGGGTATACTTGGTTTATATGCCAACTTGCAGGTTGCAACATTTCGCCTGAATGGGTTTTTGTCTTGTTCAAGTTGTCTGCTGCTCCTGTCCTTGTAGTTATCTTGTTCCTGCCTTGCTCTACTGACTTCATTGAACAATACTTCTGCTATTCCTGGCCTTGCTCTACTATCTTTATTGAACAATGCTTTAACTTTGTTGACTCTGCATCGATACTCCGGGACAGATGGTTTTGCGGGCAGCAGAGGAGGTGGACATGTTAGATACTGGCCATCCTGTCATACTGGAGCATGTCAGATTGAGGAGCAAGCATGGAGAAGGAATGATGCTGGTGGTCCTGAAAGACCCTAAAAGCAAAACAGGTGAGTTGGAAGGGATCGCCTATTAGTGGATGATGAGGTCTTGATAAATTGATTCCCTTCAAGATTGCTTAGCCTTAGCCAGGGGTGTTTATGTACTGACAGGGTGGGTAAAGCTAACCTGGGGCTCAACAAGCTACTCATAAAGGAAGTGGATCCACTGAGAGAAAGGAAAGATCCACTGAAATCTAGGCTTTACTATCTTTATATGCAATGTTTTGCCATGGGAATCAGTGAAGAAGCTGAAGGAAAAAGCAAAGGCATTGTTTTGATACTGTATTATATTGTTTCCCTTAATTTATTGTATTAGCTGGACAACTACCTAGAAACCTTCCCAAACACAGTATTAGCCCCATGTTCCAGCTAATCCAACAGTGACAATTCTCCTGTATGTGCCTGACTGTTTCCTTCTAGCTCATCCCTGAACCACTGCTATCTCACCCTTGACCAGCTTGCCTTCTGCCAGATGTGGGGAAGATGGCTACCGTTTCACATTAATGGCCTCGAGGAATCTGAGATTGGGTCTGTCGTTCACATTTACGTAGTATGAGAGCAGATCTTTTACAGTAGTAAGCTCTTACAAATGCAACCTGGATCAGGTTCACAGCTGCTTTTGTCATTTTTTGGAATCCTGAAGTTTCAAATATGCAGCCTTAAAAATATATGAACCACTCTAAATCTAAAACATCAATAAATACCTACATATTTTTTGCCTGTTTGTTTGCAGCTAAAACAAAAGTAAATTGAGCTCCCTTCTCCCCGAGTAAATAAAACTCTCAGGACAACATATTTTACTTCAAAATTATATGGCAATCTTTTTTTTTTTTCTCTTTAGGTTCCAGAAACATGTCCATATATGGTCTTCTTGTCAAGGACAATAAATAATGATGTAATAGAAAGGTCAACCTTGTGTCATTTAGCTACAGGATGCTTGACGAAGTGAAGTTCTTCACATAATGCAACAAAGAAGAAGTTTAGGATGGATAAAAGTTTCTGCCGTGTATCTTCAAGCAGGAAATCTGAGAGTCAGAACAACTTATATTTTGGCTTGTATTCGCTGATCATGGGGTGATCCAGAAATAAACTCCAGGCTTCAAAGCGAGAGCATTTCAAAGCTGTCCTGCAGTTGATCGAAACATCCAGGCAAAGCAAGGAGATGAATACCAGCGAGGATTTTCTGAATTAAGACTTAATCACGGAGACAACCCATTTCAACAGTATTATTATCCTTTTATTTCAAAAGGAAAAGGTAATGCAAATATGCATGTTTTGAACTTATTTAGCATTTTCAGTCTCTCAGTTTGGTACGTCTATGCAAATATTTATTTCTATAACCTAACACCCTAACTCAGTCCTGGGAGTTTTGTGCTTTTTTTTTGGGTTGTGTTTGGTTGGTTTTGGTTGGTTTTTTTTTTCCAAATAAGCCATAAAACACTCCCTGGTGTTAAGCAGAACTGTCGCTCTGCCATTTCCTTATTTTTCTTTTATTTGTAGTTGATACTTATATTTTCATCCCTGAAATAACTTGCTCAGAAATAATTGTCGTCGTTGCTACAATGCATAAAGGTACAATGTAGTGTGTAAGTCTGAGTGTGAAAGCAAAAAAAATGACACCAACCAATAATTTCTTTCATTTATACATTTCCAGTTAGTATGACACAAAGTTATTATTGCACTGAAAGCTGTGTAAAATGCTGTCTTGCTGTCTGAAGAGAAAGAAAAGCTTGCAGGTGCATGCATTTCCAGTAAAGAATTTGCCCAGAATCATGATTTGATGGCATCATAACATATGCCAGACTGACAGGTGAGCTGTTTTGACAGCTGGGACTGGACAAGGTGATTTGTTTGCTTGGAGGACTCTTTTGAGAAGCCTGGCTTTGCTCCTTCAGCACTGGGCTAGAGCTGGAGTGGTTTGCATAAGCTGTCATTACAAAATATATTTGCCTGTTGCCGCAGCTGGACAGTGTGAGGTGTCATTCTCCTAACATCACAGCTCTGGCAGCACTGAAATCTTTCTGTTTCTCAAAAATCATTTGCTTCCCAGCAGTAGTTGTCCAATTTAATGTCCTTTGAGAACCGAAAAGATTTATCTGGAAACAGACCTAAAACACAACAAAAATATGCGTACTTTAAGACCTGCAAACTGGTCTAGATGCCATTGCCAGCAGAGGATCTGGCCTGAAAGGTGCCTCAGGAGGAGCTAAAGTGGAGGCTTGATTTACTGTAAAGGCTTCCAGCCGTGTTTACCTTCCTTCGTGTGGGAGACAGAAAGGCAAATGTGTATCTGCACAAGCTGGGGTTCAGTCATTCCTTGCAAAAAGCAAAACGAGCAGGCTGTTCCTCTCCTCTCTCTTTTGCAGTCCCCAGAGACTTGTTTTTGTTTTTAGAAATGTGGTTTATCACACACTGAGCCATAAATACTGAGGTCCTGTATTGAGTTACAAGCTGACCAGGGTAAACTGAGTGCAAAGGCAGGCAAAGTCCCTGGCTCTGCTCCCTTAATGACCTTGTCACTCACCTGCCACCCTCCTCTGACAGCAAGAAGTAATTCTGCTAATTCTGCTGCCTGGGATCTATTGAAGGAGGACATGCAGCCTTGCTAAGCTTTTCTTTAAGGAAGTGCTATCAATGGGGACCAGTTGTTTCAGATGCTAATGGTATTGAATAGCACGGTTATGCATGCTCAAAGCCAGCTGTAATCCTTGTTGTTTATTTATGTTGCATCAGGGATCAGAGGCCCATCCTACCAAGCACTGTATGTTGACAGAGCTTGCAGTCCAAATATAATAGCAACCTAATTGCATTTGTCTGTGGCTTTTGCCATACTGTGAGTGGTTCCTAACAATCACCCTGGTGAGTAGTACCTTTGGTTTCAAAGATCTGCCAGGTACAGCCACTCCTCCAAACAGGGCAGAGCATCGCAGTCTGGACCTGCCACAAGCATTTAATTTCTGACCTTACCTTCTGGTCACTGGATGCCGCTGAGACATCTCTGCATGGCACAGGCCTGATCTCTATATCTAAATAAGCTAACTTGTGCTGAAATAGGGACGGCAAAATTAAGAATCAGGATCAGGCCCTATGTAGAAAATGTGATAAATTTAGATCCAGAAGATCTTGTCAGACTGAGCTACTAAATGGCAGCACTGGCAGCAGCATGCTAGCATGTGTCTCTGCCAAGGGAGATCACTAATGAGGCCATTCAGACCTGACGGCAAAGTGATTTCTAAGGAATAAGGGCACTATACCCACAGCTTTAAAAATCGCATTCTGCCTCTTAAAGCATATGCAATGCTGTGTGCTCCCTGCTTGTGGGCTGTCAGAGAAATGCAGGGCACAGCCAAACATCCAAACCTCTCCCCAAAACCTGGAATTAGGATGACCAGTAAACCCAGCATTCAATTTATAAATCTGATTCCAATACTTTATACCTACAGTAAGCCAGCTCAGAGCAAGCAAATATTTTCAAGCTGCATTTAGAAAGACCACTTTGGCTGGATCTTACTTGTTCAAACTGGGTCAACCGTTCCTAGCAACCCAGGTTGATTTTTTTTCACATCATTGTCACAGAAGCTTATAATTTATAGTGCATTAGTCTAGTGGGCTTTCATCAGGTTGTGGTAGTTCACCACTGGCCACAGATTGGGCGATATTAGCCTTGCTGTGTCAGCTGAGCCAGGGTGAGTCTGGGTGGCCACAGCAGGGCCAAGTGATGCCACCAAGCTCAGCTGCAGCTAAAGAAGGTTAAACTTAATCTGTCTGTGTTCCAGCTGAGGGCATGAGCTCGGCTATTACGGCAGCTCAGCTGGCTCACTGGGGCTTGTCACAGAAAAAAACTTGAACCGGTGCCTGAGCCCTGTGGTTCTACAGCTTCAAACAAAAGTATCTCCAGGTGGAAGGGGAGGGTAATGGCTCTGTTCTGCTCAGGGCCACCACACAGGGAGCTGCACAGAGGAGGCACATGTTGTACCCCCTGTCAGACTCAGACACACCACACAGGTCAGTCTGAGGTAGGGGAGGTAGGTGAAGGGAAGTTAGAAAGGCTTGAAGACCAACTGGAACCATCTCTGCCAAGAGTAAGGACAGCCAAGGTTGCCCTTGGCTACCAGGACTAACCCAAAAGCTCCTGCACCTTCATTGGGGTTGTGCCAGTTAGATGAGCAGAACTGAAAGCTTTCTCTGTTTTGAGCCCCTTGATGTTTCTTGCTGCAGGATGAGTCAGTGGTGGGAGCTGCAGCCAGCACTGTTGTTCCTGCACTCTGTGGGACTCCTGTCAAAATATTTAGATTACTGAGGAGCACCAACATGCAGGGGAGGTTCTCCCTTTTCTCTGAGGGTGGGTGGGACCCAGTTAACCCACACAAAGAATAAGAGGGTGAAATAAGAGTTATCCCCAAACTCAAAATCTTCCTTTTCCCTCTCTATTCTACAATGAAGTGTGAAACAAAAGAAGGAAGGAGGAGAAGATGTCCAGAAATGGCCTTTATGATCAGATCTATAGGGGATTTAGCAAGGCACCTAAATCAGTTAGCCCTTCTGTGCCATAGTGCAGATTTGCATCGGCAGCGGTCTCCTGTACATTCCTCAAAGCCCTGACTGCCCATGAAAGGACTCCAACACACAGCTCAGAAGCATGGTGCGGCTGGACCACCTGCCTACTCTGCCTCCTGTGCTCTCAGGATGCTGGTAGTGGGGCTGAGGAAAATAAAGAGGAGGGAACTGTGCCCTATGCTCCACTGGCACAGGTTGCCCTGGGAGAGAAGCACTTACGTTTCCATTCTTGCCTCCTCCCAAAAGTCATTGTGCATCACCTCCATTAGGAGCTTACGATCAGATCCTGCCCTCTCCATTAACTGCTTAGCTTAGGTGTCTGAGTCATCATCAGGGCAAGGTCCCTACCTTTAGGCATTGCAGTGTTGGATGCTGCAGACAAGCCTTCTGATTTCAGCCCATGGGTTTCACACATCCACAGCGCACCGGTCACTGAGTGAGTACATAGGCTGACAGACTATGAAAGGGCTGCCCAGCATGCTAGGAGTTGAGCAAGCCAAGCGGCAGCAGAAACTGCTGGGAAAACAAAGCTGTCATGGTTCTTGGCCAGGGACAGGCTGGTACTGGAGTGGCTGGGGCACAGGGCTATCCATATGAAGCAGCTCCATATGGGAGCTATCAGCAGTTTGATGCCTGGGATTGGTTCCTTGGTTCAGCAAGAGTCATAAGAGAGCTGAGGCACACTAGGTCTCACTTGAGAAAGTAACCAACAGCAGCCATGAGAGATCTGGCTGAAAATTAAAAAAAAAAAAAAAAAAAAACCAAACCAAAAGGACCCCAGCAAAACTGGGTTGTGTTGTTTGCAGCAACAGAAGGTTTTATTTTGGCAGTTTTCATGGCTGTTAAATGCATCCCTTATTGTTGCAAGTCAAAATGTCAGTCTGAAATCTGCTGGGCTTTCCTTTATCCTGAACTCTTCTGACATCTTCTGGGCTGCACTTGGAGTCTGAGGTGGCTGTTGATGTGTGAGATATCACCATTTCTGAAGTGAACTGCTTAAATCCAAGATTTTAAGTTACTTATGACTTGATTCAAGCTCTCGCAGTTCCTTTAAACTGTCATTAGTTTCTTTTTTAAAAATTATGGTTAAAGAAATAAACAGGAGTGTCCTGACATGCACAGATACAGCTCAGTTGCCATTTGGGGTCAGGACTGTCTCTTGGAGGTGCACGCAGCAGCAAGAACTGCTAGAGCAGGGCAATCTCCTGGCATAAGGTTCAATGGCATGCTGGACCTCACCGCCATTGATGTGGGTGCCAGTCCCTGGGCAGCCAGGCTGCCCTGGGCATTCAGTGAGTTGGGGGTCAGAGCCACAGCCTGATGGAGAGAGCAGCTGCAGGTGGAAGAGGAGCTGAAGGCTTTGCTCCATCAGTGGTGCCCGGAGGCAGGTTCTGAGAAGCAGGGGGCTGGCATAGCTCTGCCAGCCTCATGCATGTGTCTCTGCCAGATGGCCCAGCTCATTTTGGCCCGTGGCCAGGGAGGGCAGGGCTGTGGAGAGCTGGAGACCAGCCTTACTGTGGTATCACTGGGGCAGGGACTGATAGCCTCCAGGATGGGTTTTGCTGGCAACCCCACGGGTGCACCCAGCCAGCCCCTTACATCTCTGAGCCTGGAGGACATTTTTCCCCAGTGCCTTTCTGCTAGCTCCCTGTCCTGTCCATGGGCAGCCTGTAGCTGTTGCTCCTCATCCAAGCAACGATGATTCATGAGTTTACACAGTTCTTGTTGCCTGGTGTGCTTATAAAAAGCAAACCTATTCGCCCTTGGCTGTCATCTTCTTAAAAGAGGCAAGCTTTTCCATCTCCTCCCATGAAATAAGCCCTTGGCTCTTGAACACTGGTGGCCAGAGTTCTCTCTGGATGATATCTTGCTAGAGCATTGAACTATTCATGGCTGAATAGTTCCTCACGCTGCTGGAAATACCATAGAATTTTGGATTGTCTTTGCCATTTTTGAGTCCATGCTGCAGTGATGGTTCACAGTCATTCTGTGATTGCTGAGTGTGGTGCTTTCCCCTTCCCTCATTTCCAGCTCTTCACCACCAGTTTACAGAAGAGAGTCTGACCACAAGTCTTAAAGCTCATGACCTTGAACTTTGTTCTGTGAAAAGCCAAAAATCAGAAGTGAAACTGAGCGGTGTCGTGTTGCTCTCGTAGATGAGTGAAACAAAGAAAGTCACGCCAAAGAATATCTTTGCATGTTGCTTGAGAGATCTTCAGATATAGTGGAAAAAAATTGTTCCACAAAGTCTCTTCACACTTCATGGTAGAGAACTTGTCCTCGCAGAACACCAGCAAACAGACAGGCAAACCTCTTCTTTTAATTTTCTACAATTAGAGCAAGAAATAAAACAAAACAAAACAACAATAACAACAACAAAACAACAAAACAACAAAAAGAGAGGTCCCCTGGCAATCTCCTAAATTCATTTCAAAGCTGTATCTGTTTAATCTTAGGTGGATTTCCTTTACCTTTTTTTCTTTTGAACTGTGGTAACCAGAACAAGTAGATAAAAACCTGCCTTGATTGCAGCAGCTCCCTTCCCTTTTTCAAACACCACCTAAATTAGTTACTTCTATTTGACATAATGTTCATTAACTTTATATAATGTTCTCTCCCTGGTGAAGGATTTCTGAAGGGTTTTCTGATCAGTCTAATCAAGAGGCAGAGCTGCACAAAAGCACAAAATAGTTGAGTGTCTTTCTTTCATTTTCCAGATTTTGATGATCACTATTTCCTTTTGCAGGAAAGCAAAAAAAAAAAAAAAAAAGATAAAAATGGCTACAACGGCAGCAAATACCCAAAGACAAACCATAGGCTGTGAGGAATACAGTCTGTACAGTAGCTTGAGTGAAGATGAGCTTATAAAGATGGCCATCCAGCAGAGCTTGGAAGAAGACCCTGCAGGTCAGCCGGCTGCCCAGAGCCACCAGAAGGTGATGGTGGCGGGTCCCAGTGAGGCAACCCTCCCCAGTCGTGCCAGCAGCCACAACCCGCCCTACCACATCTACCCATGGCAAAGGTGAGTGAGCACCTGCCTGGGCTTTGCCGTCCCTGCAGACACCCTGCCCAGGAAGAGGGAAACCAGTTCACTGTCTAAACCTGTGTTTTTCTAATTAGCTTTACCAGGCAGCTGCTCTGCGAGTCTCTCATTAGTTTGAAAGCTGGAGACTGCTGTAAATGCAATGAGGTCAACAATTTACACCCTCATAGTGAAATGAGAATTTTCTTGATGTTGTCTGTTTTAAGGAGTAAATAAAATAAGAGGCACTTCTACAAGCTCTCCTGGATAACAGGAGCCAGCAGCTCCTTTTTCCCATGGAGGCACACTGTACACCGACCTGAAATTTCCCCTGAGAGGGAGCACAATATTTGTTATGGGAAAACATAGGAGAGATGCCAAAAATAGGCATATAAAACAGTGTGAGCTGGATACCTTTTAGATACTGCAGTCTTTAAAGGACTTCGTTATTTCAGGTCAGAGTCTGACCTCAAGCACATAGCTCGCAGCCAAAAGCAGCTCTAGACACCAAAGCGTGGTGGCATCCCCTTCCTCTGCGATGCTGGGCTGGGGGTTACAGAGACCTGCTGACAGTTTGAAACCCAGATATTGTTCTCCTTTCATTTTCTAAAAGGCAGATTTCTTAAGGGAGGAGGGAAGGGGTTACAAAGTCACTGCCAAACAAAGGAAAAATATCCCCTTAAACCTTTTTTATTTTTTTTTAAATGGGAGTAACTGAATTTTTGTTCATCCTTCTTTCTCAAAACTCTGCTGTCCTCTGATGCCTCCCTCATTACCACCTATGATTGTCTGGTTTCCAAGGCTGGGAAACTTGGGACAGCTTGATTAGCATGTTTCGTAGCTGTGCAATCAGGATGCTGTACAGGCAGTCCTGCTCCCACCAATGGTTGTGGTGTCTCTGTCTCATTACTTGTACTGTCAGCTCTGCTGCAGGGACCTAGTACAGGCGAGAATAAGGGCTTCCCTGGCCATTTGCTCAGATTCTACTCAGGGGTCCTTTGGCACCTGCTATTTCGTCAGAGGCAGCATCTGCAATTCTGTGCATTAATCTGCTCTGTCTTTGCCTCAGTCTAGGAGCTTTTGACCTCCCACTGGAGGAAAAACCTTGTAGTTCCAGATTTGCAGTGTTGCTGAACTCTTCTGCCACTGGGGGAGAGCTGGGCTGGAAACGGAGCTGGCACCCAGGGGCCCTGGGTCCTCTTCCGCCCCCACCACCAACCTGCTTGCGTGGCACTTCGGAGGTGATGAATGTCACCTCGCCTTGTGCCTGCTTCCTGTGCGGTGGTGGTAGGGTTAACCTCACTCTTGTCTTATATGGTCATTTGAATCCCCTGACGCTTCCTCAGAGGGCCAAAAA
This sequence comes from Nycticryphes semicollaris, assembly GCA_013400055.1. Lineage (NCBI taxonomy): Eukaryota > Metazoa > Chordata > Aves > Charadriiformes > Rostratulidae > Nycticryphes > Nycticryphes semicollaris. The sequence goes on along the minus strand of VXBJ01004032.1, from coordinate 222,774 downwards.
TAATCTCAAGCCGAGCGAGCAGCTGAATCCAGCGCTGAGCAAGCCGTGGCCATCTGCTTTTATTCAAAACCCTGACCAGCAGGCTTTCTCTCTCCGTCTCTGTGGATGTGTGTCTCTGTTTCTGCCTCAACATGACCTGTTTCTCCTATTCGGAGTATTTCTCCTTATTTCATTCATGTCATCGCCACTCCAGATTGGCAGCCCAGCCGAGAGGCCGTGCTCAGCCATCCAGCTCGGGGGCAGCCTGGGGGGTCAGACGAAGGTACGACGGCAGCCTGTTCAGCAGATCCCAGCCCGTGTAAGTGCCTCCCTCTACTTCTCCCACTTTTCCCTGCGGTCCAAATAAGCCTCACTACCCACTCTCCCCCAAGCCAGCTCTTCTGCAAAGCGGTGATGTCTGGTGGGGGGAAACGGTGGTGTTCATCTGGAGGAGCTGAAGAACTGGTTAGAAGGGTCTTGCTGATACCTGCACTGTATCGTTGCTGTCTCCCTGCTCTTTCTTCCCACCTGCCTTGGACCATGCCCAGGCTCTTGGGGTGACTCCCTTCAAACCTCACTTGTTCTCTTCTGCCTCTTCATCCCTCTCCAGTGCACATGTCCTGGGGAACTCTGGGTCACTCAGTAACTCTGAGGTGACAAGGACAGCAGGGAACGGATGCCTGTGCTGTGGTTTATTTATATAGGCTGGCTCCCATATCAACACAGTAGATGAAGCAGGCAGGTGCTGATATTAACTCCATTGGTATTAAGTTCACGGTTCAACGGTGAGGAAGAGTGGGGAAAACAGACATTTTATAGCAGTATATAACCAGGGCAAGAAAAGTCCACTCCTTTGATGTATTTTATGAATGTTCACAAAATACTGTGCATGTAATCAGCAATACCTGCACTGTCCTGCCATGCTGAGGAGTGCTTCTGGGTACCATATCTTACCTGCCCAAGGAGGAAAAGAGCTTGAGTGACTTTGATCCTCCTGGCTATCTTTTGCTGTGGGGAAAGGCTGTCAATAAGCTGAGGTGAACACAGTCATGGATGAGGAAGCGGACGGGCAAGGGGGTGGCATGAGCTCGGCTCCCTGCCTGTGTGTACTGGAAGTGTCTGGACCATGATGAGTTCATTACAGTCTCTGAGGGACAGAGTAGACGCATGCACCTGCCTTTACCAGATGAAGAGAAGGTGTTGTAGGCAGCATGTCTCCATGTCCCACAAAAAACTCTTCCCTGCCTTTTTATATCTACCAAATTCAAATCCACTTTGTTTTAATCATCTCACAAGTCCCTCACTGGATGCATGATTGCAGTGACTGTCCCATCACCACTCTTCCTTTCATCCCTCACCCAGGTCTACAATCTCCCCCACCTCACCCTCACCTTGGCTGATCCAGGCTGTTTCCCTGTCTCTCCGTTGACGTTGCCCCCACCCCCGACATTATGAAAACCTCTTTCTGCTGACACATGAAGCCTCCCTCATCCCTGTCAGCTTCCAACTCCCCTTGACCACACTGAAATTCCATCCTCTCATTAAGTGATCTGCACACCTTGCATGCATCTCTCCTGCTCTGGGTTCAATGACTGGAAGGCCAGTTTTTCTTCTGCATCAGTAGCTCAGTAGAGTTCAGTCTACAAGAAGGCTAGTAAGCTGCCTCTCCTCTGCCGCCAGATGAGAACAAAAACATGGTGGAGAAGCCACAGGAGAGCATGATGGCATGAATGTTTTATAGCCCTGGTCTCAAAGCCAGGCAGGGATGATAGCTGGCTTCACCTGGGGAGATGTTGTTCTTCCATGCTGCCTGCATCTCACCAGGCTGACAGGAAAAGAAGGAGCTTCCTGAAACTTTCTGTGCTCCGCTGAAGCTCTTCTGCAGCCCTCAGAATTGACCCCACCATACATCTCATCAGCAATAAGTATTTATTATCTTGGCTACTGGCCTTTGAAATGCAGTAATTCTTTTGATTCATCTACAAGGGTAAGACTTCAGGCTTTCTCTATAGTTCTAATACTCATTTTCTCTGTATCTGATGAAATCCAAGCAGCAGAACGTGTTGGCTTTTTGTAACAGCCAATTATGAGCCAGGCAGAAAACAAGGATTTCACATGGAGATTCATTAAACTTTCTGTACTCATCTGGAATTTACTTGGCTAAAGCATCTACAGCCTGGTCCAGCAAGCCCCCTCATTTTACTCAGGAATCATTTAAGGTCAAGGAGCCCAACAGAAACTTGCTTCATTCAACACCCGAGGGCTTAAGCAGTATAGTAACTGATTCTTCACACATTTTTAACCCTACCACACATCCAAGGTACTCTCTGCTTTCACTGAGGCCTCAGCTAACGTGATTCACCTTGAATTTGCTGTGTGCCAGCCCCATGCACAGACTCCTGCTGTGGCCCACCTGGCATGCAGTAACTCATTAAATGCTGGTAATTCTATCGTGTGCCCAAATCTGGAGGTTGCAGTGATCAGCCCTGCGTGTGTAACATGAACTTTTGCACAGAACAACAGATGGCTTCAGCAGCCTTCTGCCAGAGTCTTTTAAAGCCCAAGATCTCCCACCTCCTCCTTGCCCAGCCAAACATGCTAATTGTTGCTGTAAACTGACTTTGAAAAAATGCTCAATTTTAAACGCCTATATAAAAACCTATTATCTATACAAAACTAGCAATTTTAGGTGTAGTCCTCAGGGTACTCTAAATTGTATGGAGATATAACAGTGTGCCTGGGACCTCAGCCCAGCAGTTATCAGAAGGTCAGTTGATTCTTCCTGGGTGGGCTGCAGCCTGGAAGGCAGCTGCATGCTCTAGCTGTTATCTCCGCAGGCAAAATGCCTGGCTTTGTGTCCCATATCTCCCACCGTTCCAGCGTTGCTATTTTTGTGACTGCTCTCTTAAGATCATTGCTTCCACCTCTAAAGAAGGAGCAAGGGACATTAACTACTCTTGCACCTGGGAAACAGTGTCTTTGACCATTCCTTGGAGCACATGTTGTGTTCACCTGCTTCCACTCCAGGCCTGGAGTTTATCCTCAGAGAAGCAGCTTGCTGAACTTTCCTTCCCTGCTAATATCGGTGGTTATTGCACAGATTGGTATGTCTGGGCAAGCTGAAATTAGTGATGCCTGTGAGAGTTTCCAGACTGTTGCTCTCTCAAGCCCCTGCAAAGCAATGAAATCTTGTAACTGCTGCTCCTGTAACCTGCACTAAATGCAAAGGTTGTACCAATGATCTGCTTTTTGAAGACTCCTGTGTTGAACTGCCCATATTTTACTGTCTCTGATCTCACTCTGTTATGGTATTTTAGACCTGTGACAACCAGAGTTTCTGCTTGTTCCCATCATCACTGCCCTGCATGACCTTCATCACATGCTGTATTCCTGCCCTGGTGATGCTAATAGTCTCTTGAGACACGCATGTCCCTCCCCAGTTTCTCTGCCTTCAAGGCTGCAAGAATTTATTTGCAGAGTTATTTCAAACCACAAACTCTCCTACGTTTTCAACATCCTCCTGTTCTTTGTCTCTGAAAATATAGCCCACTTTCATTTTTCGCAAGTCCCCATTAGAACTGGAAAAATGCTTCCTTCTTTGCAGTATTTGCTGTCCTGGAGCTTAGCCATTTGGTGGCTGCCTTCTCCCAGCACAGCTCAGCAGGAACAGAAGCAGGACCAGGGCCAGGCTCTAGCACTGGAATCTTAGAATCTTCTAGATTGGAAGGGACCTTTAATATTATCAAGACCAACCATTAACCTAACACTGCCAAGTTCACCATTAAACTATGTCCCTGAGCACCATGCCTACTCATCTTTTAAATACCTCCAGGCATGGTGATTCAACCCCTTCCCTGGGCAGCCTATTCCAATGCAAACACTGAAAACCCTTTTTGTGAAGAAAATTTTCCTCAAAGCCATCCTAAATCTACCCTGGTGCAATTTGAGGCCATTTTCTCTTGTCCAATCACCTGTTACTTGGGAGAGGAGACCAAACCTCACTTCACTACAACCTCCTTTCAGGTAGTGGCAGAGAGTGATAATATCTCCCCTCAGCCTCCTTTTCTCCAGACTAAACAATACCAGTTCCCTCCATTGTTCCTCATAAGAGTTGTTCTCTAGACTTCTTACCAGCTCTGTTGCTCTGTTGGAAGGCAAAGCACATCACCCTGCACAAAGCTGCTGCCTGCCTTGGTCAAGGATTCTGCCTGCATCTCCTGCAGGGTACCAGCTCCCTGCCTCTGCTGTGCTGCCTGCCTCTCAGCTGGGGTGGAGGGAGGGAGTCAGGTCCCCTGCAGGCACTGCTGAGCTGTGGTACGGTGACTATCAAGCAGTGTGGTGACTCCAGCCGAGCAGGGAGTCCCATAGTGGCTCTCACTGTTGCTCTGTGAGAAGGACTGATGTGCCCAGGTCAGCCCTGCACTGCAACTGCTCTAACAGAGCCTGGAGAAATGGGTTGCTGCCCAGACTCTGCAGAATGCATGTTTGGCAGAGAGAAGGCTCGTCACAGCAAAGTTCACTTGAAGGCTGCTCATTGTGTCTCACTTTTGGGTGGCATGGAGCACCTTCACACTTTTTGTAGGTTTTCACAGTGATCCTCTTCTTGAAAGCTACGGAATTAGGTAGCAGCAAAAAAGATTACTTTCAGGTTCTTTATCTTTTCACTGAAATACTACTTTAACACTTTTCAGTCATTTTCACATTTTGATGACTTTCTACTTCAAAGAGGTTTTAGAACTTTCCCTCCCTTTCAAATATTCTTAAATTCTGTTTACTCCCTGTGCCTAGAAATTACTTAGCCCTGGGGAGCCTGACAGTGGTTTTCCAGGTTCAAATGCATTGTAAAACAAATCACTTCACAGCTTGGTGCCAGGTCCCAGTTGTGGTTCCAGATGCCCCTTGATGCAGTTACTGGGGGAACTGCTAACCTGGCTAAGAGGTTTGCAAGAGGGGATTTGTCAACAAAATGGATCTGCACTAATGGATCTGCACCCTAGCAGGCCTCTAAAGACTAGATTTTCAGAAATATGTAGCACGTAACATGTCTTACTGGGGCACCAAAGACACATTTTTAAAGGTCTATAAAGTCCGAAGTGCTATTATTTGTGATAATTTGAGTACTCAGTGCTGAAATAACAGCTGAGGATCTCTGGGGCATGGTCACGAAGGGCAGCTCAGAGTTTCATTTGAGTGGGTGGATTATTTTTTTTTAAGTCTCCCTAGCTGAAGAAAGGAGAGCTGCGACCAACACTGTAACTTTCACATGATCTAAACAGAGCTCTCTCTTCTTCATAACTGGTCCAGCTAAGTTCTGAAAACAGGTTTGTGTAAGAGAAATAAGAAATATATTTCAAATAAAAGAGTAAGATTTATGGGAAAGTTCTGTCCTAGGGATAAGCCAACTGGAAATCAAAGATAAAATTTTATTCAGGGATAAACAGGAGCTGTTATCTTCCAAGCTGATCTTGTTTAAGAGATCTTATATGGAAACATCTTGCCACATGAGAAAGTGATGTAATTATCATAACCATGGACGTTCATGTCAGTGTTCAGAGCACGAGTAGACCTAGTCTCCCCCAGCTCCAGATATCTAAAATATAAATGTTCATGTCAGAAATCAGTTACACCTACACTTTCCTTACATTCTGAGGAAAGAGGTCAGCACCTCCAACCAGTGTTTCTTCCATTGTGAAAGGCCAGATTTGAGCAGGCAAATTTTACCCCCACAGGCCCTGTAACAAGACACCTTAGGGCCACAAATACTTATTATATAGGCTGTAGAGGTTCACTGTTTTAGTGAAATGATACAATGGTGTTGCTGAAAAAAGTTTTTCAGTATTGAAGGAAGCAGTAATCAGATTTTAATCTTGTTTTAAAGAGAACTTGACCCTGTAGTGGCAGCAATCAAGGATGGAGATGAAAAAGCAGTATGTAATATGATGAAATCAGGAAAAAACCTTTCTCAACCTAATAAGGACGGCTGGATACCCCTCCACGAAGCTGCATACTATGGCCAAGTGGGTTGCCTGAGCCTGTTGCAAAAAGGTCAGTGAAGCTAAAAGCAATTCATTACAAAAGGGAGGAGAATAATATGAATAAACTAAAAAGCAGAATTAGCAGCATCCCAATCCTTGCCTGGGACTCTGTATGAAACTATTTCTCAACCTCTCTGAGCGTGTATTAATTTCACATCTTCGTTGAGAATAGGTTTCCAGACTGAAGCCTCTAAAAGTTGGGATCTTCAGGAGAAAATGATCTCTGGATAGATCTTGCCAAGTCCTACATTTTTCACAGTAAAGCCTTGTAGCTGAGCTCTTGGCTCTTATGAGCTGTTTGGGCTGTTGCAGTGGACAGCAATTACCCCAATTCCCCATGAGCTGGAGATCCAGCCCAGCACTTCTCTACTGGTGATGAAGGTTGTTAACTGCCACAGGTTGTTTTCAAGCTGCTGTTGAAGAACATATCTCAACAGCTTTCTGCACCACCAGTGGTCATAGCTGAACATTTTATTCTGAGCCAGTGAGCAGTTTAGAAAATTAATCTGAGCTATACTCACTTTATATTCTATTCTTAACTTTGTTCTTGGGTAAAGAAAACAAACAAAACTCAACTAAAACTCCAAGGATTTTGACAGGTGATGGTGCTGCAGATACTTGTACACTAGATGTCATAAAGACTCCAGACTTGTCATTTCTTCACAGCGTACCCTGGTACAATTGACCAGCGCACACTCAATGAGGAGACAGCTCTCTACCTGGCCACCAGCCGGGGCAACCTGGACTGCCTGCTCACACTGCTGCAGGCTGGGGCTGAGCCTGACATCTCCAACAAGGCCAGAGAAACACCACTCTACAAAGGTGAGTGGCTGTGTTTCCAGGGATGCTGAGCTCTTCTGGCAGCACCAAGGCAGAACTGCAGGTTCACTTGTGATGAGGGGCTGAAACTCAGTAATGGCCTTCAGTTTTCTACCTCCTTATCTCCTCCCTTCTATCTCCTACGTCTGACCTGCCATGCCATGGCCTCTCTCCTCATCCACATCAAAACCAGGATTAGTGGCTGCCCTGTGGGCTGCCATGTGGTGCTAAGAGGGGGTGATGTGATGTTTAGTGGGGCCCTTTCAGCACAGAGTGTCTGCACAGTGTCCCAACAATAGCAAAAGCTGGGTAGGAGAAGAATACATACACACATCAGGATCTAAGTAAGATGTGGGAATATAGTAATTGTAGGTATACTATGTGGGACACACCAGGCTGTGTGCTAGCAGGATGCATAAAGTTATAAATACTTCAGTAAGGTAGCTAAAATATTTAACATGTATGTATAACTTTGCTGCTGGTCAGAAAGAACACTTACATTAGCATTACATTCATAATAGCACAAAGATTCCAAGAAGGAGCTGATTTCTCACACCTTCGTGTCCCTCACATTTTTATTTACTGCTCTTGTTGTGACTAATTTTAGTGCTCTAAATAACTAAAATGTACGTATTACTGGTTTCAGCAGTAATCTTGCCTCCAACTTTGGATGCTTGGCATTAGAGCTGCTCAGTTTAAATGCTTTAGTTTTAAAATTCTGGCTTATCGTCAACTAAGGAAAAGCTGTTCAGCTGTGCATTAAACACAGTAGTGGTAGTATTAGCAGTAGTACTGCTTGTAGTAATAATAGTAACAACAATAAAATGAACCTCTGGCACCCTTTAGCCAGAGAAAAACTGTTATTAAGAATGTGCTAGCATTGATGCCAAAATCTTCTGGTCTATCCTCTATGCTCCAGCAAAAAAAAAAAGAGCTAAAAAATCAGCATAACAGATTTCTTATCCCTAGTATGGAAGCAAATTACACTCTGCAGAGCTATGCATAGGTAATTACAGCAGTGTCTAATCAGATAGTTGCTTTCAGTACATGTGACACCTATGTATGGTAGAGGAGGTTATGGTGATGTCCCAAGGGTAGAAGCAAAAACAAAAGGCAGGACCTCTGTGAGAAAAAGAAACTATCATTTCAAAGTAAAAAACCCAGTTGCTATAGAATGTGCTGGCCTCTCTTTCAGCACATTATAAAACAAATGCTAACTGGGGCTTGTAAATGTGGCTGCTTATTCTGGGTACCTTCAGTTTGGGGTCCCATAGTAAAGGTGTGTAGGAAGCCTCATGATTTGGGATTGAAAAAGCATTGGAACAAATTGGTAGAATAAAAAGCAACAAAATACTATTAATTATCATGAAAATACCTTTAGCTCAGCGTGATCCTGAACTTCATAAATTGTTGCTAACCAAAATAATGCTACTGACTTACGCCATTATTGTTTTCTAAAGATCCTTTTCACAGGGCCACTATTGGTTCGTGCTTTTTTATTTTTTTATTTTCTTGTCTATATACAGCTTTATCAGGGGTCCAAGGCAGTAAGATACAGAGTCAGTATGCACAGAATTTGGGAAAAAAAGTGTTCAGGTCATGTGATTTCTATAGCATGTTTGTTCTTCGTAAGTTATCTCCTGTACCTTTTCACCTCCCTGTGTCACTGCCATGTCTGGTTGCTATGAATGTGCTGGGTTGGATTCCCCTCAATCCCACATGTGATGCTTACCCCTGCCCCCCCAGGTCCCAGCTGAAGATTGACTTCACAACCGCATCCTTTGCAAGACCAGGACAATGTTGCTTGGCAGCAGCCTTGGCCATCACATTGACCTAGGTGCATCTTTGGTCTTACTCACTATGGCCTATTGCCCTATGTGACATGAAATGGGTACCACAACACCCAGAATCTTTCAAAAGCTTGTCCTAATCACTTCCCTTTTTTTCTGAAATAGCCTGTGAGCGCAAGAATGCAGAGGCCGCGAGGCTTCTGGTACAGTACAATGCTGATACCAACCATCGCTGTAATCGAGGGTGGACTGCCCTCCATGAGGCTGTCTCTCGAAATGACCTGGAGATTATTGATATCCTTGTGAAAGGGGGTGCCAAGATTGAGTCTGCAAACGCCTATGGGATCACTTCTTTATTTGTGGCAGCTGAGAGTGGGCAGTTGGAAGCTCTGAGATACCTGGCAAAATGCGGTGAGTACAGTTGTGCCATTACAAGATTTTACTGATTTCATTCTTAATATTTTGAAGTTCCCATTAATTCTCCTCTGCCTCAGATTTCCTGCCTCTGGAGACAAGGCCTAGTGTGCAGAGGTTCTGGAACTCTGTAGCTCCAGATAGCTGAATTGTGTAGGGTCTTTCAGAGAAAATGGTATAGACATAGACGCTTCTTCAGCATTCATAGTCACCTACTTTGGGAAGTGGTATAGGGCTCTCTGCTTGCATTGCCTGATAGCTTTCAAAACCCTTATTGCTACACACATGTAGCCTAAAATCCAATTAGTCAGGAGGTTATAGATGGCAGAAGTTGAACATTAGCCAACCCCATCAGGACCAGAGGAAATGGTATCAGGACCAGAGGAAATGGTATGAAGCTGTAGCAGGGGAGGTTTAGATTAGATATTAGGAAGAATTATTTTACTGAAAGAGTGGTCAGGCACTGGAACAGCCTGCCCAGGGAGGTGGTGGAGTCAACATCCCTGGAGGTATTTAAGAAACGTGTAGACGTGGCTCTTCAGGGCATGCTCTAGTGGCCAAGATTATTGGTTTGTGGTGGGGTGTTGTGCGTGGGGTTGTGGGTGTGGGGTTTAGTTGGTGGGTGGCTTTTTTGTTTGTTTGTTTGTTTTTGTGTGTGTGGTTTTTTTTGTGTTTTTGTTTTTTGTTTTTTAATGTGGTTGGACTCGATGATCTCAAAGGTCCCTTCCAACCACTAAGATTCTGTGATTCTGTGATCTGCTCATGAATATGTGCAGTGATGGGCAAGGTTAGGTCTCCTCCACTAATGAATCCTGCTGAAAACAGATAAGAATACTATTGTGTAGTTAACAGATTTACACCAAGAATAAGCAGACTTACTCTCCCCAGGTATATATGTTCAAACATATGAACAGTGAATTTCATTCTAGTTTATGCTAAGCCTACTTTTGATGGCTCCACTCACGCAAAACAGCTTTACACTAAGCACAACATCTTTATTACAATTCTGAGGCACATTTCATTCTCACTGTGGGCTAATATTTTTGATGTAGGTAAGAATAGGGCCCTGCACTTCTGCAATACGAGCTAAACAGTGATGAAGATAAGAAAAACTTCTGAAGCAGTTAGTATGGCTAAGAAAAATATGAGAGTTGGGGAATGAAAAAATGTTTTCTGCTGTCTGGCTAGCATTGTCAAGTCAGTTTTATATGACCAGTTAGTCCACCATACTGCCTACAATTTTAGCAACTAAGCCAGAACGTGATTTGTGTTTCAACTTAGATAGATATTAGGATTTCCTTAAAGTTCAATTTTGAGAAAAACACACAGGAGAAAATTCAATAAAACTGTCCAATTGTTTCAAGCACTGAAAAGCTCCTCTGAGAATCCCAGGAATGATATCACTGCATGATCAAAGTTCATCATGAAAAGGGCTTCTTTTTCATTTCTTTTTCATTAGGAACATAGTCCTGTGTTATGTTTTGTCACTGCCATTCTCCTGATGTTTCTAGCTGCAACATCTTCAAAGGGCCAAACACAATACAGATGTTTCAGTTTGGGGTGACAGCAGAAGGAAATGTTCTCTTTGGCAGGGAGTTTTCTTCATCAAACAGGAGACTGATTGGCTTCTTTATGGGAGTTTAGAAGCTAAACTCCAGTGAACTGTTGTTCCCATTTAGAAAACACACAGAGCAGCCTTCCTGAGGACATCATGGTACAGAATATTACAACTGAAACACAGGCTTTCAGGCCTTAAATATATAACACAGTAAATGCAACGTTTCAAATCAGTTTTGGCCAAGTATTAGGTGTTATTTTATTCTTGCGTTTTGTTTATTAAGCCAAGCACACACTAAAGGTGAGGAAAAAATGCCTCAAATAATCTAATAGCTCTTTAATAATACTTATTTAGTTTTGGTTCCTGTTTGGAGACTAACATGAACCTTCATGAAATGAAGAGATATGGCCTCAGGTGTTGAGCTTTGAAATTAAATATTTATTGACTTAGGCATGCCCAAATAAATGCTGGTTAGAAATGGTGTTTAGTGCTGTGCAGATGTCATATTATAGAATCCTGGTTTAGCCCTGGATATGTACTAAAATTAAAATATAGTATAAATAGTATACATGTGGTTACAGTGTGCATATATAGATTACAAACAGTATGTATAAGTATCTACAGAATCACTGAATCATAGAACCATAGAATCATATCTGTTGGAAAAGACCCTTAAGATGACCAAATCCAACCATAAACCTAACACTGTCAAGTCTACCATGAAACCACGTCCTTAAGTGACACATCTGCACATCTTTTTAAATACCTCCAGGGATGATGACTGAACCATTCTCTGAGCAGCCCGTTCCAATGCTTGACAACACTTTCAGTAAAGAAATTTTTCCTAATGTCCAATCTAAACCTTCCCTGGTGCAACCTGAGGCCATTACTCTCCCTTGTCACCTGTTATTTGGGAAAAGAGACCAAATTCCACTTCGCTACGACCTCCTTTCACGTAGTTGTAGGCAGCGATGAGGTCTCCCCTTAGCTCCTTTTCTGTAGAATAAACAACCCCATTTCCCTCAGCCACTCCTCATAGAACTTGTTCTCTAGACCCTTCACCAGCTTTATTGCTCTTCTTTGGACACACCGCAGTGCCTCAATGTCTTTCTTGTAGTGAGGGGCCCAAAACTGAACACAGTATTTGAAGTGTAATAAACATATATCATAAATGTATAACCACAGAATTTTAGCGCTTATTGTTATCATCTACTCCGAACTCCTGCTCAGGAATAGTGTATATACATACTGTAAACACTTCAATACTAATGGAATTGATGTACCTAAAGAAAAGGCCATGCTATATAAAGAACAGCACATTTAAAAGTTTTTTGCCTTTGAGCTATGGCTGAATGGAGCCTGTATTCATGTTTGGTAGTTTATTGTTGCCACCCATGTTAAGCTCTCCCTCATAAAATTCACATTACGTTAATAGCTTATGGAGTTCTATGTTATAACTGTATATAATTGATATAACTCTATCATCACTAATATGACCTCATTCACATTCCTGTCCTGCACATTTAATAGCTCCAGTGTCATGGAAATGTACATGTTCATTTCAAAGTGTGTTTCTTCCATCTTACTTTTATCTTTTGGTGCTACAAAGATTTTTTTCCTTCCCAGGTGCTGATATAAATACTCAAGCCAGTGATAACGCCTCTGCTCTTTATGAGGCCTGTAAAAATGGACACGTATCTATTGTGGAGTTTCTTTTGTCCCAAGGAGCAGATGCTAACAAAGCCAATAAGGATGGCCTGTTACCTCTTCACATAGCAGCAAAAAAAGGGATTTGCGAGTAAGTTTTACTCAATTTCACAGTTTTATCTTTTAGACAAAAATCCAAAGTCTTTATGAAAAGAATCATAGAATCATGTAAAAAGGAAGAATGTGTTTGCTGGTTGGGACGGGGTGGGGTGAGCAGGAATGTGGGGTGCAAGATTCCTTTAGTTTCGCCAAGGTACTACCAATTACAGCTGAATAACCTCACGTTATTCTGAAAACCGAGCTCTGAAAAATTAGCTTGAGGTAGAATAAAAAAGCATCTGTGTGTGTCTGGAGAGGGGAGGGCAATTAGGGCTAGTCCTCCATAGCTATTCCAGCATAGTTTGCGATCATTTATCTACATAAGCCCATTGTGATTCTTCTGTACAAACAGAACATGCTGCATTTGTCTCTGAAGCATTCAGGTTTTATTGACAATAATTCATACGCTGACATCAGGAAGTGGTTAAGTGAATCTCTAGGGCATTAGTGAGATTGTTGCTAGAATATGGTGTCCAGTTTTGGTATCTTCCCTTTCAGAAACCTTTCAGGAAATTGGAAAGGCTTCAGAAAAGAAGTAAAAGAACTACTCATGGTCCAGAAAATACACTTTATTAGTGAGTGATTAAATGACTCTCAAACATAACAGACATGCATAAAAAGATCCAGTGGTTTGGGGTTTTTTTTCTGTAACGAAATGTGTTTGGGATATTGCTGAGCAATATTTAAACAATGAGAAAAGAAAAGTAACTAATGGAAAAAATAACCAGGAATTAGGTAGATTTACCAGACCTCTGGAGGACAGGTGTTTATAGGAGGGGGAGTAACTCTAATAAGCCTGTGATAAAGGATATCAATTTAAAAGATGCTGTCTAGGGATGAGACTGCTGCACTGTCATGTAAATAGTGTTTACTTAGCTCTTTCAAGACCTGGGCCATTGTAGAAGGCTTCTGAGCATGAAATCCTTAGGATTTACTTCTGATACTAGGGCAAGGTTTAGCTCCTGCCTTTATCCCCTTGCTGCTGGGAGTGCCAATGGCCCATAGCATTTTTTGCAAAACACAGTCACGTCTTGCAGTGACTGTAATGGACTTTTCTGACTGTCATGGTTTCTGCCAAAATCCTTTCAGCAACAGTTAAATGATACCCAATGGCAAAGACTGTTTCTGGATAGTAAAGCTATCTTTGCAAACAGCTGCTGGAGTGGATTCTTACATATTCCACAATGTCTGAGGAATGAAAATTTTTGACAGCACTACAGTTTCCTATAGCATCTTTTATCCTAGTATTTAGGTCTGCTTGGGATTCCCAATTAAGCTTTTCAAATCACTTTGATATACATGAGACCTCAGGATGTCCATATTCTGAAGTTGGGGTAGGCCTGCTTCTTTGTGCAAGCTGTGTATTCCAGAGGGCAGCCCAGTGTGAATTTATGTAGTGGGTTTGTGTACTCGCAGCATGTACATGAATACCCTGCACAGACTAATGCAGGCATGATTCAAAATTTTCTCTAGGATTTGAGTTACAAAGACATTTTCTTGAAAACAAACACATTTTAGATCCGAAAAGCGCCAGAGACAGAACCCAGCTCCAGTTGCTCACTTTCAAAACAGTTCATCTGAAAGTACAGTGAGTTGATCTGAATCCAATTTGTGTATAGAGTCTGGATCAGCTCTTTGAATCTTTTCCTCTCCTCAATAGCTCCACACCCCAACCTGAAAAGAAATGTACATGGAAACTCTGCAATCTGAGTCTATCCCTGTGTTAAGAAAGTGCCAGACTCAGACCTCACATCTATTATTCCCAACAACCAGCAGCATAAAGGAGACCAGAATTCAGCCCAAACGCTTTGCTCCTTCACTTGTAAAAGACTGAATACAAATTTTTGTTCACAACTGCTGCAAACTAAGTGAGAAAGAAAGAAAGAAAGAAAAAAGAAAAAGATATCTTATAAATATTTATCTAAATGACAACGCTTTAGCCCAATTGGCTGATCATTCTTAATTCCTTTGGTATTCAGTAAAATAACACTCTTCATGGTGACCTCTCTTTGTATTCCTGCAGATTTAATACATAATTCTGCAGGAATTCCTTGTTTCAACTTTTTGCCAGAGCACGAGGGCTCCCTACCATCAAAAAGCCAAGAATGTGGTCCCAAGGCTCAACTGTCAACTCTTATTGCTTGGTGTTTGTTTATTTTAAATGACACCTTGTCAATCCTGACCTGCAATTCATAAGGGTCATCTCATCAGCTGTAGGACAATCGCAAGCAGTCATTTAACTCCTTCCCCCTTGGAACTCAGATCTTGAGAAGGGAAGACTTTGTGAAGTGTAGGCAGATTTATTAAATAAACACAAGTTATTAAACTCTTGGCATCCTCATACTATGGATGCTCTGCCTCCTCTTCCATAGAATTTGTAAGAAATAGAAATCACAGAAGCAGATGTCAGGGATAGGGGGAAACTCAGTGCTATTTCAAAACTCTGCATAAAGCTCAGCCCTGTGACACATGTGGGATGTGATCTGGCTTGTTTGGCCTTGGCTGCTTTCTCTTGAGCAGCCTTCTCCCTCTAGACAGACTTGAAAGAATGTAGAAGTACCATATTACTAACCAACCAACTTTGGAGGATGAGGAAGCGAGAAAGGTTCAAGCTACCAAAATAAACTCTGATAAAAATTTTCATGCTTCCTGCTTTTCCTCACAAAATAAATCTGAGGTACAGGAAGTTCACTGAGGTCTGGGACATTGCAGCCGTGGGATGCAGAGCCTCAGTATGGCACCCCTGTGGTGAGGTTCAGGTCCTCCTTGCAGACAGAAATGATGCAGTGCCTCTTTAACTCAGATGTGAAGAGCTGGCTGAAGAACTTATGCTGGAGGGAAAGAACAAAACAGACCCTTAAATCTTCAAAACAGTTGATCATGGGATGACTAATGCTGGCACTTGGCATGGTGTCTTTGCAGTGCTCTGTGCCCTTTTTGTTATTATGGCTCTTACAGAACATTTGCTAACATTGGGAAGTTGCCAGCTCACCAGCACCCAAACCTCCTGCTCCCTGGTGAGTGTCACAGCACTGGAAGACTAGTGAGACTGCCTGGAGGAAAAAAAAATCCTTAATTTCCCAAGATATTTATATAATTTTAAAAGCCTTTTTGTTTAAAAATTAGATGTATAAATAACTTGGAGACATCAACAGTCCATTATGTAAATAGGAACATAATCCTGTAAAGTGTTATGCATCTTGAACTCTTATTTCAGCTCCTGGGAGTGTTGGAGGCTCAGACTTTCACAGGTTCATTCCGTGCATCACAGACAAAGGTTTTCTTGAGACTAGTGCTTATATTTGGCTTAGTTCATTATGTAAATATATGTTTGAGAGCCCAATGTTGGGGTCAGCCATTGCAGTCAAGCTGAAGATATGCAACATTTTAAAGGAGACGCACTACATGGTAGGAAACTGAGCTTTGCAAGTTTCTGTTAGAATAACTGCTAGGTAGAGGAATCTGCATGGGAGGAAGAAGAGTAGGAGAAAGTGTGCTTAGCTTGTTGGCTCCCATAAGTTCCTTTTTGGATATCCCTCTCTCCACAGGCATTGTATAGGGAGCATGGGTCTCTTGAAACAGGAAAAGACTCAAGTTGGATGGTCCCCAAGCTCCTTCTGGAAGTAGCTTAAGGTGACTTGTCTGTATTTACAGAATCAAGCCAGTGCCTTGGCTAAACCATCTAACTTTATGACCAGGAAATAAGAGTTTACACCATGGGGCTGGTGATGCAGCCTATAGAGACATTCAAATGATCACAGATTTGTGACTGCATAGCTCCTTTGCATAATATATTTGAACTTCACATTACATAATGAGAGCAACTTGAGTTATGTTGCTGTGTTTATATCACAATTCCCAATAGCAATCCATGATTGTTGGGGTTTAGGTCTTCACTGTACATTTTTTCTCCTTGGGCTAAAGCACGGAAAAAAGCCTGGAAAATATTTTTCTTTCTTGTTCTTCCCTTTCCTAATTGTCTTTTTGGCTCCCTATGATCTGAGATGCATGTTGATAGACCCATGGATTTGCCACAGCCAAAAGCCACACAGGGAGGGCCTCCAGGATGGGGATCAATCCAGGGTAATAACTGAATTGTAACATCTAGAGGGGAGGCCTGAGAACAAAGTATGTTGTTTATCCTAGTTCAGTCCCACAGAGGAAGGTTTGGTTTTACCCCCTTTCTGATCTCAAGCCCCTTGCTGTGGCTGTGACCCACGAGGCCTACCAACATCTTGTGTTGAAGCCCTTCTTTGCTGAGCAATAAAGCAATCCCAGTTGAGGCAGGGAGATACAGCATCTCAGGCATTGCACCTGTTCCTCCAGTACTACCCACAGTTGCCCTGATGAAGGTGCAGAACATCTGTGAGATCCTGGCTGGATGTCTGCCATTTGGGCTGTGATACCTAAAAGGAAATTGCAACAGGGTAGGTGACATGCCAGGACATCATCTCTTCCATTGTAACTGCCCCTGTACCTACCATTACCTCATCAAAATTGAGTGATAATTAAAAATCAACTTGTTCTTTCATGAGAGGGGATCAATCAACTCACAGTTTTTACAAGGTAGGAGCATGGGGAACTGTTGACAGATTTCTAGTCCACACACTGGTTTCTCTCAGAAAGAGTTGTTCCTGTGCCCAAGGTAGCAGGCTGTCTCTCATGGTTACAACTATACAGCTATGATTTGCTGTATGTTTGTAGATCCCTAAATCCCCTAGAACTTACAGCTGCTCACTGACTCTCCATCTGGCAGGATTGTCTCCATGCTGATACCTGTGACCAGCCGCACCCGTGTCAAGCGTAGTGGCATCAGCCCCCTGCATTTAGCAGCTGAACGCAACAATGATGACATTTTGGAAGAGCTGATTGATGCTGGCTATGACGTCAACACTGCCCTCTCCAATGAGCGCTCCTGCCTTTACGAGGATAGACGTACCACTCCCCTCTATTTTGCTGTTTTTAACAACAATATCTATGCCACAGAGCTCTTGCTGCAAGCTGGGGCCAACCCCAATGTTGACCTCATTAACCCATTACTCATCTCCATCCGTCATGGCTGTCTGAAGACCATGAAACTGCTCCTTGACCATGGAGCAAACATTGATGCTTATATATCAAGCCATCCTACCACCTTCCCAGCTACCATCATGTTTTCGATGAAGTACCTTTCTGTGCTGAAGTATCTCCTGGATCTGGGCTGCGATGCAGGTTCCTGTTTTGAGTGTCAGTATGGAAATGGCCCACACCCTGCATTAAATTACAGACGGGACAGACTTAATGATCCTCAGCTGTCCAAGGAACCAACCATAGTACAGGTAAGCACTGCCTGGTCTACCTGAAGTACTTCTGAGAACCTCTCATATCCATATACCCGTATATCTTGACAACTATAATCTATTTTTTCTCCCAACTTTCTTGTGAGAGAAGATGTCTTCATTCCTACTTTATTTATGGGGGGAAAAAAGGCTCAATAAGAGTATGTGAATGTTGCAAGTCCATGTTCAATGACTAGCTTGAATTTGCAGTGAACTATAGCCACCTTGACAGCCTTGCCATCAGATTTCCGATAGTTTTCCCTTGAACCTGAGGTGCCAGGAGGGAAGCCAGGAGGAAGTTATTTTCTTGACAGGCAGTATCGTACAGGCAGTAGCATACAGACAGCAGAATCCTGCCTGGTTTTTTTGCCCTATAAGATTTGTTTGATATGGAATTTAAGCTCGTGGTTAAATTAAAATTGCCTAGTGCTTCATTTTACGAGCACAAACTAGTCAATGTAAATAGTTGCTAGTTCTGAGCCTACTGGATAAGCAGCCCTGGAGAGATAGTGTAAATTGTTAAATTAGCTGTATGACCATGCATTATATTTGAAGTTTTGAAAGGATATTAGGAGATTTAGATGCATGATTTTATATTTTTGAAGATACTTACAGATTTTAGATACCCACATTTTACACGTGTATCTTTGCAGTCCTTTCCAAAGCACAGCTGGGCTCAGTTTCCATTGGGCTGGAATTGGACTCTCAATCCTTTAAAGGACTTTGCAGAATCTCAGATTACATTCTTTTTTCCTTTTTTTTTTTCTGATCTCTGTGTGTTGACTCCTTCCAATATATCTCAAACAAAATCTGACTCTCCAATCAAAATTTGCTATCCTCCAACATGCAACACAACAAAAAAAGCCCAGCACAGCAGTCTTTCTATTTTACAAAGAATCAGGGAAGAAAAAAAAAATCAGCTTCTGCGTAATTTAAGCATAGCTTTGAGAGATTCAGAAGAAAGTGTTGTTTAGCCCAAAGAGATGGTCACCAATAAATGCTCCTGGCTGGCAGAAAGAATACAGGAAAACATTAAAGGATTCTAGGAAATCTTGACCTTTTTATCAGTCCTGTCTTCCAAAAGACTTTATTCTCCAGTAGCATTTCTGGGAAACAAACAAACGAAAAGACATCTTAGAAAGAGGATTGTAAGAGTCCATTGCAACAATCTCTTATCCCAAACAGAGCTGTGTTCTCCTTGAGTGCTTGTCACTGCAAAATTGCTCCAGGACACCACATTTTTGTCAAACTAAAATTAATAAAATATATTTTCTGTATGATACAGAGAACCATGATATGGTAGCATATAGAATGGAGGGCTAGAACTCGAAGGCAAGGAGAGAGGGTTTTTCTGTAAACCTCTATGATATATTAGCCACTCAAGACAGTTCTGTTTTGACTCATTTAGGCACATTATTTCCCTCTGGATCTCACCTAAACCCACTTCTAGTGACTAACAAAATATTAGGTTGCTCACAAACTGAGTCGTCAAAGACTACATGAGACAGAGGCAGCAAAGCTTGTGTAAAATTTTGTCTATTGTCTAAAATTTTTGTCTGGTGAGGGACAAACGCATACAGAGAAAAAAAAATCCTATCTCTCGAATATTATTTTCAATTTGCTTCTTACTCTTAGGAATGTGGCTAACAGAAGTAAAGCTTGTATGGTGTAGCTTCATGAGATAGTAGTGATACAATCTGTATTCTGAAATATAGAGGATCTTATGAAACTATAGCCTTCTCTACAGGAAAGATGTGCATTTTTTATTTTCTCCACAGATGAAGTAAGGATAATAAATCTGAATGATCAGTCTTTATGTAGTAAAGACTATAAGCTACCGGAAGTGGATTGAAAATATGCATAACTATAAATCATTAGTGCTGCTATTAGGTTAATGTATCCTGGAGAAAGTGAATGCAGAAAAATGGTTGCTGTCTCGCTCCACATTTCCAGAATTGCAGTGTCAAAACCGTGAACGTGGGGAGTGAAGTATCCAACAGCCACGAGAGGGCATTCAGAGGCCCACTGAGACTGCAGGCTCAGAGTCACTTTGTCCCTGAGTCAATCCCATTGCCTGTAGTTGCAGGTTTGCATTATTTTGCTTTGTTTTGCTGTGGTTCTTTTCCTACAACACGTTTTGGAATACTTTTTTTTTTTTTCCAGAAAACGTTTTTGTAGGGTAAGGTGGTGAATAGGGAAGAGAGAAAAAGGCAGGCAAGGTCTCCAGTGGAAATAGGAAGAGGAAAGCAGTAAAATCTAGTGTTTATTGCCCAGCACACCTGTCCTCATTTAAGCTCACAGAAAGTGGAGTTACTGTTTGGAAGTGGTAGCGCAGATCCCCAGTTTGCTCATCCTGCATGGCAATGGTGTATGCACTGGAGAATGACAGTCAGATAAACTAAACAGAACTTCTGGGTAGGAAGCAGTGGGTTGTCTGCTGGGATCCTCCTAACATTACTGTACCTAATTTTCCTGGGAAACATTACATGGTGATGCTCAGTGAAAAAAAAAGTAAACACCTCTGTGAATGCTCTCTCCCTGAATAAAATAGCCTGATAATTTTCTGCAGTTTTATTCTTTCCTAGGTGAGCTAATACAATTTTATTTCTGAATTAGTGTATCCACACAAGAGTTTAATGCATTTTGAGTTAGGACTCATGCATGTATAATCAAATGTGATCTAGTTACAGGAGCTTAAACTGAAAGAGGTTTAAGCTGGTGCTTTATCTTTCAGGTTTGGGGTGGGCTTGGATGGTGCCTGCAGACAGTTGCAGTGATTAAGCTGATGGATGGTGCTTAAGCCACCATCATTCAATTGGGTTCAGCCATGTGCCTGAGCTCTTATCCACATGGTGTAATTTAATTCATCTTAAATTTTCTGACTGCTCACATGCAGATAAGTCCACAGATATCTTCATCATGTGCAGCACCCTAACAGAGATAGATGAAGATGTCTGGTATAATATGCATATTTATGCAAAATGGGAAGAGAAATCACTACTTTTCTGAAATGACACTGCTTAAAGCCAGGTCCTTAAGTCTGTTCTTCAGTGTCTCCATAAGCAACCTGCAGTGCAATGGCTCTGAGCACTTTGCAAATCAAACTGGGAGCAACAGATTTCCCTGATCCAGGACTGAGTACAGAAGCCACCTCTGCTTTGTGTTAGGCCAGGATAGTTCTCCCACAGGCGAATAAAACTGCCTGGAATTCATCTCTGCAGAGCTTTACTCGTGCTTGTTTGTAGTGAGGTGTTTGGTCCCCAAAAGCTGCAGATAACAATATGTTCACCAGAAATAGGAGTTGCTGTGCTCTGCTGAGTATCTCTCTTTCCCTAAGCCTCTTTTGTGCACATTTGCCCCACAGAGCCCCTCTCGAGAAGGGAAAGGGACCCAGCATGCTGGGTCCAGTGCCCTGGGCTGCATGAATCTTTCAGCATCTCCCATTCCAGCTTGGGGCAAAGCTGTGAGCACTCCTCTGCCCTCCCATTTCTGTGGAGGTAGGGCCCTTGGACCCTGTAAACAATTCAGCATCCTTTCCATGCTCCAGAGCTAGGACTTCACCATCGTTTTATGTCCTCCTGTGGATTTAAAGAGGAGATTCTGCAATCAATTGCC
>VXBJ01004032.1:142944-201308 GCA_013400055.1 Nycticryphes semicollaris | reverse complement strand
AAAAAAACCAAAAAGATACTTTAGTTGACATTTTTGAGGGGAAACTGGTGATTGCTCTCACAGCTGGTAGAAGAGTGGGACCACCAATGCAATCAAGGCTGTTTCTATAGTTGCAATTTCCACAGGTGCATTCATGTCCCACTGACTGTGGTAAATCTGTTTTTCCTTGAAGTTTTGTGAAATGGTGTCCACTCCAGAGATGAGTCGCTGGGCCGGGCCGATCATCGATGTTCTCCTGGATTATGTGGGTAACGTGCAGCTCTGTTCCCGGCTCAAGGAGCATATTGACAGCTATGAGGACTGGGCTGTTATTAAAGAAAAAGCAGGTATGGTCAGTCAGGAGAGAATCTGGCACAAATAGTCCCACTATTGGATTCAAAACCTCAGTCACCATATCCCCTCAGTATTCATTCCTTAAACTTGATAGGATTTCACTGCTGAGGCTCAATTTCATTTTGACCAGGTATGTGGCACTAGAAATCACTGGGGCATCACCAAGTCTGTGATGTTAAATGTACAGGAGCTGTGGATCTGACCCACAGGGAAGGAGCATTGCCAGTGCAGAAAGGCCTATTAGGCTGCAGTTGGGGTGCAGTCAGACAAGGGCAGGCAGGCAGAACGACCATCTCCACAGCAGCCCAGCAGGCACCAGAGGCCTTTAAAGCCTTTACTAATATTCTGCCCTCCTAAACATCTTTTCCCTCAGGATCCAGTCTTTCATAGATATTATCAGCATTAATTTTGTGGCACCAAGCTAAATCTTGTACATCCTACATTTATTTTCAGTGGGAAGCCTGAATACTGTGAAGCATTTTGTTTAGATTGTCCTAGAAAGCCCATTGCTAAGGCTAAGATGGGATACAGCACCCTATTCTCCAGCCCCAATTCCCTCCCTATGTCATGCCTCAGGGACGATGAGCTGCCACCAATGTTAGATGCACCATCCCTCCATTACAGAAAAGCCCCCTTTTTTCATTCCTCCTTCTCCCAAGGAGAAGCTGTCCCTCTCAAGTTTAAACTGGTTCCACTCACGTTTCTGGCTTGCCTGTCTTTCAGAACCCCCACGACCTCTTTCCCATCTTTGCCGCATCAAGGTACGAAGATTAGTAGGAAGAAACCGCATTAAACTGCTGGACACCTTGCCTCTCCCAGACCGACTGATTCGGTACTTACAGCATGATTACACACAGTGACCCCCAGCACACTGGACACGCAGCGACTTCCCGGCGTGGCAACCCAGCGTCATCAGCATGGAGAGGGTGCACATCGTGCATGACAGGGAGGAATTGCTGCTGGCTTGGTCAAGTGCCCTCCAATGACTTATCTAAGAGAAATACGCTTCTGAAGCTTCAGTGAGAAAAAAACAGAGAGACAGAGAGCTAAACATTGGACTGTTTTTAGGTTTTCCAAGAGAAAACATGATTCACCTCACAGCTTAGTCTGAAAGCCAACACTGAAAAATGAGTAGTGCTGAAGCAAGTATCACTGAGGAATTCAAAGGTATCCTGGGGTTGTGGTGGAGCTTAGCATCCTTGCTGTGATCACAATTCAAAAATCATCAAGAGTCCACATATTTGGGAAAACTATCACATTTCCATCACTGACTGAGACTGTTATTTTAGTTTCTATTCTACTGTTTGGATTTCGGCTAAGTGTGCTGGTTGCTAATTCTCTGATACTTTTACACCATCTGGCTAACACTTTTACTTTCTTTTTTTGGACTTTTCTCGAGTACTTGATTTCTGAATATTCAAATATCAGAACTTTTTAATAGACTAAAATACAGAAATGTTGATCTGTTTAAAAGTCAAGGAAAGGTTTATTTAAGAAGGGTGTAAGAATTGTAGTTGCACATAGTGAGTATAGTGAGTACAATTAATTTTGTATTACATTTGCAAATCAGAAGTAGGTGAAAAATTCTGCTTGAGAGAGAATTTCCTAGACTGGGGATTTGA
Source organism: Nycticryphes semicollaris (assembly GCA_013400055.1). Lineage (NCBI taxonomy): Eukaryota > Metazoa > Chordata > Aves > Charadriiformes > Rostratulidae > Nycticryphes > Nycticryphes semicollaris. Next base: position 199,353 of record VXBJ01004032.1, on the reverse strand, counting down.
AAACAACTCTGAGCTCTTTTTTTTTTTTTTTTTTTGGTGTAAGTTAGAAGTAGCTGCACTGTAAATAATAGCTTTACTCCATCATGAAGCTGGTGTCAGAACAGCACAAAGCCATAGAGGAGCAGGAATGGAAAGGTGAAGGAGAGAAGCAAGGTACGTAGGGAGAGACAACACTGCTAAACCAACTGTATCTGTTCCTCCCTTAGAAGACCTTGTCCGTACAAAACCCAACCTCTCTTACCTCCTTGGACCTCTGTGGCTATAACAATAACAATACCATCACTGGAAGAAAAGAGATATTTTGAAATTATGATAACAAATACCCAGAATGAGGCTTCCAAATCCTTATTCAGGTGCCTAAACAATGCCACATTGTTTGCACCAGGTGTAGTTCCAATTAAGCCAATGGGAACCACATATGGTGTCAGATATTACTGAGGCAGAAGAGTCTTAGGATTTAGCCCTGAATTTCCTGACTTTGGAAGTTTAAAGGATCTATTAGCTCCCTTTGACACTGATGGAAGTTATTATCTCAGCTTCTTTGAAAATTAGGTCACCTATTTACAGCTCAGATCCACAACTGATTTATGGCAGTTTAACAACTTACCAGTGTATCAGCCGAACTGCTATAATTGTCCGTGAAATTCTTTTATTGAAGTTTTTAACAAGTCACATTCCCTCACAGCTGGGGAGGCGAAGGAGTCCATGAACAGTTATTGGCAGTGACTACAGCTCAGTTGACAGGTGTGACTTGCTGAGCCACTGATTTGATAAGTGCCTCATTCCTGACTAGACATCTAAGTAAGGATCGAGGAGCCTAAATTTTGGAACTACATCTTTGCAGATCTCATGCTAGAAGCACACTCATTCTTACAAAGGAGCTGTGCACCATGGTTGGTTTGGATTCCCCGCCAGATATCTGACAGATGTGGCTCTGTTTGGTGGCCTGCGTAGCACCCATGGTATCAGATAGAAATGTAAGTAGGGAAAATGCATTGCACCAAGTTTTATTTGTGTGGAGTTTTATATCTTAACACAGGACTAAAAGTGTGTTGCACACATACAAGTCTGTCTGAGCACACAAGTTCAGATTCTTTGATAGTTTTGTGTGAAATGTGTTCAGCACTTGTGGGACAGGATGTGAGCAGAAGAACTGGTTACAGCTACAGGCACTCTGTCCATAGCTGTTCCTTCCCAAATGCAAAAGAAGTTGAAAAACCAAGGGAGTTTCAATTCACACTGAACAGCGATCTTCTTGCAAAGCTTTGGAAAGTCATGTGAGATTCCTCCACTGCTGAAATTTCATCCAGTGACTTCCATCACTACAAGTTTAGGATCCTACCCCCTAATCTCCTGCAGTGTGAACAGGAAATTGCTTCAGGCTGGAAAAATACTGGGTGGCAGGAAAGGGATGGGGAACAGGAAATATTTAGACTCGTTTTGCCGATGAAGGCCTTCTATTGGTAAGCAATAGCTTGAGAGATAGAAAATCACCCGTGGAGTTCAAGAGTCACTCGCTTTATGGGACTCAGCAGCGAAGGTCTGGGCCTTACTCATATTGATAGAAATCAGAAGAAAATTCCTTGCAATTAAATGAGAGTAACAGAGCACAGTCATAGTGGGTAAAGGATGCAGACACTGCTTGTTGGAAACCATTTACTTAAGAGCTTTTTTAGTGTGCAATGACAACCCTGGAGACCCCAGGCTGATAGAAGGATTCACTCTCACCAACTGCATGTATAACCACAGGGGTGAGATTTCATAAACTGGCCCAAACTGGGAATGTCCCTGTAGCCAACGTTGTTACATACACCAGTCTCACAATTTGCAATTTCTTTTTATGTCCTTGGAGAAGTTGAAACTGGGTTTGAGTGGAGCAATTATGGAAAGTCCTTTTCTTCTTTCAACCAAGAGACCTTCGTCTCTATTGGGAGACCAATGTCCTGGTTGCTTTCAACCACCTGTCCTGAACAGGAGAGTCACTGAGCGGGAGAACACTGGTCTGATGGGAACATACCACAACTGCAGGAAGGATAAGGGCACACTGTACACATAAACTGGGGAGGGAAGAGGCTGTTAGTGAGGGAATCTGGTGATTGCAATATTAAGTCTTTTCTGCTTAGAGCAACTCTGCACACGCTCAGTTTACATTTATTTGCACTGAAATGGAGCCCACTACCTCTCCACTCCAGTAAATGACACAGTATTTTATGTGCGATACTGAATCCGCACAAATTCAATGTATATTTGATGCATCTATCCAGAAGTTACCGTGAAAAGACAAATACCCCCAAACCCAAACCAATCAGGCTTTGTAAGCAGATCAGTAGTTCTAGTGAAAGGTAAAGTAGCTTGTTTTTACTGAGTGTGATCGACTCCTTCAGAGATGATGACTTTATGTGAAATGTTCTAGGAATATTTCATGACCAGGTTACTGTACTTTTTTTTTTTTTTTACTGCAACATGTGCAATTCACTTGATGTTCTTGTGCACTTTTGTGATTTTTTATTTCATTTTCTATGAAAGCTTTTTCATTTACCTCTCCCTTTCTGTTATTTATAAAAGTTGTTGTGGTTTTAACAATTTAAATTTGCGTTGTTGTAGTACATAGTAACTCTTGAATGTTATGATTCTATCTTTCAAACTACGTATGAATAAACAAGTAGATTCTGAAGGGCTATCACCTGTCCTGAATATCAACACTGAACAACCAAACACAAAAATAGCCAGAAAAAGTCTGAATCAATAGTGTTGATGTCAGCTCAGGTGTGAGAGAACAGTAAGTAAGAGAGGAAGCAGAGCTGCTATTCTTTGCAAACCTTTTGGAAAGTCTCACTCATTCCCATTCAGTGATTTTGAATACATTTGTCTTCTGTTCATTTGTGTTTCACTTCACTGCTGCTCCAGTTCAGAACCCCAGCAAGGGCATAAATAGCTGTGTGACGGAGGTCATTTGGAACACTCTGGTTCAATTCTTCATCATAAGTTAAATACATGCTATTCTACTACGCGGAAAATGTACAGCAACATAGATTCATAGAGTGGTTTGGATTGGAAAGGACCTTAAAGATCATCTTGTTCCAAGCCCCCTGCCATGGACAGAGACACCTCCCACTAGACCATGTTGATCAAAGCCCAGGCGAGCCTGGTCTTGAACACTTCCAGGGATGGGGCATCCACAACTTCCCTGGGCAACTTATGCCAGTGTCTCACCACCCTCACCATAAAGAATTTCTTCCTAATATCTAATCTAAATCTCCCTCTTTCAGTTTAAAATCATTCCATCTTGTCCTGTCACTACACCCCCTCAAAAAGAATCCCTCCTCATCTCTCCTGTAGCCCATTTAGGTACTGGAAACCTGTTACAAGGTCTCCCCAGAGCTTTCTCTTCCCGAGGCTGAACTCTCAGCCTCTCTTCATAGCAGAGGTTCTCCAGCCTTCTGATCATCTTTGTGGTCCTCCACTGGACCCGTTCCAAAAGGTCCATGTCCTTCCTGTGCTGAGGACTCCAGAGCTGGACACAGTGTTCCAGGTGGGGTCTGCAAGCGCACATTGCCAGCTCGTTCTAGCTTTTCATCCACGCGTACCCCCAAGTCCTTTTCCTCGGGGCTGTTGTCATATATTCAAATAAGAAACAGCTCAAAAGGAGAAAAAGAGAAAACAAGGAATTGAATATCCAAAAGGTATAAACGTGATTTTAACTCTCTTATTTCTATATATTTCTTTGGAAACAAAATTTCTGCAGAGGCTATCCACTTTGCCAAGTATTTTAATTTTTAAAGAAATCCATATTCACGTGAGATTTGTATCACTTTCAAATTTCCCTTCTGAACTCAAGCAGGAGCACTTGTTCACAGTAATTACTGCAATACCTGTGGTTTGTTGCATGACCTGCTCTGGTCACCCTGATGGAAATCCAGACCAATGCCAAGGAGGTTGCTCTGAATTGATATCACTCAGACAGAGTTCAGTATCTGGCTTCATCTGGATTACAACTGTGACACAGAGTTATTGGTGTGAGAAAGCACCCTGCTCCCATGTTAAAATTCCCTTGCCTACAGCTCTGCAAGTTCAGAGCCATAGTTCTCCTCCCATTGACTTAAATGGGAGTACTGCCTCTAGTTTCCATTACGGACTCCTCGTGGGGAAGGACAGAGTATCCTCAAGGACTTTTTTTTTCAAAAAGACAAAAAGGGAAAGACATCTATGTATCTTCACTTCTGGATCAAGAGCTAACCTGATGGTTTTAACCCTTAGCTCAGCTCTTTACCACCTTGCATTTTGCATGCAGTTGCAGGTATGTGGTATCCAAGTCATTTCCTCTCTCCTGTAGTAGTAACCTATAAAGGCTAGATAAGTACACTAAGTGCTGGTAGCAGGGAGAAAGAAATGAAAGCCATGTCTGTGTCTACTTTTGGCCTGCTGGACTAACACATTGCAGCCATTGTTTCCATAAGAGTAAACATTTTTGGGATGTACTATGAGGTTCAGGGAAAGAATGAGCTATTTTTAGCCTCAGAGTAGTTCATACCCTCACAAAAGTTGCAACCTGGTTATATAACACCAAGCCCCACCAGAAAATCCAAAATGAAACAATTGCTTAAGATGACAATTTTTTTTCATGACTGCAAAGTGCCTGAAATAGATGTTGCCAGTTTTTTGCCCTTATAGAAATACAAAGAGTCATAAGAATCTACAGTAGCCAGAGACGAAGCCAATTGAAACCACTTTTTATCAAATCCTGAGAGAAGTTCCCATTAGCCTCAGTGAGAGCAAGTTCAGGTCTGGGAGATCACAGGTGTCCATGCTCTGTCCCTTTTGGCCTTGTAATACACTTCTCTGACCTCAGTGATTTACTCAGTATAACTGAACAGATATAGGTCTGCAGCATTAAAACTTTCAGATCTCATGTTCTGTGCCTTAGTGCCACTTTCTCCATGGGTTTAAGAGAAATCTAACTTAAAAAACCCCAAACTATTAACTTTTCTAAAGCAAATTTGATAAAAGAATTGGGAAAATAACGAGCACACCCTTTGCAGCCAGGTCTTGTGATAGCATTTTAAAATCAGGCAAGATAAAAGATATCTTTGAGCCAGAAATCAAGGCTGGCTATTCTATACACCTTTTTCTTCTATCACACTTTATGGTTTTATATTCAACTAACACAATTTCTCATTTTTCTATTGATGCAGACCATTTCAGGATGTGGAAATTCATCCTGCTTTCATTTTTACTTGTTTAATTTTTCAACCAGCTCCAATTAAAAACACAAGCTAATTTCCCAGCCCCGGCAGAATTACTTTTGATTTACATCACTCTGGATAGGCAGAGATTTCAGCCCTCATATCTACAGATCAGTTGCAAACCAAACCTGTGTCTACCCAGTGGGGCAAAAAATAAACAGACCACATTTGCAGAATTACCAAAATAAAATTACCTTCTTTCTTCCCTTAATTTTTTCTTTTAATTCTCTCAGTATTTATATACAAAAAGAGCTTAAATCAATTCACAGCCATGGTTTCTAGATTAAATACTGTCCTTCCAGTCTCTTGCACGCAAAAAGAAGTGACCTGAATATCTTGACTTCTCTGGAATTACTTAAAAGTACAAAACCTCTTTGAATAGGTTTAATTCATTTTATTTAGCTGCTGCTGCTGTAGGGCAACCCCAGAAAGATGTTCTCACATGGAGATCTTCTAGGTGTTACAAGTGCGGGTATGAATGGCCTGCAGCCCCACTCACTGCAGCTCAGACAATGCCCATCAATGAAAGAGCCCTGCTTTGCCTCACGCTCCGTCCCACCAGCTTCATAAAGCTTAATCCCGATTTACACCTGTGTGGAGGAGAGGAGAGCAGAGCCTGAGTAGCTTCCCGACAGTTACTAATTTGCTCCAGCCCACCCAAGAGGAAGAGGGTGCAACGGCTGGCCTCCTTCCCCCTACGGTGCCCAACCGGGCGTTGCAATTCACTCTCAGGAGCTCTTGTGTTTGCTGTGACTCTGATAGCCCTCCCAACCCCAGGGGGGCTAAAGATAGCCGAAAACATTGAAGATTGGCGGAGGGACAGCAGGCTTGGTGGGGATGGGTTTCAAAACCACTGGCCGGTAGAGTTTCTGCCCTGTGCCGTCGGTCTCTTTGCAGAAGTGTGGCACTTCAGCCGGCAGCCCAGCCGCACTCTTCCTCCACAGCCCCAGCCCAGGGAATGGCGATGGGGCCAGAGCACCTGGAGCCTGGTACACCCCTGGCCCAGGGCAGGGGAAGGGGCAGCAGGTCCAGGCACCTACCCGGCCTGAGAGGATGCCAGCAGGGTCCTTGTCCCCAGCATGGGGGGCAGACTCAGGGGGGCTCTCTGGGCCAGCGGTGTCTGAGCTCCGTTTGCTTTTCTTCCCCTCGTAGGAAGGAGGGTCTCTGGGGGCCGGGAGCCCCTCGATGCTGGCAGGGAAGGCCCTGGCCGGCAGGCTCGGGACTGGCCGTGGCTCTTCCCAGAAGGAGGCAGGGAGCTGTCGTTTCCTCATAGGCACCTGGTCCGGCCTGGCAGCCTCAGGGTTTTTCTCCTGCAAAATCCCTTCCCCGGCAAGGCTCTCCTCTGCCTCTGCTGTCTGCAACACCTTCTCAGCAGCAGCCCCACCATGGGGGCTGGGGTCGGGCAGCTCAGTCTGGGGGCCACGGCCCCGGTCATCCACCACCCTGCGCCAGCTGCTCTCGGGGGCTTTGCTGGGGTGGCACCGTGGAATCCGCGAATACTTCTGGGAAAACCGCTTGAGCTGCTTCTGCAAGTATTTTCTGTGGTCAACCGACCGGCGACAAGGAGCCGACTTATCCAGAGCTGCTTTGATGTCACTGGAGGCCAGGTTGACAAAGTTCAGTAGTGTTTTTACCTCACTGTCTGATGCCATCTCACTGGATACGTCGTGCAGAGTTTCCCATTAAAAGTCTATAATATGCCTCTGGACAAACCTGTGAAAAAATGATGGCTAAACTTAAAAGCAGGAAGCCTCGTTTCAAATAGCACCAGGTAAATGGCGCGTACCCGAGGAGGGGAACGGAGGGGGACGGGACATGGGACACACACACATGTCAAACTTCTCAGCCATGCAAACAAGCTGTCCATCAGCTCACCTCCATGCCGGGAAATTCCCGGCGGAGCTGCCGCATGCCCGCAGCCCACCGCCCCACACCGCTGTCCCAGCACACCCAGATGGGCTGGCAAACACCAGCCAGACCAGTGATTAATTTTGGTAGAAAGCGTTTAGGTGGGAAAGAAGCAGCTGGGGCAGAAGCTGCCCCCACCTTCCTGTAACCGAATGTGGACACTCACCCCAGCGCATGGCAGCTTCTCTGGCTGGTGCTGGTGGCGTCGGCGGTGTCGCTGCGGAGAAGAGCCCCTTCCCCGCTAATCTCGTTAGGCAGGTTACACACCACCAACCTCGGCGGAGGCAGCCGGGGCCCGCCAGTGTTTGGACGCAGTTTAGCGAGCACTTGAGCAAGCTGAATGAATATCGACTCGGGCGAGTTCGGGGCTCTCCCAGGCCAATCAGAAGCCACTTTGCCAAATACAAAGCATCCCAATCAGGCATCAGCCTCCCCTCCTCGCATTCTTTGCCATCACAAATTGTCGCCATGGGGACAGCCACAGAAAGACAGCTAATAAATACAATCATTTCCCCACAATTTCTACCATTCTCCCCTATCCTCTTCACCCCTACCAAGGCCTTTCTCTTTAAAAATGACACAATCTGAAGAGAAAATACTGAGGATGAGTTAGGAAAGTTTAGACACTGTTTTCTCCATATTCCCTGATGCTGTCTGAGCACTGATACTAACCATGCTTCGTTGGCACAGGACAATGTAATACGGGGGACTAGGCTAGCCTACTTTTAGCCGTTCCCCATCACAGCCTTTTTTTTTTTTTTTTTTTTTTTAAGGGGAGGATGATGTCAGAAAAAGGTAGGAAAGGAACAAATCTCTAAAGAGATGTGCAGATATCCATGGAAAGGGAGCTTGAGCGCTCAAGAATCTTGTCTTTATGTTTGCCCCCTCAATTGAGTTACACAAAAGCTGAATTACCCATTCAAACTACCCGGACAAAAGGATGGAGTTGGATAGTACTCTTGCATCTGTAGTCAAACAGTTAGAGACTTAAATCGAGTCGTCATGATGGAGAAAGAGTTAGACAAAGCCCATAGAATTGCCATCAGCAAACATTTTCCTGTGTCATATTAGTGGGTCTCCATGACTCCCCCTGGCCTGGGGACAATAGCACAAGTTTGCACACTCGACTACTGTCACCCTGCCAACGCTGGCAAGGAGCAGAAACAGGACAATCCTTTAAGGGGAAAGCATGCCCACTGCAGGGAAGGTAAGAAGAGAGGGAAGAAAAGGCGTGTGAAATGCTAATTGAGCTGCTTCCTTTACTGATCCAGAGCTATGAGAGCCCTCCGCCTTCTCGCAGGCTTGTCCCGAAGGGATGGCAATAACTTAATAGCACAGTAAAACTGAGAGCTGGAGAGCAGAAGACTGCCCTTGGTGTGCACTGGGCACACCAAGGACGCAGAGCTGGTGGCAGCCTGTGTGCCAGCCCCAGACCTGCTGCCTCCCATGGCCAGAGAAGCACTGCTTCCCCTCTCCAGCTTGCAGCACTCTGGGGGTGGAAAGGAGGTGTGCGCCCACCGTCACGGATTTGCTGCCAGCTCTGAACCAAACACACATGATTTGGAGAAAGCAGGGACTGAATTCCAGCCATTTTGCAAGTAAAATATAGCTTACTGATGTGAGGCATCAAAGGCCTGAGCACTTAGGGTTGAAAACAGCCACATTTTACAGTTATTTTCCTGTATTTCTATTACTTTCTTGGAGAAGGACAAGATCCAAACTGTGCCATTACACCAAACTCTGGGCAGAGACCTCAGGAATGACTCGTCAGTGTCCCCATAGCACTGTGCCCAGTGCTGCCATCCCTGTGTGCTCATCCATGCTGAGTCACATGTGCTAGCACCCGGGGCTCAGGTGTTTGAGGTCTAGAGAGATCTTCGGGTCAGGATAGGATATCCTGCAGCAGAAGGTGCTACAGAGCCTTTGGCACCATGGCGGGCTGTAACACAGCAGTTGATTTGCCACCACAGATGTGCCTCTCTCATCTCAGTTTCTATTTCAGAAGCAGTTCATGCCCTGGGAGACCCGGGGTGGCTAGCCCTGCCTGCAGCCTCTGTCATCTGCCTCACACCAGCATGCAAATCTCTGCAAAATCTTCTCCATTGGGCTCATTTCAGGAGGGGTGGGGTGCAATTTCCAGTCACCTGCTTAAGCATCTATTTTGGGATGTGCTAGCCAGGGCCTGGCCTCTCTTTGACCTACCACAGCTTCGTCTGTGCAGCTGAGGCTACAGGGAGGGGTTTTGCCTGTCTCCTCGAAAGAGATGAACACCAAGGGATCTAATCTCTTTCTGTACGAACCAACTGCCTCTATGCTTGAGCATTTGAACCCAGCCTGGACACCATGTTGTACAGTGCAATCTCCAAATAGCTCTAGTTAGTTTCCCAAGGGGATGAGATGGAGAGGCAGAGGAACACAGGACGGGTGCAAAGGAATTGTCTCAGTATGTTACTGAACTGTATACTCAGAGACCTGGGAAATTCATACCACTTATTATGAGACTCTATATGCAATCACAGGGGCTCAAGACCCCTGCGCTCTGCTCTGAGACTGAGGACTAGTGAGCCAGTTAAATCAGGGAGGACCAATATGGCTCTCCTGCACACTGGCGAAAAACCCAGCATCCGTCCAACGTGCCCATTGCAGAAGGCCTCTCCAAGCCCCCAGACTCCAGCTGTGTCAGTCCCCTCCTGGAATGAGGCTTGCTCAGGATGCAGCTCCTTTGACACCACGTGGCAGCAGTGGAGGGGTTCCCCGTGCCCCACTGCCCTCCTTGCTCCGGCATCTCGTTCCTCTGCAGCTGAGTAACAGCAGGGAGCCAGAGGGGAATGAACTGGCGAGCAGGATTTAAAAACCAGAGCAACCCACCCTTTCAAGGTCAGACTCAGGTTGAGCTGCACAGGGTTTTCTCTAAGAGGCCACCGGAGCCCTTTTGTTCCTCGCTGCTCTCACCATGTTCATCCCAATGTACATGTGAAAGGAACAATTAACAATAGGGCACTCCTCTCTGAGGATCCAATGCACTTTGAAGTGTCCACCAACCAAAGGCTCAAGAATGATACATCATTTTCCACTGTGAACATGTCAAACTAGTACAGCAATTGAAAAAATGTCTCCACATGCCTTCCCAGCATGCAGACAGGGACCAGCTGGAGAGCCACTTCATATCCGACATGTCACCCCCTGACAGCTGTCTTCTTGGGAATTTTTGGTATGTGAAGTTTTCTTACTCCTTTTTTTGAGTAAAGCACAGGAATAAATCCATTTACTTCAAAGTTGCAGCCAGGTCTCTCCTAAACTTGCAGCATTTCCTTCAACGCTGAATAAAGGAGAAAGAAACTATTTTCTTACACAAAAATACCTGTGAAGTGTTTTTAAAGTGTCACTCATTGCAAGCAATGCCAACCTTTAGCTACTTCTACACCGAAAGAGGAGAGGGAGAGGAGAGGGAGAGGAGAGGGAGAGGAGAGNCTTCAACGCTGAATAAAGGAGAAAGAAACTATTTTCTTACACAAAAATACCTGTGAAGTGTTTTTAAAGTGTCACTCATTGCAAGCAATGCCAACCTTTAGCTACTTCTACACCGAAAGAGGAGTGGAGAGGAGAGGAGAGGAGAGGAGAGGAGGCATAAACACAGAAGATGTTATTTAACATTGTAATACAAGAACTGGGTGACCTTAGGAGTGAGTGCAATGGGAGAGGAAAGGGTTGCAGTAACTCTGAGCCACACACCTCAGGCAGTGATGACAGGAGTTTCTGTCATAAGAAAAGGTGTCACTGTCTAGAAATGAGAAGGAAAAACAGGTCAAAGGTTGAAAATGAACCCCTCTCCATTTAATATAACCTTCAAGAGAGGGGCACTAACGGTGTTCAGGCCTCCAAACACGTTGTTCTCTGGACTCAGAGCCTGGCCCCAGCCTGGGACATGAGTCTGCCCGTCCCAGGACCTGCAAGTTCATTTTGAAAGGGAAAAAACCTCTATGTTACCTTTTTACATATTTCTGAGGATTAAATTCATCTACGAGAAAACTGGTGTGGGCAAAGCTCACAGCCTGGCTCCCAGTCCAAAGACCTGAAGGACATCTGGGAGAGGCAAATGGTGACCATGGCTGATGCTTGCAAGACTGTGATCCCTGCCATCAGCCCCCAATATATGTCTGACAGTGTGAGCACAGGGGTACAGCCAAAGCCCTCAGCATCCCTTCCTGCACCCCAGCACTGCAGACAGCAACCGGGATGTCTCACCCTGGCACTGACCCTTGTGCAGTCTGGTCCTGTCCCGGAGCTGAGTCCTCTAAGCTCAGGGAGGGGGAAAGGAGGGAGAATATGGGATTTCTCCCCTGAGTCATGCTGTCCAGTCATTCCTTTTGCTCTCCCTCCTCATCTCCTTGTTGAAGCCAACACCTCTGCTCCCAGGAGAACTGCAACCTGGCACTTCTACCAGATGAAGCTTAGACTCTTTCCCCTCCTCCTCTCTTTTTTTTTTTTTTTTTCCTCCTCTTAACAATCTGCTTTGACCTGAGTGACATCCTCTCTTTGCTTTCAATCCCCGATTTTCTGCACTTGGGGACAGACTTTGAGCAGGCACTAAGTGCTAAGGCTGCGCAGAGGCAGTAAGGGGGGGCTACTGCTACCCCGCAGCCTGCCATTCAGGCAGATGGTGGAGGGGGCCAATATGAATAGCTCCTGTCAGTCTCATAGAGTGAACTTTACAATTGTGCTACGTGTTGGACTGCACGTGACTAATGCCATTCTTCTGCAGGCTGCAGGCAGGACACAGCTGTTTCTTTAAGGAATTTTTTTTTTTCTCCCTGGGCAGAAAAAAACCCACCTATGGCAATATTGTATCCGTGTATCCAATATTACACTCCATAATTAGGCGTGATCAAAGCCCATCCTGCCTTTCACTGCCTCTCTTTATGGTAAATTAGATAATGCTTAAAAATGGGCCTGGCCTGGGTTTTGTCCTTCTGGAGGTTTAAATCCCACATCCCCACGCAGCAGGTAAGAAATGAGAAGCAGCAGCAGGGCCGAATACGGGTTTCTTTACATAATTCTGGAGTAATTAAGAAATACAAGATCAGCAATTAATTCAGTGCCAAAAGGTACATGGAGCTTCTGTTGTTGAGAAACAGAACAGCAAAAAGGCATTAAAATATACAGATATGAATATGATTATGTGGAAAGGTGAAGACCTCCTCTTAAAAGCTACAAAGAAAGAAATGCACAGTGAGCTCTGGACGGGGGCTGAGTATAGACCTCTAGCCTACAGTAGCGAAGAGCCATGCCAGGGTAGTGCTCCTCCTGTCCATGTTTTCATCAGACTCACAGCCCCATTCCCTGCTCCACTCTCTTGGACAGGGCTTCTCCACATAGGTCTTTCTGCAGTGAAAACCATGCCAGGCTCTCTGGCTTGGTTGCAGACAGAGACACGCTCCTGTCACTCCTGCACCTGTGTTTCCTTAGCAGGGGGTATGGCTCTGTCCCACCAGCCCTTGGCAGTGGAACAAGGTGTGGGCAGCCTTCAGCTGATCCTCTGTGGTGGTCTGGCCATGAGGCTGCAGGTGGGCATCTATCCAGCAAGACAGCCATGTATTGTTACACCCCTACCATTTCCTTCCACCTGCCTCTCTCATTGCATTTCCACCAGCACTGCTACCAAAACAGCCCATGGAGCGTGGAACAGGGCAAGAGCTTTGCTGAGCAAGGTAGTGTCTGAGAAAGAAGGGTGTCTTTGGTGTTCTTTCCCTCCTCAAATGGATGGGCCACAGTGACTGTAACATACTGTGTTGCTGTGGCATTGCAATCCCAGCTCAGACTGTGGGTGTGTAGCACAAAAGCCCTCAAACTCTCTCTTGCTTGTGGTACTTCATTCGTAACATTGTTATAGAGAATAAAAACCAATCCTAACTACTACTTTAGTTTCACTCTGTTGAGAAACAGTTAGAAATAACATGGGTCGTTATTATCAAACAAACAAACAAAAAATCCCTTCTAACCAATAATGACAACTAGAAATAGCTAATGAACTACACACCTCTTCTTGGACCAGATCTTCAAACTTTACTGGTGGTCTGCAATATGGGAGTCACTGGGGAGCTCTTCCAGCCCCAAATGTCCCTTACAAAGGCGTGCTCAGATGAAGGTTCAGTGTCCAGGCAAGTTGGGCTGATTATCCATTCAAAAGGCCTAGCAAAAACTCTAGAGAGACCTCAAATATTCTCTATGCTTTCCGTTGTCTTGACTCATCATTTTAGCACTACTCATAGTTTGGGGAATTCAGCTACCTCTGCTGTAAGCAGCAGCTGCTCAAGGAAGTAGCGCCGAGTTTGGTGTCATCCCTCCAGCCCAGAGTTGGAAATGTTCTTCTCTAAAGTTGTCCTTGTGCTTCAAAGGAGTGTGGAAAGGTGACAAGAGCTGCAGCCGCTGCTGATGGTCACCCCAGGAAACCCCTAGAAGGCTCCCTGGGAGATGAGTGCAGTAAAACGTGAAGAGTGCGCTGCACTTGTCAAGCAACCTGGGGACAAGGAGCCTTGTAGGGCCCACTTTTCTGCAAGGTCAGAGACAGGGAAACTTCCGCAGGAGAGCCAATGGTTAGAATATGGCCAGGAGAAACAGGCGCTTCTCTGCAGTGCTGGCTGCTGCCATCCTCACCACCCTGAGGGTGCCCAAACGTGCACCCTTGTGCTGAGCACCTTGGGGCTAAAGCCAGTATCCAGGGTCTGCCTCTCGGCGCGATGCAGTTGATTCACAGGCTGTGCTAACACAGATATGTGGCCATCAGCTGGGGAAAATGCCTGTCCGCCACATCCCTCCTCTCCAGGGAATAGCCACCTCTGCCCATGTGCCTTTATCAAGGGTTAGCTGATGGTGCTTATGCTGCGAAGCCGCAGTGCAGGAGGGAGCAGCCCCGTGAGAGGGCAGGATCGCGGCGTTTCGGGAAGCGCAAGGAGGCACTGACTCCCGACCGGGTTTTGCAGCCCGATCCGCACTGCCAGCAGGGTGGGCACGGCTACTCGCTTCGGAGGCCCCTTGCCCCCGCCCCCCCGGGCTCTGGCGCGGCGGTGCCGCTAGAGCGCACTGTGGGAGCCCGGCCGCAACCGGCTCCGCGCCCTCCAGTTCCCGCTGCTCGTTTTCCTCTTTGCTACGATCCTGCCTGGGCAGCAGCAGCCAAAGAAACGCTATTTGCTCCGGCCAGAAAAGCCATCATCAGGGTTATAACTGTTTTATTTGTTTGTTTTGTTGTTTTAGTTTTTTTTTAGTAAGAAATCTAGGAGGGCAAATTCCCATCCTCTCTTCTCATCTTTTACGCCGTGATGCCGGAGTGCATTTGCGAGGTTCTCTCCCAACACAGTACTGCTTCTTAAGCGATGCACAGTAGGAGAAGCTGCTGCAGGGAGACAAGTGCACCTCTGTGCTCAGGAGTCCCTTGCACAAGCAAAAGGTTCAAAGATGCCTGAGCAAAACCCTGAGCAGCCTCAAAGCTTCCTCAGTTCAGTGGTGCCTGAGTGTGCTTAGCAGCTTTCAGGTGCCCAAGTGCAGCTCTTCAGGACTGATTCTGCATTCACAAAGCATCAGGGAAAACTTTCAGAGGAAAATGGGATCTGCAGTAAAGAAACTGAATAAATCACAAAGCTAATATTAAGTGAAGCATCAGTGATCAGAACCAGTCTCTGCTGGAGCTCGGGTGTTTGCTACAGCATTTCTGGGCTTGTTACTCCCACTGAAGCCAAATTTGAGCTGGGCATGGATTTCTACAGGTGCCAAATTAGGTTCTCCCATGTCTTTTCCATTAAAAACACAAGAGCTTGGTACTTGGAGCAGATTAACACTCTACTTGTCTGGGATATCACAGTGTTTATATCCACTGGGAGGCTATATACATGGATATTGATGGGAGGCAGCAGGGTTTGGTATGTGTTCCTGCAGAATGTAAAAGACTTGGAACAGGAGAGCAATATGCTGAAGTAAAATTTAAAAAAAAAATAAAAAAGAAAAGAATGTTTATTGGCCCCAACACAATCTTTCCAACCATCTTTTGCAGAAAGAATGCTAATAAAGAAACAAAATGAATATTTTATTTGTTTACAACAAATAGGATAAGAATATCTTGTCCAAGTTGGGTAGGCCAAACAGATTTTTGCAAGTCTGATCCCAACTCCATCATTTGCCTTCTTTTCTTTCTGCCCCAGTGGATCTGGTACACGAGAAAGTCTGTCATTGCTGCACAAGCTACAACTGTGCATCAAGCTGCTGGGCATGTGCAGAGCTCCAACGGAGAGATGGTGGGTCTGGGGAGCCTGGTCTGATCCATCATGGGAGTGACAAATCAATCCAGATAGGTGATGCTTTGAACTAGAACTTCAGTCACAAAATTCTAAAATCAGTGGCTCATTGTGAATGAGAAAGATTCATAGCTATTTCTAATAGTAACTTAAATGTCTGTTACTTGCAGTGTGATTTGCACCTTAGCAACACAATCTAATAGGCTCTCCTATCTGAGGAGGCTTTTGTAGCTGAGGCAGCTTTTATACCTAAAATAGTCAAAAAATGTATTATTTTCTTCCTGAAGTATATTGTAGAGCCAGGCTGCAAGGACAGAGGTGAGTGCACTGTTGTGTGGCACAAGCAATACTTTGGCTCAGCTTTGGCAATCCTTAGCTTAGTGACCACTGTTTGTTCTAGCACAAAGTAAGCTAGAAGAGACCAGTTGCTTACCAGTTTGCCAGCCTGGCTGAAACAAAGCTCTGCATCTACTTATCAGAGAAAGGTCTGTAGACCATAGAGCTGCCTGCACTGAAAGTAAATGGGAAAAAGAAGGGTCAAAACACAGTATGCTGTCCTGCTAGGCGTCTCCTTCCCACCAACAAGAAGATGTATAACCCTATATGTGTGTTGCTATAGATTCCAGTTCAGGGGAGCAAATGAGCACAAGCTTATGTGCAACTCTACAGATACCAACACAGGCTTATTCAGATGGACTCTGCTAGATTAACATTTGATTAGCAGCAGCCAGTTCCCCTTATCCTGCTTTTTTGGACAATAATTCTCAGAGGAACATTATTCCACTGTGTTACATGCTTAATAGAATGCTAATTCCAGCACTTCAGGTTTATAGTTCAATATATTTAAAACAGTTCTCCAGTTATAACTGATAGAACTTAAACTTTGGATACTGAATGAGTCCCCAGGCCTGAGCTGGTGGAAAAATCACCCTCAGTCTGAGAGCTTAACCTATATGTACAGGGACCTTGTTTTAGGGATTAGTTTTTCTGGAAGATGCCAAAGGCTGACATTTCCTGATAAACAAGTGGTTACACCTGCATCACTCTCAGATCTAGAGCTTTGATAGTGAGGTGGAACATCTTTGGTCAAAGAGAAGCATGGATAGCCTTTGTAAAGCATACCCTCTTGGATAAATTGACCTGGATCAAAGCACGAGGATGAGATGGCATTCAACTAAGTGTGCTAAAATTGCTCAAATATGAAATTGCTAAGGAGAGCTTACACCAATGCAGAGCCTACTCCAGCCTCCGCCTCAGGGAACAAAGGTGAGTAACATGATAGGTAGTTGTATGAATAACAGAATAAATATAGCACCATCTCCTCTGGCCAGAGGCAGATTTGTGAGAGGAGTGCCCCAAGGGCTTATGTTGGGATCAAGTGCTGTTCATCATCTCTGTATGTGGCATGTCAAAGCAAGTGAATGCTAGCAAAGTTTGCAGATGATACAAAATTATTCATAATAATCAAAGCTAAAGCTGACTGTTGCAGAAGGAGCAGCTTATAATACCAACTGACAGTGAAGTGCCAGATGAAATTCAGTATTGACAAGTGCAACGTAAGGCACTTAGGGGAAAAAATAACTCTACTTATACATCTGCAGTGATGGGCTCTAGATAGCAACACTCAAGAAAGAGATCGTGGGTAAATGAAACTAAGGTATGAGGTTTCTGAAAACATCAGTCATTCCCTGCAACAGTCAAATTGGGCTACCCCTGCAAATTGCATAGTAGGAATTGCTGAAAGAGAGAACACAATAAAATAGAACAGAAAACAGTATTACAACACTGACCTAATAACTTTAGAAAAGATGTAAAACAGGTAGCAAGGATGGTCCAAGGTTTGGAACAGTTTATTTATGAGGAAAGACTGAAGTAGACCTTTCTGCTTGGAATGAACACTACTGGAGGGAGCTTGATGTAAACATATAAAATCACTGATGGCATGGAGAAGATAAAGAGGACAAGGTTAATTTCTGTTTCTCCCTTGCAAGAACTAGGGGTAAGAAATTTAATTATCATACAATATGTCTAAACCATAAGGAAGGAATTTTCCACATGATGCATTAAACTGTGGGACTTGTTGCCAAAGTATAAATGAGATTAAAAAGGACTTAGACAAAGTCATGCCTTATCGGACCATTATTAAGCTGAAAAGTCCACCTTCAACCTGTAGCTCCGAGCCTTCTGAAACTATTGATTGTCAAAAGGCAGAAGACCCAAATGAGAGTCCTTCCTTAAATATCCACATGTCATCTGAGTTGGGATACAGGACTAGAGAGACCTTTCATCTCATTCACTAGAATATTTGTTATCTGAAAGACTGGGAAAATACATCTAGGGTATGATTGTGCAATGTGAGGCAAGGAGAGGGTGTAGTGGAACCTTGTGAAAAACAAAGTCCCATTTTCTTCCACCTATTACTCACAAGTTTGCTTGGTGCTATTCTGCATTCATAGCAATTTTAGTTTGATGCTCATAACAAGAAGTCGGCAACTCAGAAAGATGTGATGCTTTTTTAGAAGAAAGATGAGATTCCTCTAAGGGGTGCTAACATAATTCAAAGTGTTATCCATCATGAAAAATAGGTAGGTTTTTCAGAGGTTTTGTTTCAGTTGCTGTATCTTTTCTTACACCAGAATATGCAGTACTGAACCCATCACAACAAAAGCCCCAGTATAGTTCTGAAAACAGCCACACGCCTGCTTACCTCTAATGCTTCTCTCCAGGATGCCTGGAAGTCAGAGTGGACATTCATTTCAGTACACATGAGTGTGTATGTGCTTGCAGATTTGGGGCCCAGGAGAAAATTCAAGCCAGAGAGTGGGAGACATAAAATTACATTCTTTCTTCTTTGCTGGTTCGCAGACCCCATCAAGGGCTCAGATGTGCTAGTTCAGTGGCACAGCGTCTGCACCCTGGGCTGACTATGATGTTTAAGGCATAAACAAAGTAGGCAGTTTTTGAGGGTAGCACACAGCTGGCAGCCAGGTGTGGGCCTGGCAGCAGGAGCAGTCAAGTTCTGTGTTCACGGGGTAGCACAAATTCAATTTTGCTCAACGTGCTGTTGAGTCTCGAGCTGCTCTGCCTGGCTTGCAAACACAGGGGATTCATGTTCCCACTGGAGGTAAAAAGCACTGAGAAGGGCTGCTTCTTCTGTCCCATTTTATTCACACAGATTTCATGACCACATTTGAGGACACGTTTGATACACAGACAAAAGCCAAAGCTTCTGAGATGTCCCGGGAGTGAGACAAATACCCATCCTCAGTCGCGTGAGCCTTCAGATCCTGCAAGGAAGTGTTTAGAAGGAAAACTTTGGTTGCTTTCTGCTACAAATAGTTCAGCTTTGAGAAATGCAGCAGGATTGATCTGTGCTGTGCGTCCCTTAACTGAGTTACAATGTATAATCCTCCCTGGAACAGAACATTTACATTCCACTGACCTAGTTGAAAAAATACATTAATTTTAATTTATGTAAAATTCCCCCAGTTGAAGAATGAGAGGAGAGAGACTATGTCTTATTTGCAGTCCTTGTCTGCTTGGAGCTAGAAGTGAAGTCCAACTTTTTAATCAGGATTTTTGAAAATGCTGAAGAGCGTCAATGAGTGGCTTGTTCTTCTAAATCCAGACACAGCTTTATTTAAAAAATGTGCCATCAAACTGCCTTCTCTCCACTGAGGGGTACCTCTCCTCCTCTGGAGTCCCTGGACCTAGGATCAGGGTAGCATAATGATGTCCAAGTCATTTTTTCCTTCTTTTCTTAACTCCTGCATAAAGAGTAAATTTGGGGCAAGTGATAATGGGGTCCTATCTCTATCCTGGCAGGCTCAAACCCAGCCTGCCTTACTCATGCTGGCAGCCCACCTGTGGCCAAGGGCATGACTCTGTCCCTGTAGGAGCTCCGTGAGGCTGAGCAATGCCACAGTCGTCCATGGGAACCTGTATGCAACCTGAGGGAGCAGCTCAGAAACTCAGTGATGTTTGGATCCAGACTCTGCCATGAGCCCTGATCCTATAGCAGAAAGATCAAACACAGCCTATAGCTCATGTAACATTGCTGCACAGCATGTTGTCTC
Organism: Nycticryphes semicollaris; assembly: GCA_013400055.1. Classification (NCBI taxonomy): domain Eukaryota; kingdom Metazoa; phylum Chordata; class Aves; order Charadriiformes; family Rostratulidae; genus Nycticryphes; species Nycticryphes semicollaris. Next base: position 179,841 of record VXBJ01004032.1, on the reverse strand, counting down.
ATGCGGTCTTTGATAAAAGTTGCTGTGTAAAGACAGGAACCAGAACTTGAACAAGCAAAAGAAAAAAACAAAAACCTAATAGAGGTATCTGCGTAGAGCAACTGTGTAATTCTTACATCTCTGTATCATGTAGTACTCCCATTGTTTACAGTCTTACACCTTTCTCTGGTGTAAGATTCTTATAATATCTCTTATAACTCCAGGAATGAGAAAAACTTCCCTTATAGGTGCAAGTCAGCACCTAAAGGAGATATCCCAGGGATTAATTTTATGGCTAATGTATAAGGGCAAGAGCCACCATTCTTTCAGGAGGCCACTGCCCACCTGACACAACACTTTTTCTTGGTTGTTGGTATCTTTATCTTACAATAAAGCTCATTTCAAATGGAAAATACTTTAGATGTTTGCTCATTATCAATGGAAATGCGATGGTGTGTTCTCACACCATCTGAATTTGCTTATCTCCAGCTGTTTAAGGACACCTTCGTACTGCTGAAGAAGGGCAGTCCCTGCTCTAGACTGCATCTGCTCAGAGGGATATAGTATAATAGAATGCAGACAGTGATTTATGACAATAGAGACAATTTTCTTTTTTTCCAGCCAAAAAGCAGTCATTTTGCACTCTACCTTATGCAACATGAAAAGCTATTATGGAAAGTAACCTTTCCCTGTTTTCTAATAAATGGGTACCAGGAACATCAAGGTTACAATATCAGGCTGGTATAAATATGAAAGGCAAGGAAAGCAGGAGGAATGTTGTCCACAAAAAGAAGTACCCCATTAGCTCCCAGAACTTTTCCAAAGATATATTTGATAATGAAACTAGCAATATTGATTTCTAACATTTGAACCCAATTGTCAATTTTTCAGACCTAGATAACTCACAATCTGTCTGATCTCCTTCCAAACAGAGATACACCCTCACGAACTTTTCTTTTCTCCAGCTGGACTTTGGCAGAGTCTTAAATGTTTAGATAGAGAGAAAAGGCTATTCAATGCAACAGCTTTTGCTAAAAAATATAGATAAAAGAAATAAGAAATATAAATGAAACAATACGCATCTTTCTGTACAATTTAGGATTTGGAAGACTCTGGCAGAACGCAGGGAATTTTATCAATCATTCTCCTAGGTATGGGAGTGTTGAGAAGAGACCAGAGTTGATCACTGACATGAGTAGCCAAAGCTTGATAAAAGCAGTCATCAGGTGGAAATATCCTGTCAGCAGATTCTTTATTTTCCACAGAATTTCTCATGATCTTCAGAAATTTGATTTACTCATAGTTTGTAGGGATTTGCTTTTATTAACCTATTCTGTTTTCAGAATCAACAACATCTTAAAGACTATCATTCTGCAATGTCACCTGAAGGGAAAAGGTGACAACAGGATGCCTGACAGAGAAGATCATTCCAAGATTTTGAACATAACTGGTATTTTGTGCAATCTAGTGACCATGGCATCCAGATACTTGCTAAGAAAAGCAGCATGGATACCTGAGTGTCTCACCTCTGTCACCAGACAGAATTGCTTAAAATAGGGGTGGCCCATTGCACTGACACAGTGCCCCTGGACCAGACCCTGTTCCCTGTGCAGGGTCTTGAGTCTGGCAAGGTTTATTATATCAGCCGAATTGGCCTGCTGTGATCCCCAAACATCTCAGAACAAAATTGTTCCTGAAAAATTCTTGTTGTTTAGCTTTTATGTGCCACCTTTAGGACAGGCTTGGTTGAATGCTAACAAGGATTTCTGGCTTAGTAGCTTCACTGGCTTGATGCAGAAGCATTAGTCTCTTCCTTCTCTTCTTGCTGTTCATTTAGTTTATATTTATGCAAGCACACTGGTCAGAAACTACTTGAGACTAAAATAAAACTCCTTTTCTTTCTAAAAATTAGTCATTAATTATCCAGTTATCATTTCCTAGACTATTTAGGTAACCCAGGTTCCAGCTAATGTGTTAATTTATTTTGCATCAGTTCAGTTGTATCACATTGTGTTAATTTTTTTTTCTTGATTGGGTGAATGAAACCTTTAAATTGGGATGTAGCAAGTAATGAATACCCTGCTCATACAGTAGAGTAATTCTTGGTTTTGTGTGTGACTGACTATGCAAACAAGATTACATCCAGGCCAGTGCAGCCAGCCACCAGCTGCACGGGGAATAAGTGGAGTTTGAAAATGTCATTGCAGACCTGGTCTAAATGCTCTGAATGAAACATCCCCCTTTTACAAAGCTTTTGTAAGAAAAAAAAATATTAACTGGCCCTAGAAGATGATCAGCACTATATGGTGCTAGGTGGGTTGTTTGGGTTTTTTTATTTAAAAGTGATTTTTAAAAGCCTTTTAATCACCTGTTGTCACCACTGGACTGAGTAATTTGTTATCTGAACTCCTTTCCTGGGATAGGCTGTTACCAAAATATGAGTGAAAAGAGAGAAAAACACAGGCACATGGTGATCCAATAAAACTGAAGAAATTCGGAACGGTTTTCTTTTCTAAAATTGCTTTTGTATTTTAATGCACAAGCCTGGCATCAACCGTTCAGTGTTATTTTTGCCACTGTAGTGCACAGAAGCCTTAGCATACCAGGACCTCATTGTCCTTTTCTTTAGTCTTCTGCACAGGGTGAGTCTCAGTCATGAAAATCTGTTTCTCCAATAACAATAAAGGAGGGGGTGGAATTTTCTAGAAACATCTGAAAAAGTAATGAGAGTATGGATCAGGAATATGGATGAATCAAGCAGCGTTTTTAGGGGGTTGCGGGGGGAGGGGTCTGCAAATATTTACAAATACTGTTTGCAGTGTGCAGGCAGCACTAATCACCAGTACAAAAGCTGTATCAGCCTGGTGTTTAGAGACTGTAGTGAGCATTAAGAGTCTGAATGCTTGTTGGCTCTGGAGAGATTGCTTGGTAGTGGGAATATTGATTTGCAGGCAGAAGATTTAGATAATCCATTTCCAGGAAGGCTTGTAGGAAAAATAAGTTCTGATTGCTGTGTTTATGACAAGAGAAGGTTGCACTTTGCTTAGTTGCATCTGCATTTTACACTTCAGAAGCTGAATAGCTTTTCCTTAAGAACTGCCATTTGCCAGACCTCACGCTGTTCTGCCTCAGGCAGATGGAAGCAAGGCAAAAGGGTGTAGAAATTGTTATCGGTCCGACTGATACAGTCAGAAAAAGCAGGTAAGCCTTTGAACAAACAGATCATTCTCCAGGTCTGAAACAGGCATCAAGCTTCAAGCTGAGTTCAATTTAGTTGCAATTGATTAAATGACAGTGCTGACTGATTACGAGCAAAGGCTGGTCGGTACCCATGGAGCAGGTGGATGGAACAAGAGGAGACATGATGAAGTCCTGCAGCCCAGAGAGTAACAGCTACCCCCTGAGCAGCTTTGTGCGGAGAGGAGAATGTTATATACCACTAAACTGATGTATTTGATGAGTTGGTAATACCTAGTCTCCAGCAGAATCATGATTATTTTTTTTAAGTAGGTAAGCTAACCTGTTGAGTACACATTATCTGTCAGTGACACAAGGAAAACAGAACGGATCCTTCACAGTGTTATATCAAGCAGATTATATTAAGTGCATCTGGCCAATGAAATACATCCAAGCAGTCTGACATGTCTCTCAAATGCTGTTTATTCAAAACAAGATTGCGGGACAGCATGAAAGACCAGTGGGAATATATGTGGCTAATATTGATTTGGTTAGGAGCTCGCTATAAAGCTAAATGCAATAAGGTCCCAGAGACCTCAGCTGTCTCGGTTCCAGGCCCTTCAGTGCTGCTGTCCATTAAAGCCTCTTTTGCTTGGAGTGAGTTGCTAGAAAGGCTTGAACTGCTCTGGGTCAGGGCTCCAGGTCTCTCCTGCTCCTCTGCTCTCCTACACCAGGACTTCTTTCTCTATGGGTCCTCTTCCTCTTTGCATTTTCCTCTGTCATAGATTGATATTATTTCTATCATCATCTTGCCAACTGCTCTTATTTAGAAGCAGAGGAAAGTAGGCTCGCTCACTCCTATGTTTGCCTTGCTAATGGAAGTTATTTGAATAGAAAATGAACACAAGCAACACTCATTTACCATGAAAAAAAGCAAGCTGGAAAGCATCAGAGAGATGCAATGAATGAACTCCTCTTGCTGATGGCTAACTGGCCTTGTTATTAATATACATATAATGATGTTAAGCATCTCTATTAAGTCAGCAGACCGGGGCTATTGGTTATACTTCACTTCTAAGAAACAGGCTCATTTTTCAATTACATTGTAATTCATGGTGTCTTTAAGTGCCTGGAAAATGCAAGAAGTTCAAGAACACCATCTCACTGAGGATGCTGAAAAGTTTCACTCAAACAAAAAACTCAGTACAGAAAGACCACAATCACTGGCTTGTGATTCATTTCTTCCCTGTTCTCAGACAAAGGGAAGAAAGTGATTACACCCATGCAGATTGGGAACCAAAGTTCATATCAGATAAAACTGAAAGTAAGCAAAGATCATCCTGAGACTAAAATTGTCTGCCAGAGGCCTCCAAATACTGAGTTACCTGAGCCTGCTCAGTAGTCACATACTGGTGTACAGCCGCAATTTTGGAGTGCCTGGTGGGGTGAGGTGAAAAGTGTTAGAGCATCTTTATCTCTCCCTCATGCCTCCATGCCCCTGGTGCAAGCAATGGGCCCATTTTCAGTCCCAATGCATTGCTGGGGCACAGACTTGCTGGAGGCCATCCTGGGAATGGTGGCCACCCTGGGGGAGCAGAGCAGCAACACCCTTATGTCCCCTCAGTTTCTAGGTGTGCTGGGTAGTAACATTGCCCCAGGGATGCTGTTGGACAGAGATGAATGCAAAATGCTGCCCATGCACTTTGCACCTGGATCACTACACATATGCATTGTATGCATCGTCTTAGTGTCCTTATCATCATCTGTTTAATGTAGAGTGATGTTTCAACATCTAGGAGCTGGGAGTCCCAGAGTGTGCTGTATTCTCTTGGCTGGAAATCTTGTGAGAAGGAGACAGTTAATGGTTGCCCAGGAGGGTGAAATGTGACAGCTGAGGGAGCAGTTGGCTCCGACTTAAGCATTGAAGACAAATGTAATGGTGGTTGGCAGGAGGAGAGCACTTCCCTTGCCAGCACCCTCCCTGTGCTGTTGCTTGGGGGCACCAGACCACACACAAGGCCTTGCTGCACCTCCTCAGACCTCTTGGAGATGTGTATTACTGGGTTGTTAAGGGATGCCCTCCTCTCACTATTGCTGGCAAAGGAACCTGGCCCAGATCCTCACAGCTACCGCCTTACTCTCATTTAATTTCGGTAGCAGTAGCTTCCCATGTACCTTCCCTCTTTTCTCTCATCTGAAACTTGGGCCACACTAAACTGCTGCAAACTCTTTCGGTGCCTTCCTTTGGGATCTCAGCTTCTAGGGCAACCTCCAGAAAAAGACTTCTGCCTTTCCTGATCCTTGCAGTAACAGTTCACCTCTCCTTCATGCAGCAAAAGCGAAGTCCCAACCTGCTGCCCTTTGGTTGCTCTGAGGACCTTCATCTGGCAGAGCTAAAACACTTATAATGGTGCCCTGGTCATGGGTTGCCATATCCTCAAACAGGATATGTCTTTTGCTCTCTGGGTATCACGGGCTGTCTGGTTCAAGCCAGCCTAAGGTAAAACACAACTAAAACAATTTATTCACAGCCTCAAAAGACACAAAAAATTCACAATGTTTGCAAAAGATGTGGGCAAAGAAGATAAAGTTAACTTCCTACCTAATTTAGTTATGCTGGTACTAAATCAAGCAGGTGTCCTTCTCTAGTATCAGTCTAGAGAGAGCTATCAATCTCTAATACCAATCATCCTGGCAAGGAGGACTTAAGGGATGATACCCTTATGGCTGCCCTTTCCCACGCCACTGCAGCTGTTTGACCATGGTATGGGTGTGAACCGACACACCATGGTCACCAGAGAGCAGCTAGTGGCTGAATGAATGGCAAGGGCAGCTGCTCTGAGCCCAAATAGGAACATTTCCATAGAATCATAGAATTGTTTTGGCTGGAAAAGACCTTTAAGATCATCAAGTCCAATCACAAACCTAACACTGACAAGTCCACCATTAAACCATGTCCCTGAGCACCACATCTACATGTCTTTTAAATACCTCCAGGGATGGTGATTTACCCGCTTCCCCGGACAGGCTGTTCCAATGCTTGACAACGCTTTCAGTGGAGAAATTTTTCCTAATATCCAATCTAAACCTCTCTTGGCACAACTTGAGGCCATTTCCTCTTGTCCTATCACTTGTTACTTGGGAGAAGAGACCAACATCCACCTCACCACAACCTCCTTTCAGGTAGTTGCAGAGAGTGATAAGGTCACCCCTCAGCCTCCTTTTCTCCAGGTTAAATGGCTTGTTTAGCCCAGAGAAAAGACTAGAACTGGAATTCTAATCTGTTCTTCAGTTCTCTCAGCTGCTCCTCATAGGACTTTTTCTCCAGACCCTTCACCAGCACAAGCTGCAGATTTTCTCAGCTCAACATCTACAGTTTAACACCTGGGGCTCTTAGAAATATCACAGATCAGCCATGGTATCTGAAAATGACAAAAAGCAGGAAAAATAATAAGGAATGCAGTGTGTAGGCTAAGTCAGGGCAGAGCAGCATACACACCTCTCTACCTGGTCTTGCACCAGCGCTGCAGTTTGGCCTCAGTCCAACATGACAGAGATTTCTGGCTGCTGATCACCTCTCCTCAGTCTCAATTTGGGCCTGAGGAGGCTGCTTAGATGCAAAGCCCAGGGTGCTTTATGTCAGGAAAGCTAACAATCCCCAAGCTCTCCCTATTGCTCACACTGCAATTGACTTTCCCCTTTGGAATCCGTTTGGATTTGGATTTTCTTTATGCCCAACTTCAGGAGACGGCATCAGTGAAGGAAAAGCTCTTTCCATTGATAGTCCCCAGACCTGTCCATCATGGTCCTTGCCCAGTTCCCAAGACAGCCAAGTCCTTTCTAAAGCTGAAGCTGTGGTTACTCCCCACAACGCAGGAGGAAGAGACAGAACATTTTGATGAGAAGCTGTTATACAAGCTGCAAGCTTAAACTTAAAATTGATCCAGTTGCACAGCATGTCCATCAAGTATTTATTGTTTGCAAACATCCACTGCAAGTAGAAAAATTAAGTATCTGCTCTACGTTATTTGGGAGACCCAAGTGGTGGGTCTTCACCAACCCTTGGCTGCTGATCAAAGCTGGTTCAGTTTCTCTCTGACACTGTATCACTCCAGTGAGGGAGCTTAGCTCCTGTAGAATTTCAGTAGTGATTTATTGCTCATTTTATGGGTCAGGACAGGGTGTGGGTTAGTCCCCCATCTCTTGATCTTTCCTCTCCAGTGAGCTGCACTGCACTGCAGACATGAACCTGCCTGTGCCTGCTATCCAGCTCAGAGCGATGTACGATAAGAGACCTGGTCCCAGAGAGCTGTTGTTCAGCCAGTGATACCCTTTCATTCAGGGGTGTGGGGGCATCTCTGGTAACACTGAGCATCTTTGACACTTCCAGAGCAAAGCACTGACTGCAGAGAACAGCCAGCGACATTTCACCACCCTGATTAGGAAGCAGCAGCTTTTTGAATTTGAGAGTGACTGATATTCATGACCTTTTCCTCTTAGAAGTGAAGGACTGTCTTTAAATTGCACTCTGCCTGCATCTGGGGATGTGCAGTGAGCTGAGCTGCTCTTGAAAACAGGACTTCAAAGTATTTCACTTCCAAAGGTCTTGGTCTGGGACGCTGTGAAGGAGGGGAGTTGGGGATTTGCTCAGTGAGGGTCAAAAATAACACCTGGGGGATCAGAGGTAGGCAACTGCATTTTCTGTCTTGCTCAACTGTGCCCAACACCAGGACACCTGGTGGCAGGGTGGGGGGATGGCAGGAGGGATGGCAGGAGGGATGGCTGGCTGGAGGAGACCTGCTGGAGTCTGGGTGCAGCATGTTCTGTTTCCCACCATGGGATCAGAGGGCAGGTGATGATGCACTGGCATTGGCCAGGTGATGATAGCTCGGAGCTGGTTCCCCTTCCAGTGTACCTTGTGCTGACATTTTGTGGTGGGAAACGTTTCCCCCCTCTGGGAGGGTTTTAAAGCTAACACTGCTGCCAGCTGTCTCACTAATGGACTGAAACCCCCAGAGCTTCCATGAGGGTTTGGAAAGCTGAAGCCATGTTTTGCAGATCCAACAAACTGTTGCAGTCCACCACCTCTACCCTGCATGAGACAGGGGAGGGACCCACGTGCCCAGTGGAGTCAGATGAACGTCCTTCCTTAGCACAGATGAAAAATTAGATGAAGATATAAATTATCTCTTTTTACAAACTAACAAAGGCGACGTGCACAACAGAGCAAGAGGGTGGAGATGTCTTCCTCATAGCAACAGGGTTCCTCCTTAGCTTCTTACATACCTGTAAATAAACAATTATCTGACAGGCTGGGGTCTGATCCTGGTTTCTTATAGGAAACAGCAATACTAGGCTTGTTGCCGACAGCCTTATGAAAAATCACAGAAAGATAAAATTCTCTATTAAATTGTTTAATTTTTTTTTTAAAAAATCAAGGAGCCAGAGAAGATGATCACAACAATCTTATGATGACAGTGAACCTTTTAAGTTTCAGAATTATGATGTTAGAGAAAGGTTATTATTTTCTGTGCAGCGTACAAATGTCTGCTTATTGCTACAGTTTTATTATAACCATTATGACTAGTAATGCCTAAACCATGGCAGAGTTTTTTTTCCTGTGTACAGAGCACAGGGGAAGTCCTGTGAATTGCAGACCTGCAGCTGAAAGTTAAATTAGGCTGAAGATATTTTTACAGCTTTTGGCTGCTTTTAGTGTACCTCCTTTTGCGTGGATGCTCTTTACAAGCTGGAGCTCTGCAGCTGTAAGTAGGCACTGAGAAAAATCCAAGGAAACTTTCTCAAATACATGCATTAGCAATTAGTCCTGAGGCTCATCTGAGGCTGTTTTACCTACTTAGGCAGTGTTTGAAGAGCTTTCAGATCATAATGAATTCATGCACCCTACTTCATTTAAATATAGGGAAACACCATTTTTCAGTGCATAATCCTGAACTTGCCCATTTCATTTTGCACATCAAACAGGAAGGTATTCAGGATCAGTCTGACCCCATTCACACTGCCATTAGGAGAGAATAACACACAATCATAGAATGGTTAGAGTTGGAAGGGACCTTCAAGATCACGGAGTCCCAACTCCCCTGCCATGGTCAGGAACACCTCCCTCTGGACCAGGTTGCTCAAAGCCCCATCCAGCCTGCCCTTAAACACTCCAGGGATGGAGTATCCATCCACAACTTCCCTGGGCAACGTGTTCCAGTGCCTCACCACCCTCACAGTAAAGAATTTCTTTCTAGTATCTAATCTAAATCTCCCCTCTTTTAATTTAAAGCCATTACCCCTTGTCCTGTCACTACATGTCCTCACAAAGAGTCCCTCTCCAGCTCTCCTGTAGGCTCCTTTCAGATACTGGAAGGCTGCCTGGAGCCTTCTCTCCTCCAGGCTGAACAAGCCCAGCTCCCTCAGCCGGACTTCATAGGAGAGGTGCTCCATCCCTCTGATCATCTTCATGACCCTTCACTGGACCTGTTCCAGTAGTTCCATGTCCTTTCTATGTTGAAGACTCTAGAGCTGGACACAGTACTCCAGGTGGGATCTCACAAGAGCAGAGCAGAGGGCTGGAATCACCTCCCATGACCTGCTGGCCACGCTTCTTTTGTATCTCCCACTCTGGGGCACTCACACAGAGGTGACACCTCAGGATGGGCTGTTTGGTGCAGTGAGCAACATCCAAGGGATAAGTCCAGGGATGCAGGGGGTAAAGGGACCCCACTAAGGCTCGATCTTTCACTCCCTTTGTTCATCCATCCACCAACCTTAAGCAAAGAAAGGAAGAGACAACAGACCGTTTAGTGCAGATAATATAGATAACATAAGGGTTTTTCAGAAGATGAGGGAGATCGGGTAAGACTTTTACAAGCATGAAGGAGTGTGTGTGTATTGACATCAGTTGCTGAGATACACAGCAAATAATGTCTCTTAACTTCCACGAGGCTTTCCATCTGGCTGCTTTTTAATGCAGATAAATCTTTCAGCTCCATCACCTCCTTGTCCCAGTGGTGCAACTTAACATGCCCCTCTATAGCTTTTAGGCATGCACTGCTCTATGACTTACATGGCAAGAAAAATGTCCCTGGCTGTGCAGAGAAGCCCTGTGTCAAAGCCCAAAGTTACACACTATACACGGATTCTGTGCTTACTTAGACCTAGACCTAAGCTTTTTATCTCCCCTTAGTTAACACAAGGGCATCTCCACAAACACGGGGTGATGTGTGCTCCCAGCTTGTGACACAGGGCTCTCTGTGATACAGAACTTGTCTCCTTCATGACAGCCTGTAGAAGTGAACGGCGCTTCCTGTAATGCCAGTGTCAGGAGCTTGGTTTGATGAGAGAAGCTCTGACCACTGGTTATATGATGCCAGAGACCTTCCCTCCTCCCTATACATCTGAACCTGGGCCAATCCAGACCTCTCCCCAGCAGCGAAAGTACTAAAAACAAAAAAAATGAAATAAACCTAGGGAGAAGAGATGCCTGGTCCATAGAAGTTGCAGGTGGCCGTGGTGTATAGCAGAGAGCTGTCTGCAGATGTCCAGTGATGTCCAAACCGGCCTAACACTGCTCCTGTCCCTGACAGAAGGTGATGGGGGTAGGTGACACTTAGTCTACTCTTGGTCCCAGATGCCAAGCTCCCTGTCTCCAACACACTTTGAAGGGTGTGTCCCTCACCAGACCTTACTGCTGTGAGAACTGCAGGCACTTCAGACCCACCATTGCCTCTTCACATCTGCAGCGGCTGCTCCAGTATGCTAGCCCATGGTCACCCCCTCTTTAGGACTCTGTGTCTATTGTGCTAGCCCAGATGCCACTTCAGCCATGCTTGCCAGCCACCAGTCCAGGGTCACAAACTCTATTCTGGATGCTTCAATTTTTTGAAGAGAATGTGGAAAGCCTACTGCAGGCTGTGCCAGAGGTACCTGAGCAGGTCCAGCAGGCACCTCGCTGCCTTTTTGCGGCCTCTGCTGTGCAGCAGCTAAACCACAATGCAGAAAAAACAGTTGTGGGCAATGGAGACCTGTCAGTACCACCCTTTCCTGTGCTGGGGGATCATGGATGGTGAACTGGCTGGAAGAGGTGGCTCTAGAGCAAAGTTAGCAGAGCCTGCACACACTGTTGTCAGCGAGACCACTTCCGATCACGTACGGCCTCTAACTGTTTTGCAAGAGTAAGCGCGATGGATGCAGCCTGGTGCATGAATCACAGAATATGCCATCCCGTGTAATTTTATCAGCTGTAAATTATGAGTCACAAACAGGTGTGCCAAGTATTGAGTTCTGTGTGAGCCCACAGGCAGTGCCTGCACCTGGAAGACCCCAGCTTTGGAGAATTTTGAACACAGTCTCTAAGCCACAGTGTCCATAGCTTGGTCTTTTTCCCTTGGCAACCTGCTCAAAGAGGTCATCTCAAGCACAGCAGATCTCCTTCCTTACACGTGTCCTATTGCTCTGTTGTTTTATATAAGTTGCAAACTATGAAGATAGAGCAGCCAAGAAATGCTCTATGGTCTGAGCTCTTGTAGTGGTCTTCATGAGCTGGTAGCCAAGTGTGGCACATTGCCCCATCCCAGTCCTTTGGTAGCTAAGTGTAGCACATTGCCCCATCTCAGTCCTTTGGCTTCCTTTCCAGTTGTGCTTTACTTCAGTGGACACGCAAAAGCAGAACTAGGAACCAGAACAGGTTTCACTCATGCACAGATGCTGTAATTCTGGGCCCACCTGAGTCTTGTTTGGACATAAGAAGGTCAGTAACTATCCTCAGGTGGTCACATTTATTGTCAGGTACTTTCAAATCAATGCAGAGAGCTCAGGTAGAGGTCTTGCACAGATGTCTGCTTGGTGGCAGGTTTGCCCCAGCAAGTTTGAGTGTTTAAAGCCACCTTGAGTATCCTACACTGCAGGGCAGGCATTCTGGGATCCTTCAGACTCTTTTGAAAGAGTAGTGGCCTCAGCCTGCCCCTTAGTCCATGCTCTGGTTGCCTCCTGTCTAAAGGAGAAAGTCCTCCCACAACCTCCCCATCATCGCCCCTTGCCTATAATTAAATAATAATGGACTAATAGAACATGGCATGATGGTAAGTGCTTAAAAGATTTATCTTAGTGTCTTCATTTAAGACATTTTAGTATCAGCCAGCAGATTCCAGCCATCATGGTAATTTATTTAAATGATTTATGAGGAAAAACAAGACTTTCCACAAGATCTCTAAGACAGCTCCTGGAGCGTGGCTGTTGCTGGCTAACACTGCCTCTGGGAGCCAAGGTACTCATTTACACCTTGTACTTCACATCTCAATGGGGGGGTGATTACCCTTGATAACAACACTCCTTGCCAGGGATTTTAAGCATTTCTGCTTGAACAAATGTGAAGCTGCATAGAATAATTTAAAAAGCACAATGCACAGAAAAAACATGGGAAAGAATTATTTCAATGTTTCCCAAAGCTTCAAAATGAAATTACAAGAAAATAAACTAACCACCAAAAGAGATTGCCCCAAAGTTAAAAAAAAAAAAACATATTTAGGGNAAAAACATATTTAGGGACTTCAGAATAAAAAGGAGATGGGGTGGGAGGTGGGGGCGAAAGGCAAGGTGGTGGGGGTTAATCCATGGGAATATTCAAACACTAGACACTACTCCATTAATGCTTTCAGAAGCATTGACTGAGAGCAGCTGCAGAAAGTACATTTTCGTTCTATAAAGCAGTGGCAAGCCGTTCTACAAAAACAAACAACAAATTTAAAGGATCACCATTGCCTCTAGAATTGCCTGGTTTATCCATTTGCAGAGAAATATTGCCAGTTTAACAAGGCCGCAGTGTATTAAAGCCTGGCTTATCCCATTTTTGAAGCCATCAATGAGATGTGCCACCCATTCCTCCCCGGAGCGAGTGATGCTCCTGCACATTATGCCAATTTGCAGCCTGGGAGCCCAACCTCATCACACTCTACAGTTTATGGAACCTGAGGGCTTAAAACAGTGCTTCAGCTCACTGGGAACAGACATATGTGTTTAGCTCTGTCACATCCCAAGGAAGTGACCATGCTATTAGCAGGTAAATGAAATTAGTTTTGTCATCAGGGCCAGTTGGTGCAGGTCCTTGCTGATTAAAGGAATCATGTCAAGGTACATCAGGTGCAGTCCAGCTATATTACCCATATTAGCTCTTACAAGAAAGGAAAGCTCTGAACAAGCTCTAAATTCCCTTGCAGGGACTATGGGACTGCAATCAGGCTGTTACTTCAGACACGGAGGCAAAGGACCATCAAAGTACACAAGATGAAGTACTAAGATAGCAGAGGGACCTGACATTACAGGAGCATAGGCACGAATGAGCAAGAAACCCACACACTCTTTATCTAGTTAAGCTCATGTCCATTAAAGAAGGCTGGATTTGCCTGCAATTTATCAAACTATGGTAGTGATAGGCAAAACCTGCCAACAGGCACTGATGTTTTTGTTAAAAACTTATTCTGCACAAATTATTAACCCTGGTCTACAAACAGGGAGGATGAGCACTGTGAGGTGAGGTGATTTGTACAAATTATCTCAGCTATTATGGAAAGAACAAATGAAAAACACATAATTTGGTTCCCAGGCCCAGTGTGCCCATGAGACTTTGCTCTCTGTTACCATCCTTTCTTATAAGTACAGGAATAAGAAAGGTGGTTAACATAGGAAGGCCTACATTCCCTTTTTTTGTGAGTTCCTTCTAATAAGAAGGGAGGTTTATTCTGGAAAGCAAATTTTATCCCTGATTATTGCTCAAAAAAAAAAAAAAAGAATTGCAAGAGTATATATTTGTTTGAAGAAGTGTTGTGTTGTTCACTAGTGTATGGAGATGGATTGGGGCCAGGGCATGGGGGGAAGTGTTTCTCTTTGCACAAAAAGCTCTTATGCAAGCCATGGAGGAAGCCTCCTAATTCAGTCAGAGACAGCAGATAAAATGTACCTGGGCTCATATGACATGGTTTCTCAGGGGCAGTCAGCCAGCAACAACCAGCCACCTTTGCTCTCCCCCAGCCTCCTAACCCCCATGTATTATATGGAGTCATTTTCATCAGATGCTTGAGAAAGACGTTTGTGTCAGCTTTCAAGTCATCAGTAATTCCTCTTGAGATAGGAGAGGGCTTTTGTTACTAATTTAACGCTTTATACTTAGAAGTTTTTATAAGCCAGTGCTAGGAATACTAAAACCAGGTATATTTTTAGCACATAGGATGTAAACGTTGAGGTGTATGGTTGAAAGCCAATAATAAAAGAAACCATAGAATGTAAATAAATAGTTGTTGGGAAAAAAAAAAAAAAAAAGCTCTCACACCACTGACAGAGCAACAGCTGCTTGAGATGCAACAAAATTCATCTCTGCTTCCTATTAGCTGGAGGCCATGAGTCCATGCTGTCTGTGCTCTCTTACCTCCCCCAACAAAATCCTTAGTAGCCTCTTTTTTCTCCTCTCTGGAGTCTGATTCTCCTCTGATTTATGCAGCTGTAAATCCAGAATAATTCCCTTGGAGTCAGAGGAGTTTGAGGAGTTCAAAACACATGAAGTAGGAGAATACCTAGTCTGTCTACAAACAGAGACTCCCCAGCTGGCCAGATCCTGATCCTGATGATTAAGTAGGTGTTTCCCATTGAGTTTAATAAGAGCAAGAGGAGCCATTTCATTTAGTGAAGTTACATCTGCAGCCAGATCTTCTACTGTCTGTGTAGGCTCAGATCCATGGAAGTTACATTGGTCTTCAGTGCCAGAAGACTGGGGAGCTGATTTTGTGTGTGCTGCGTACTTCAGCAATAATCTGAATAAGCAGGTGAAGTCCAAGTTAGGTCCATTATATGCAATGATAAATGTCTGTGTTATTTGTCATCAAAACACTGACTGCTGTTTTATAGCTTGAATTGGGCAATTTAGTAGCAATAAAATATCATTAGTCCTCCAGCTGAAAGTTTGATAGTTGACAGGCAGTTTGGAATATTAATTGGTTCAATTAAAAGGTAAAGAATACTTCAATCAGATATCCTGAGAACAACTCTGGCCAAGCACCAGAATTAAGTCAATAAATAGGTGTCAAATGGGTACTAAGCAGAAATGGCAATGGGCCTTGCTATTAGTAGAGTATGTTGATTCAAATGCAGTAATAAAATTACACTGTTAAGAGGCTGGATAAAAATCTGGAGTTCTCAAAAAGCGTATCTTAGGTATCAGAAGGGTTTGTTGATTCCTATGAGTATCATAATCATCTGTAAAATCTACCCATCTAAATTCATAGCCACAAAAGCATTATAAACTAATACAAGCACTGCCATATTGTCCAGTCTAGAAGGAAACCATATAACTACAGATTTGATTGAGCTTCTGCTGGGAAGTCAATGTAATCATCA
Source organism: Nycticryphes semicollaris (assembly GCA_013400055.1). Classification (NCBI taxonomy): domain Eukaryota; kingdom Metazoa; phylum Chordata; class Aves; order Charadriiformes; family Rostratulidae; genus Nycticryphes; species Nycticryphes semicollaris. The sequence continues at coordinate 164,292 of VXBJ01004032.1, read as the reverse complement.
CCTTCAAAAAACAGGTCTGTTCTCTGTAACACAGAGGAAAATTGCTTATGATAGCTTTCAGCAGTTCAATTATTCTTACCTATAACAAGATTGAAAAGAAATTTCTCAAGGTGCTTTTTATCACGTTCCTTCCATTTGTAGCAGTAAAGAGGGTGCTTGGCTACAGGTCTTTTGACTCCCTGAGTTGAGCAAGTTACCCTTTCCAAACTGCTGGGTCCAGAGTTTATTGTACCCCATGTCACTCTACAGGGACCTGTGGGATCTGGCCACAGGCAGGCCAATGTGAAAAAAAGCGACAGAAATCTGCAGGTTGTCATTGGCTTTAGCTAATTTTTTGGTTCATACCACACAAAGCAGAACTTGTCCTTAATATCCTTTTGTTGTTCTCACATCAAAGGGCTAAATTATGCCCCCTAATATGTGTAAGAGGCTTTTTAGTTATCTTTCTGATGCAAATTATATCACTTTGCATTATTCACTGATTATCTGCAGTTTGAAAAGTACAGCAGATGTTTTGCAAAGCCTATATGTCAGTTCTCTCCTCCTTTGAGAAGAGCATCCAAGTAAGCAAAATGGAAACAGCCCCACAGTGAATTCAAGTTTAGCTGTAGCTCAAGGGTGGAATCGGTTTGGGCTTTAGAAAATTTGTCAGGTATTTGGTGAAACTGGGATTAAAGGTCTGGGAGTGCCCAGCTCAGCACCTGGACATATGTTCATCTCTGGTACATACACACTCTCCCCTTGCTAGAAGCTTGCATTTAGAATAGTGAGTCATTATATTTCACGGGCACTTCAGGTCCATTAGGAGACAGCCCAGTGTGAGATCTGCCCTCGGCTCTCATTGCACAACACGGAATAAGTTGCATTTGATTGAGGCAACATGCCGACAATTCCAAGGTTAATGAATTAAAGATGTATAACAAAGAATGCTTAATGAGGTCAAAGCATGAGCGATTGTTTTATGAGATGGCATTTAGTATTAAGGTTAATAATTACAAAGTAAATCCTCTACCCACCTCTCACTGGGCTCTTGTAGTTGTGCACAGCATTTCAAAACACAGTTCAGCTGAGAAAAAGCAAATACTGAAGAGGTCTGCAGAGCAATATCAGTCAAATGTGGCATTATTTACTGTTTTTAAGGAGTGATAGAAACATATGGGGGCAAAGAAGGAACAATAGCATGACTCCCTGCCTTGTAAATTTTGTTATCATAATGTGGATAGACCATCTTCTTTCTGTTTTTGCAGACTGGCTCCTTTGCAAGTTCAAGCTTTTGTATGCCTATACCATAGCCTGGGACTGTAGTCTACTATTATTAATTTATTGGTGATTTTGAACCGTATCTTGTTATCTAGTCAGATCTATTAAATTATGACAGAAGACCTCAGTCCACGGAGGGCACTTCCTCAAAATTAAAACATTGACAGATGGTCGAACATCCGAGACAGAGCTGTTGCCCCAGGAAGGAGTGAGGAGCCTTTTCACCCAGCCCCATCTATCCCTCTGGAAGTCTGAATATATGTCAAAGTCACTCAGTCCTTAGCTCACGGAAGTTAGGGATGATGCGGCTCTGTAGGGATCTCCGTCTTCCTCCTATGCTGAACGTCCCACAAAATTGTAACAGGACCACAACATGCCTAAGACAGGCCTTGACCACACACCAAAGGGCAAAGTATGAAAGGCAGCTGTCAGAGAGATGGAAGAATCAACATGGGCTCTTTCTCTTTGCCAAAAAGACTATTGATTCTCTATACTTGCTCCCGTAACTTGGCTGATAAGTTTGTAGAACAGCAAGAATCGCATCTAACAACAGTGCTACTTCAGCCAGTTGTCCTTAATAACCCTGCCAAGGAAAGAAGATTTATAGACAGGAGCTGAACAAGGGAGGAGGAATTTAATTTTTTTTAATGTAAGTACATATCTCAGGGCAGTTTACTTGTGTCCCATCTCACATTCTTTTCCACAAGGCTGCAAAAATGGTCTCTCTGGAGTGTCTGGTGGGTAAGAGGTGATATAAGAAGCTAGGGTGAGCGAATATACAGAAAGATCATTGGTCTATGAGTTCCCTCACATAGAAGCAGCTGTACATCAGCACAGGTTCTTAAATGACCTTCTAGACTGAAGACTAACCCACTCCACTTTTGAAGTTAATTAGAAAACTCTTGATGATCTATATGGAGATTACATGCTTACCACAGTCTAGGTTTCACCCTCAGTATGTCCTTTTTCCCTAAGGCCATCAGCTTGTTTGGTCCTTCCACATGATCCCTCTGCTTTGTGAGACGTCTATACTATGACCTTCTGTTTCAGATACACTACAAAATCTGGCACAATGCTCTGGCAAATAAAGGCAATACCATAAAAATGGGAAAGAAGGCTGTTGGTTGGATGCTTACTGCTGTAAGAATATACGTCAAGAGAAGGAATATGCCATGCTGAGTATAGGATAGCTCTGATTTACTGTACTTTCAAACCATACATTAAATACCCTCTGTTTTTTAGCATGGTTTGTAATTTTTTTCTCTTGCCTCAATGCAGTTCCTTCTATCCCTTATCTTTATGTACCCTCTGTCCTTCAGAGAATATCTGTGTGGAAATACCAATCAGCAAAAAGCATCTTGCAGGCTGGTAAAATGAGTTTTACAAAGATTTTATGATAACTATGAAAAAGACACACATCAAAAATAGGTTGAGATAGATAGCATCTACACATGCTTGATATGTGACTGACTGTGACAATGCCCCATGATGGAAAAAGACATTTGTCAAGTTTTGCCCATCAAAACGAGTGGTGTTCCTCAGGGGTCTGTGGTGGGACTCTTTAACAACTTTGTCAGTGACACAGAGAGTGAGATTGAGTGCACCCTCAGCAAGTTTACCAATAACACCAACCTGTGTGGCGCATTTGACACACTGGAGGGCAGGGATGCCATACAAAGGGATCTTGACAGGCTTGAGAAGTGGGCCTCTGTGAACCTCATGAAGTTCCACCAGGCCAAGTGCAAGGTCCTGTACCTGGGTCAGGGCAATCTCAAACACAAACACAGGCTAGACAGAAAATGGATTCAGAGCAGCCCTGAGGGATAGTATTTGGGGTGTTGGTTGGTGAGAAGCTCAGCATGATCATGCAATGGATGCCCACAGCCCAGAAACCAATCATATCCCGGGCTGCATCAAAAGAAGCATGGCCAGCAGGTCAAGGGAGGTGATTCTGCCCCTACTCAGCTCTGATGGGACCCCACCTGGAGTACTGCATCCAGCTCTGGAGTCCTCAACATAAGAATGGGCCTGTTGGAGCAAGTTCAGGAGGGCCATAAACATGATCAGAGGGCTAGAGCACCTCTCCTATGAAGACAGGTTGCAAATGTTGGGGTTGTTCGGCCTAGGGAAGAGAAGCTTCTGGGGAGACCTTATAGCAGCCTTCCCAGTACCTGAAATGGCCCTACAGGAGAGATGTGGAGGGACTCTTTGTCAGGGAGTGTAGCAATAGGATGAGAGGTGATGGTTTTAAACTGAAAGAGGGGAGATACAGATTAGATATCAGGAAGAAATTCTTTATTGTGGGTGTGGTGAGACACTGGAACAGGTTGCCCCATAGGAGTTGCAGATGCCCCATCCCTGGAACTGTTCAAGACCAGGTTGGATGGATCTTCTAGTGGAAGCAGGGTTCAAACTAGATAATCTTTAAGGTTCCTTCCAACTCAAACTACTCTATGTTTCTATGAAAACAAAGCAGAGAGAAGCAAGAGCTTCTTTTGTTCTGTTCTGTTTGTTTTTCTTTTTGTAAGTCACCTTTCAGTAAAACACATCAGTGAGAGTCGTGTATATTTTGAAATTTAAGTCTTAGCTATTTGTTGGGCAACACCAGGCAAGTAGCGCTTGGAGGACTTTTGAGGACTTAAATCCTCTCTCTTTGGTCTTCTACAGGATATATTCAATATTGGAACAAAAAGTATCCAGCATCCTTGACAGTAAAACATCAAATCTTGTATAAGATCTTATGCCTCTTGGATTCTGGCAATGCCCTGAATGGGGAGTGAGCTTTGAAATCTGAGACTACAAGGTGTGCCTGATTAGTTTTAGTACCAGGGTGAAGAAGTCCCCTGGAGACCAAGTATTGAAGGAGAAGAATTCAGTCACTAAGGTGTTTCCAGGCTGGATTAGGCTGAAATACATTCACAGAATGTGCTGACAGGTTTCTTCCAAGCAGGTACCAATTATAAAAGAAAGAGCATTTGTTTGCGTAAGTGCGAATCTAATTTCTGGTTATTTTCATGGATATACAATACAGATATTATCCTAACTTATAAGATAGGGATGGATCCTAAATTGTGCCTGAGCCTCCCAGTACTAAGCAATTATTTTTCCATTTTTTTTAACCCAAAAGCCTTATTCCAGTGTATTAAAAATAACAATACCATTCAAAAAGATTTGACTGTCGCTTTGCTGAACAGTGGTTTCTGGCTAATGGGGCACAGTTCATGTTCAACCCTAAGAGGCCTGTGGTTGAAACTATTAAATACACCAATTAGGAATGAGATGGAGCAGTTCCCTAGGGACCTTTACTCTGATGTTCTCACTGCCACTGGAAGAATAAATAAATGCAAAGCCTGTCATCCTAGCTAATAACTCCCAGAGACAGAGGTTACAATTACGCAATGGGAGTTAGCCCATGTTTCAATGATGTTTTGCTATTAAATTTGCCTTCCTGAAAGGGGCTTTTTATTACTGCGAGAAAAAAAAAAAGAGGTGGCAGACTCAAAGCAGACTGGGTTTCATGAGAGCCAGCACTAATCAAGCATGGAAGACGTTTTTTATTTATGATGTACAAGTACCTTTCCTTTGGAGGGCAATATGAATCAGAATTGATCAGTCTACAAAGGGTGCAGATGTTGCCCAATCAGGCAGCATCCTGGACTGCAGAGGTCATTCTAGGGGGTCGTCATGTCCCCAGTAACCACAGCAAGGAGGAACCAGGGGAAGAAGAATCATTCAGCATTGCAGCACCCCATGGCAGCAGATCTCATGTGGGGCATTTGAGACTGTACTCCTTTTACTAGGATTTTCTTCATGCCACAATCTTGTCCTGCTACAATTTTAATCACTACTTTATGAACTCAGATTAATTCAGAATTATGGATTTACAAATTCAGATTAATATCTGATCTCCCATGATTAAACAAAATAATTTTTTTGCATCCATCAAACCTCATATTTAAATAAATATGAACAAAAAACAGTGTTCTGAAGTGGAACTAGATTTTATATATGTTACTAGCAGATGACGTGTGTGTAGCAATTTGGCTTCAGAGATACAGAACACTTAAGGTGGAAATTTTGCTGATGGGAAAGTTGGGAAAGGAAATTATAGCTGGACCCAGTGAGGCTGGGAAGGGTGACGTTAAAAATGTGCAATCCTTTTGAGGGTTGTCTATACATGCATGAATCAAAGTCAACTAAGAAGGCAGCCAGTGTTAAAGTCATGAATGCCAACTACTAGTTCAAGGAGTTACGAAACAGCAATGGAAATGAATGATTTAGGGCTTTTATAATGCAACAAGAATGAGCGAGCTACAGGGCTTGTTAGAGCACCAGTATGATGGATATACTGGGAGGTTAGTTTATCCAAGAATGGAGAAACTATGGCTTTCTTACAAAGATTTTAATTCTCTTCCTCCATCGTATGTCTTTCATTAACTTTCAAGGAAAAAACCAATAATCTGGATATTTCTCTATGGACCAAACCACAGCAGAAATTAAGAGAAAGGCAGCTTTACTGCATGCAGGGATTCCCCCTAGCTGCCCCTAGCTGTGAAGGCAGATTTACAATCTCTTTGCAACACAGAAGCAGCCTAAAAAGGCTGAATCTAAGAATCTGACCCCAGCTTGAAAAAAATTAGACATAAATGACATTACACCATTTGTCTAACACCTTCTCCATTTGCAACATTCAAAGTGTTTTACAAACATTAATTTAGTGCAGACCCCAAAAGAGCTATATTGCTTTCCCCCGGCTCTCTAATTTGTAGGTGAAAAAAACAATGTCGAGGTGAAATACCTTTTCTCAAGGTCACATACCACCTGCCTTGTATCCACCAAACTATGCTCCTGCTTATACCGCTAGATCACACTGACGAGTTAGTGTGATAGTTCCCAGTGTGAAATGGTCTCCTGGGAATAAAATGTGTAGCTTATTAAATATATAGATTGCTTACATTTGCTTACGTTTAAAGAACATCTTCAAATGATACATTTTCAGTGAGCAATTTGAATAGTTCATAATTTATAACATTAAATCACGGCAAGGTGGTTTTTTTAAGTCAAATATGTTAACTTCAAACAAGAAGTTGAGCCTGTGATTCACTGAAGGGTTTATCTCTGTCAGATTTGCAGTTACACATATTAAAAATTGATCGACTTATATATATTTTGCTGTAGTTGAAATTATCAAGGTTACAAATTCTGAAGAGTTCACAAGCATGTGGTGAGTAATACCATTTTTAGAGCGACAGCATTTAGAATAACCTTTCTTTTTGTGCTCAAATGCATTTTTTCTCTGCAACTTACATCTTTAACCTCTGATATTTTCCCCTTCACAAAACACAAAGCATTCTATTTTACTTGTGTGTTCTAGAGATCACTGAGAAGTAGTATACTTCCTTTTTAGTTTCTCTGATGAGTAATTGCCTTTGAAATCACTTTATGTGCAGGGCATGAAATACTTCTTTGTGAATTTACGTGTCTTTTCCAACAGCAGTGGAAATGCCAGGCCAACACATTCCAAACAGATTGGATTTGGGGTTGTTTCCATAATTAGGTGTCTGATTTGAGATGTCTGAAAAGAGCCTGATTCGAACCATCTTCAGCTTAATATTTGTTCCACAAGATCATGTACATTTATATATGCAGTGTGTCTGCCTATGCATTGAGCTCTCTGAATGGGTGACGCTGGTTTCTACTGTGAATATTTCCAGTCCCACTGAATGGAATCAAAATCCCAGATTTCAAAACCTGTATTTTTAAGGGAAGTGAGCTCAGGCATTCCATCTCATCTGACCATCATGGTGTCAAGCAGTACTAGGTCACCTCCTTGGCCACAGTTTCTCACATTCAGAAGAAACAGCATCATCCACTTGAGCATCCTCTGTGAAAGCTAAGTTTTTTCTCTTTCTGCAAATTCTTCCCAGTCTTGTTTCTCATAACTGTTCATCTCAAGCCTTCAGATATTTCTCGCTCTTGGATCTATTTTTAAAACCTTTTTTTCCTATGATATATAATCAGCACTCACCTGACAGAAGAGTGTACTCAAGACTTATGAAAAAGCTGCTTTAAGACCACATGATAATAAATTCTCCTTAATCCCAAATGTATACGAGATATAAAGCAGGGCCCACAACAAATTTTAGAGAGAGAATTAGTGTCAGCAGTTTAAAGAGAATTAAAAGGAAAAACAACATTCCATCCCTGAGGAAAAATCCAAGTAGTGCATAAAACTAAAAGGAGCATTTCTACAGGGAATTGCTTATGAAAGACATTTTTAGTTCAAAATAAGGAAGCCACTAGGCACTGCAGAAGGATTACATTGATCAAAAATAGTCTTCTGAAACATCAGGATTCAAAGAAGAGCTAGAGTAGAAGCCGTGAATGAAACGAAAGTAAGCTCAAACACAGGAGAAACTCCATATTCCATTTGCAGGAAAGATTGTTTGTGATGATTCTCGCGAGTAAGACAGATGCTACATGCAGTTGGGAACATTTGAAAACTGACTTATAGCTATGATCGATAACAGTGCCAGATTTATCGATCGCCTGCTTTGAAAACATACCTTTCTTTTTTTGCAGCAAAAGCCCAGGTCAACATTTCTGAAGCAACTCCTTTGTTATTTTCACAATTTCCTAGAAGACATGATTAACCAAGATGCCAGAGGTGCTCCATTCCTGCACATTCACCAATCAGTGTGGTCTTAATAAGATGCCAGGTGAGACCACTGAACCTCCTGCTGAGCTATTGAAAGAAAAGTGAGCACGCTAAAAATATTTGGAGAGATTTATTTGATTTCTTCACATGAAGTCCTCTATAATTTATCACTTCAGCTCATACTTGTTCTGTTTTCTCCTTTGTTTTATTTTAGAAGGGGATCTTTCTCTCCTGGCTTTTACAGTAAGCACATCAGAGATTTTGATCTATCATAGAATAAATTAGAATATCTTGAGTTGGAAGGGACCCAAAAGGATCATCAAATCCAACTCCCCGCTCCTCACAGGGCTACCTAAAACTAAATCATACAACTAAGGGCATTATCAGTGCACTTCAGTCCCTGTGTTTCACTACTTGTCCTATCTGGTAAACTAGCAGACTTCTCCAGTTGTTCTGCTGAGCACAGAGATGCAGGAGTGATACACATCTCAAATATGTGCGTATTGAGCAATAAGGTTACAGTACTCTCTTCATTGCCAGTATGTCCATAAACACCCAGAGATACAAATGGGCACAGTATTGGGACAAGCTGGGGATTGATTCTTATTCTTCTGAGCTGCAGAAGTAGCCTGCTCTGCTTTGCTGAATCACAGTGAAACAATCCCCTCATCTAATGGTTATTTAACTTAATCCAACAGGTCCCCTTGGAGCAAGCAGGTTTTCTGTGAGCAGCTGAAAGCAAAACCAAACATGGCATTTTGGGGTATTCACCAAAAGCAGTTGATGAATGAATGTATGAAAATAAACACTGCTTTTTCTCCAATATTTCAATACCCAGGACCGAAGACATGACAAATTTTAGAAATAAAAAGATCGTTGAGTTTCCATTGATCTGTTAAGTTTATTTGAAAATTTGTATTTACTTAGCATTTCAATGGAAACCCAAAAGCATAGCAACAGTCCCATGGGGTTATTGAATGCCAACTATTTTTGGCATGAAAGTATGTCACAATCCATACAGACTGCAAAGTACAAAAGCAAAATACATACATGAACGTGCAGATGACATTGCTATTCTGGATGACCTAGAACTAGGGGGTCTCTTACTACATTTACTAAGCCAGGCAACAAGTCACATGTGTTTCTGACACTTCTAAATGGACACCAAAACTGACTACAACACAAACACGGGGAATGGATTGGTTGATAATACAGAATAAGATTAAGTTTTTACTATCAAGCATGTCCAAAATAACTAGTCTTAGAGCCAGACTGAGATGTCAGTATATATCTAGCTACCTCACAGGTGATGTTGAAATCGAGAAATAGGTAGATTAATATGTGTTTGGGTGGAAAATTATCTGATAATGTAAGCAATCAGACTGGTACTGATCTGGTGTGACACAGAAGGCATGAATGATATTCCCAAAAGTGTCTTGGTGAATGGATTCATCACTGTTTTGAGTTATATCCCCAAAATCTCTATGAAGTTAATATCATTGTCTTAGGCTAAGCACTCAACAACGCTGTTCAAAATCATCAGCTGTCTTTGGAAATCTTGATCCTTGTATGTGGAGAGCCATTTGTAGGCAAGTGTTGTTCTTTAAAGCAAATAAATTGATATATAGCTACGTAAATAAGTATATAAAGAAATTAATTTATTCAATTCAAGAGAGGATTTTGGATATGTTGTATTTGTCTTCACTGAGCACAGTACTTAAATGCCTGTGGGAAGAAGTAAGGCGTGAGTACCCCTGGAAGAGGGAGGCAGCATGAACTGGATTCTTGCGCTTGTACTGTGTATTCCTTCCTGCTCAGTTCTAGTTTCACAGGTCTTAGGCCCAGGCAGAGACCAAATGGGAACTTATTAAGAGTTTAGAGAAACTTACTGAGCCCATTGCATGCAAGTGGACGTTTCCTTTCAAAGGCGATTTATCTCCTCTATGTGGCTGGAGCAATAAGTACCCTGCAAATGAACTCCATGCTCGTGCATAAAATAAAATCTACATTAATCTCAACTATCAGAGGCAAGTATAAACTGAATGAAAGTGACACACAGTAAAGAGGATTTGGAAATGACACAGCTCCATCACTAGCAACTCAATGCACTAGCAACTAGCACCAGGCAGATAACATGGCAATGCTGGCTGAGTTCAGTCATTGAGAGGCCCTGCAGGACTGGCTCTTTGGTCACCTTCAACAAGCTTGATCATGAAACTTCAAGTCTCCATGAGCCAGATGTAGGTCCTGGAGGCCCCTGTTGACCAAATATCATATGCAAGTATCCATATGTGCAAGGCTCCCTACATCCTGTGGATGATACACAGATTGAGTGTTAGATATACACTTGTAAAGCTTCCTGAACTGCCATCTAAACAGATTTGCAGCACACTGATATTCTGTGTTCCAAATCAGTCCTGGGCAAATTCCATCCCTGCAGCTCAGCCATTTTTCTATTACAGTTAATCCAATTACCTCAGACTCTTATCTTCTTATCAGTGAGCAGCACATATGTCATCTTCATGCAAGTCATTCTGTAGAAAAGCTAATGAGTGTGTTTGTGGGAGAGAAGTTATGGACCAAGGTGTTATGGGCTCATGGGTGAGTGTAATTTAAACAAATGAAAAGGAAGCATGAATGAATATTTGAAAAAGGCTAAACCTCACCCCCAGTTCACACTGGAAACAGCACAAAGAGAAATGTTCTTGAAAGCAAATTGTTGACACTGGAAAAAGCTTTTGGACACAAATTTACCCTTTTTCCAAAAGGAAATTATGCAGAATGCGCATTGCTGATGGAGTTTCACACCCTGTAGGTGCCAGCAGGCTCTGATGGTGCTCCCCAGCACTCTGCTTAAATCAATCAAAACCTAAAACTTACCTAAAATCTGGTTCTAGCTAAACCTGATTGTGAAAAAAGGAGAATCAGTCTTTTCTTGCACTTAGACTAGTTACAGAAATGAGTTTGAACTGTGAGAGACAGAGGGTGTTAGCAGAGATGAAGGTGCCTGAAAACCTCCATGAGCAGGTGGGTCACTGCAAGCAGGTTACCTCATTGAAGCCAGCACGTGAAAATGCACCCAGAGAGTTTGTCAGCTTCCCCCAAGTAATTCTAAGCAAAATCATTCTGGTGCAATTATTCTCTTTCCACAGCTGTGTGGTGGCTTATTTTCCAATTTGGCAGTGGCGAGTTCAGCTTCCAGATTCAAACAGCAATAACGGCTCATACAAGACGCTCAGGAAGAAGCCTAATGACTGAGTTTGAAAAGATGAGGAGGGCGAGACCCATACTAGCTGAGAGCTAATCAAGCTCCAGCACCATAAATTTGGAGAGAAAAGGACTAATGTACACTCTGAACAGTGATGCCAAAGCCCACCAGAAACAGTGCAGGGGGAAGGGATGAATGCCCTGGGACTCTGGAGCTGCACCCCAGTGAGTGCCTCTGTACCACTATTACCAGCAGCAGGGCTGGGAAAAGGGGAGGCTCAGCACTGGGTTAACTCATAGGAGGAAGGAGGAAGGAAAAGGGGGAGAAGAACCAGCGTATTTGCCCTGAGATCCAAATCAGATCGTAGCTGCTCTAAATAGCTCTATGTGGGGCTGTTAGCATAGCTGATGCTGGATTATTCCAGCAAAAATGAGCATTATGAGAATATATTCAAGAACAGAAGAGGGATGAGGCAAACCAGCATCTGGCAAAACAACTTTCTAGAGAGGTAATTCTTTTATTCAAGAGTAAACATTTGTTCCTCCAGACGAGAAGTTATCTCAGCTAAAATCCCCCATAGAGAAAGGAGACATAGGATACACCATTTTCAGGAGCCTATTTCCTCTTTCACTGGGAGGACACATTGCAAAGACCTTCAAAATGACAGTGTATGGGTTGTTATGGAAAGCAGCATGTCAGGCCCAGTGCTTCTCCTGGCCAACCAGGTCCTAACTCTGGTCATGTCTTTCTGAAGGAAGCAAAGACGATGAGCTCCTGCCTGCAATATCCAGTATACAATGGCAGAATTACGTTCCTGTACATAAAGGACAGGTGTGTGGAGCTGGACTCTCGATTTCCATTTTACTGGACAGAGCTCTGCAGGCATGGGCACGTGCCAACTGCTGCAAGCATTCCAGCTCCTCTCCCACAGCTGGGACTCTGCAGGACTGTTGCTGTCACCGGGCCGATTTATTTAGGGGAAAGCAGACAATGGCAGCTAAGGAGCTGATTAGATAAATAGCATAGTGTTTCCAAGAAGAATTAAGCTGTCCTTCACAAAGATACTTCAAAGACAGTCAGAGTTGCTTATCACTTTCCATTAAGGCTTGCATTTTATACCTCCTCACTGGGTGCCTGTTCTGCTCTTCAAGCCCGTAAGTGTGCTGGGGCATCACTGCCTATTTCTCAGCATTTGACCAGGGCCTTATTAAGTGAAGTCCTAATATTAGCTCATCCCTTGGCACTGCAGTAATAAGCATAAGGAAATATTATTCATATTAGACAGCCATTATAGCTTTGGATACAAAGAAAGCAAAATGGATACACTTGTTCATAAACAGAAAGATGTTTCCTCTTACTATGGGTTTCCTCCTACTATGGGTTTCCTCCCTGCTCATTACAAACAATTGTCAACTATTCGTGCCTATAGGTATATCAAGATTACTCGTCACCAGGTTAACAGCAAAGTGATCCACATTTGCTTCTGTAATTCAGGTTTAGAGTTGTTACAGCAGCACAAGGCAGAAGGATTAAATGAGAAGGAGAGTATGCTGAATACAGGAAAATATTATATGCAAATTGTGGTTATTCATGACTGAGTCACGAAAAATATGTATTCAAAATCTGTCATGATTTAAAGTTTTAACACTACAATGCTTTGCATTTATGTAATGACTTTCATTGGAGGATTTCAAAATGCTTCGAAGGCAGTGAGATGAATGCAAAATAATGTCAGTCTCACAGAGGGGAGGGCTTCAGGTGCATTTCTTTCCAAATCAGAAGCTAGTGGAGGAGTAATGCTTTTGGGATTTGAAGTGAGGGAGAAGATAAAGGATATAGGAAATGTCAGCAGAGGCCTAACAGTCAGCTAAACAAGATTGGACCTTCAAGCAGACAGAGGGGCAAGGGGCAGTCAGCAATGTGAGAAGCACCAAGTGTTAGCGTGTTACTTCCCAGGGAGCGAGCACCCCCAGCCAGTGCTTCTGAGACTCTGCACATCTGCATGCTTATGAGGATGCTGCACCAGGGTAAGCTGAAACATGTCGTCATTACCAAAGATCGGCTACTGTTCCCTCAATTATGTCTTCGTAACACCTTGCACACCAGTTATTTCCCACCACTGCATCAGAGAAATGGATGGGAAGGTTCTTCAAAACAATGGTTCCCAGGGGTTTTCAATGCCTGGGATGTGAAAAAACAGAAATTCCAGACTTAAAAAAAATAACCACGCAGACTCTTCCCACTCCTCCTGCACAGACAAGGGGAACTATCAAGCAAAAACTGTGAAAACATCAACATTCAAAACCTAGTCCATTTTGAAATGAAAATCATTGTGAAAATATGGTGCAGGGTGATACTTGGTGGACTGGGGAACAAAAAAGTCTGACAAAGATGGATCTGATTCATCCTCTAGTCCCCAAACAGGTTCAGCCTCTGTTGATCCTTTTACAGATTCAATTATAATATCCTTTAAAATATCCAGTGATACAGTACTTAAAATTATATCCAAACCATTTCTTCTTTCAAATTATGTCACAGTGCCTAAAGGTAAGCAGTGAACAGATATGTTGTGAACACAATAATACCCCAAAGATGTTCTCTCTAGATGAGTATTATTAGCACCAGCAAAAACATGATGAGGCCCATCACTCATCGTGATAAGATATCCCTTCCCCAAAGACAGCATGTGAATTTTGCAGCATGTTCCTTCACCCCTTTTCAAATGAGCAGGAGAAGAGCAAGACAACATCTCAATCCATGTGGAACAGTGTGGGCAGCGATGTTAGGAGACATCGTGATGGAAACCTTAACCACTTCCTGGGACCTCCTGAGGACTCTCTCACTATTTAGTGAGACAAAGCAGGCTGCAAGATAAAGACTACTCTAAGGTGTAAGTTCTTCAGCTGGAGACACTGTGGACTGTCGGGCCCATCTTCTTCTATCTAGTGCACATATTGTTAAAATGAAGAAGGAAAATGAACTGATCAAAGATTTGAATGTTTCCAATAATAATGAAAAATAGAACACTGTAATCTTAGAAAGCTGAAGACAGGAACTGAGATTTTTTTGATAGGAGATAAATTTTTTACAATGCAATAAAATCGAAATCCACTGGCTGGTTCAGAACAAAACCAATGGTGTGTTGAAACTGCAAAATGATAAATGACTGCTGATATTGGTGGCCTTAGTAAGAGGAGCTCCTAGTATCTGCACATTTTGCATACGTTTCTACGAGAAAGGTGACTTGAAGTTACAGTGACAACTTGTGATATAAAAGAAGTTACAGGCAGCATAATTTATATTTGTTTTTATGAAAACATGCATAGAAAAGGCTCAAGGTAAAGCATTTTGGAACTTACAATTTTTTTTTCTTAGAATTGTAATTTTCTAAACATATTTTTGTTCAGCTTGCAATGTGTATGCCATCAGGCCTACCCCTATGGTGAGCCTTGTTCACAGAAAAATGCCTTCTGACCCTAGAAAATACTCAGAGGGGATAATAGAAACCCACAGGACACTGCCTGGTAGGACTGTAACACAGCCGTGGCTGCTGCTGAGAGAAGCAAAGTGCTTCACGGTAACTCCATGTCTAAAATAATTTCTAATGTAGATTTTTGAACTTCCATATGTCACAAGAAATTAAATTAGGCAGGTGAAAATTTGAAAAATAATCTTTATTGTAACCAAAACTGTTTAAGACTCTGACAACACTAATAATCTCTAAATTCAAAATGTTAAATTGAATTAATACTACACAGCTGACTTACGATTTCTTAAGCTTTAGAAAGGAGGATCCAAAATGCACAATCACTTGACTAGCAAGGCAAGGGTTCTCAACCTTTGGAGTTCCTGTGGGCAGCTGCTCCAAGGAAGACCAACTCAGTTAGTCCTCCAGCAGTGCTCCATTTCTACCACAGTCAAATCTGATCTGTGGTATATAAGGTCAAGTTAGTCCTCACTGACTGAGGGCCTTAACTTCCTCGTCTTTCAAGCAAAGTGTGCTTGTGATGGCAGTCACCATGTGGACTGAGCAGCCTGACCCTCAAACCACAATTTCTACGTTTTTGAGAAGTTTCAGTCCCTGTCACAGTGGGAGCACCTGATACGCCGTAACAGCTTTCATCTATGTTCTTCAAAGGCAAAGCAAGGATTAGTGCAGTAGCAAGACCCAAAAGACCCATGTCTTCTGTACAAGGAATGTGACAAGGTCTGTCAGGCAGTCTCTGTGTGTTGCTTTTTGATAGTCAGCCTAAGCCAGTAGGAACCAAGCTCCCAGCTACTCAGCTGTTAGATGAGGCCAGCCTAATCTAACTAGATTCTAGTAATATTTTACCAGACTTAAAGAAAATCTGCCACTGATGGATGATAAGCAGACTCCAGTATACCTTCTGCATACCAAAAACTGTAGGCAACATTTTAGGCATCTTTCTTCTCTTTGTTCAGATAGATACAGATCACACAGGATCTAAGTAAGCAAGGACAGCAGCGGCCAAATGGATTGGTGTGCGTCATGGTGCCTCATAGTGACTGCAGACGCAGATGATGCCGAAGACTTATAGAGATTTAATGCCCCATAAAAGCCTAGAAATGACAAACTGATGGATCTTCCTTCCGAGCTGCAGACAGAACCATAGTATATTTTCAGGGGAGTACAGGTGTTGTAGACAGTTTTGAAATAATACATAAAGCAAAGGCCTGTGTTATGTGCCAGAGACTGGTTACAAGGGACCTGCTACCAGTCATGCTACTGGATGTTGCCAGTGTTTTTCCCAGCACAGGGTCTGGTTCTCAGTGTCCAGGATCCAAATGGAGGGACTGTGGCCATCGTGTTTCAAATGTATCCCACTGACCAAAACAATAAGGAAAAAGAATAGTGAAAAACTATTTACAAAGCTAGTTTTCAGTGGAGGGTTTCTGATTACTTTTATTAATTATTGAACAATTTCATGCATTATTCAAGCTTTTCCTGCAGTTTATGCTATCATCAAACACCCTTATAGACTGGAATTGATCAACCAGCACCCTGTGCTCTGGCCTCCAGTGTAAATGGTGTGCTTGCACACAGGTAGAGAGGGAACCTCTCTGTGCCAGGGCTTTGCTCTGCTGGCTGCTGTTTCTCCTGCTACCTTGTGCCTGAGAAGCTCATCTTGGATTGTTTCCAGCCACTCTCCTGACCCCACACAGCAGCATGATGGTCTGTATTCAAGTTGAAGCTTGGAGCTGCAAAGACAAGTTGAACAACCCACGCCTGAGATCTGCAGACCAAAAATCCTAATTTTTCAGTCTGGTAATTGTGTCGATCAGAAACAGAGGTAAGAAGTGAGAGAGCTAGGGCAGAAAGAGAGAGCAATGTTCTGTGAAATGGACCATCTTTCAAGCATTTTTTGATGAAGCATTGTCAAATATACAAACCTATAGACAATGGCTTAGTCATCAGTTCAATCATATTTTTGCTGGCCTGTAGTTTTGGGAAAGATTCTGATGCTTGTGATTCACTGAAGAGACAATCAAAATTAGACTTCAGCTTTCTTTTAATTAGACCAGTGAGATGAAACAATTAGACCAAAATATGTGAAGGTTTCTACTTGCAAGGAGAGTTATAAAAAGAAGTTATGCTGTTCGTTTTTTTCTTACAAATAGTGATTCTGTCTTTGCCTTTCAGCTGGAACTACTTAAACTCTTGTACATTTACTCATCTCTGTCATCTGTTTCCACAATGGCGTGGGCAACCATGGTTCTGATCTTATTTCATCCTTCATCTACAACAACCTCAAGGACAGCAGAGAAACACATCCTTAACAGTAGTGTGGAATAAACCGTGAGGTGTCTTTTTAGGCCTTACTAAGGTTTGATGAATGTTGATCACCTGATCAGCCTTTTTCTGGTGGAGCAGCTACAGACCATAACATATTAGACAATTATAGCAGATTTCCATGGTAAAGTGGATGAGGAATTCCTCCTAGAAGTGTGTAACCAGCCCTGCCTTTTACAACAGATCTGCAAGGGAGACAAAGATGCTCTCTCAAACAGACACTCTGTCCAGGAGTAAATGTGAAGGCAACTTTTTCATCTTATCTTTTAGACATTCCAATAATGAGTGTTTAATCTTCTGTAAAGACAGATGAAACATAAGCAGTCATGAATATTGAGTGTAAAAGTGATGCAGCACTTAAGTGATTCCTGCAACCTGCAGTTCTCTCAGGATGTAGGGACTTCATTATAATAGCCACAGGAGACTAAGAAAATAAGGAGAAGCAGTGTGTTGTGTGGGAAATTGATAAAGCTGGAAAAAACAGACATACTTGGGGGCATACGAGCCCTTCCTCACATCTGGGACTTTTATGGCTATTTTTAATAACTAATCCCACACATTTTATCTTTACATGTATAAACAAAGAACAATGATGCTACTGAGCAAATCCATTTGCTGAAGAGCACAAAATGTGAGAAACTACTGAAAGTGTGTAAGCCAGAGGCCTGTTTATCACCAAATGTAGTATTTCAGAGCTACAAAACTGGAAAGGCCAAAACCGGATTATGTGAGGCATAACCATAGCTTTTCCAGCCATAAATACAAGTCTGCAGCATCCTCCAACTTGTGGCGGAGCACAAGCTAAAGATTACAGGATGCAGCCAGGAGTAAAATACTCCTCACCTAAACTCATGTGTATCTATTCATTTCAGGGAAGGTATTCCTGGTTCATACCAAGAGAAAGAAGACACCCTGCCTTTGTTTTCCAGATGCAATGCAACAGCCCATACTTATCTGGGAGAAAAATTGAAGAGCACTTCCTGAAATTCTGACACTTTTGAAACTTAAAAATCACATTTGATTAACTAATAATTGAATATATAGTGAAAATTAAATTTTATTGACAATTTATTCTGGATGTGCTCAAAGTTGGGGATCTTTTCCCACAATCTGGAATTATCAAACAACTGAAAAATCAAATCTTCTGAAAATAATATCTGGTGTTTGTATGTGCAAATGCAATTAAGGGGCTTAGTGTTTTTCTGTATTCTTTAAAATAATTGGGAACCTCAAGAAGAAACCCCTCCCCGAGAATTAGTGGCAGTGTTTGGTTTGGAGAACTGCAAATTCCTCCACTATTTTTTCTGCTGCTGTGACCTTCATTAATTTGTGATCTCCTAAAACCTTCCCAATAAAGTGTGGGTTTTTAAACCCAGAACCAATAAATTTGCTTTCCACATGTTGAAAGCACTGCATTAGATATATGGAGCAATACAAATGTCTTTAAAAGAATAGCAACAAAAATATTTTCAGTGCAACCTTTCAAAGTGAAGTGATGATATATATTTCCCAGCCTGTTGATGGTATTTTAGACTCAAAACCCAAAAATTAGCCTGAAAGAGGTGGCATTTTCAGGCTGCACAAAGCTTTGAAATCTCAGTACTGAAATCTTTTTGTGTTTATGTTTTGGCTAGAGTTTCACCAGGTCGGACACCCTTCGTGAATTTATTGACTTGTATCCAGAAATGTCATTAGCAAAAAAAGCTTAAGTGGATTTTCCCTAGACCTGACTGACCACAAAGCTTGAGAAGTGGTCGCCTTCGCTTCCTCTGCTGCTGGCTCCAGCTTACAGCCCATGCCCATGTATCAGGAGGCATAGGGACAAAATCAACCTAAAGTCAGATTGGTCAATGTCTTTCGGTTTCAATGACATTTTGACAAGTCAGTCTGGAAGAGAACCTGCACCCTCTGAACACTTGAACACATTGTAAACTCAATCTATACTGAAAAAAACAAATAGGCTCTTAGAGTCCATTATAACCATTATGGATACTTAGATTAAAGGAGTGCAATAATATTTGTTTGTACAGCTAATCAGTGTTGCAGTCCTTGCTAATGTTTCCTGAGTAGTTGCTGTACTGAAGTGTTAATCATGGTTGTTCTGATTATCAGCAATTGTTTAAAAAAAAAAAAAGAAACACAAAGCAAACACAATAAACACTCTCAAACTGATGATGAAAGGGAAAAAGAGTAACAGTCATCGATCTATCCGGTGTTATTCTTAAATTTTTGAGAGACTGCTTGTTTGTGTGTGGGTTTTTCTGAAAACAAACAAATAAAAAAATCTTTTCAAATACCTTAAGTTTTTATTTTGAGCTGTGACACTTACTTAAAAGGCACTTTTCATCTCCAGAGCACTGCATACACCTGCTGAATACATCGTGGAGGACAGGACCTCGTTACTGCCTCCACCACCAAACACACCGCTGCCTTCAGGAAGCTGGGTTTGGCCATGACATTTTGATGGGCAGAGAACCTGGTGATTTCAAAAATGTGCCTAAGGAAGCAGAGGAAGTCATGGCTAGTAGTGAGACCACAACTTGGGAAATCCTGGTTCTGGGTCAGGGATCTTAGCCATAGGCAATACCATCTCAACATTGCAGTAGTGGGACTGCTGCAGACAAATCATCATGTTCTTCCTCACACAAGTCCTGGTGCTACAAGACACTTAATGTGCTATTAAGCAAAACATATTTCAAGCCTGTCATTGATTCAGGATCTGCAGTCTTACAACCACCATATCATTTATCTTCCTTGTAAGTGGGAAAAATTCCTGGACTCTGTTTTCTCTCCATAGAAACTACAGAACAGAAGCCAATGCAAATAATGAAAAGCGCTGCTCTCATATGGACAAGAATAGGGCACATATTCAACCCTTTTTTCAGCAATTCAGTCTAATGGGAAATATGCCTGTGAGTGGACCACATGACTGGGGCAGAAGGCTGGATTTAATATATCCACAGCCCAGTTATTTCCCCAAGAGAACTGTCAATTACCAGTGTGAAACAGAAAAGATGCTGAATTACCTGGACCAAACTCTGGTCTTGTTTGTGTCAGAACAATATCACTGATTGCACTTGCTTCCATGCGACTGCGGGTCAAGTTTGGCCCCGTGTCCTCAGTTCCCTGGGTTGTTTTTGAACCAGAGGAACAACGCTTTGAGACGGCTACTTGGGCAATTGCTAATGGCAGGAAAATCCACAGCTCTTCTGACATTAAGGCATTGTAAATACTGAAAGAAAAGAAATCTGTGTTGTATTTTTTTGGCGTAGAACGCCTAAAGCCTTATCTCTCATTCTGTCAGGAACCAAGAACTATGTATACAGATGGTGCAATTTATTATGTTCTGTACTGTGACCAAGTGCTGAAATACCTTCAGGAAATCACCAGAAAGCCTGAAAAGCTTTGCTGTCTCTTGTGACTCCAGCTCACTAAAACTATAATTGAATGAGCACAATATTTTAAGCACTGCGTGTTACACAGTAGACTTACAGAAAAGGACGCCATCTTTTCCAGCATCATTACAGAAAAAATATTTGCTGTACAGTTACCTCATGTATCCAAGGTTGTAATATCTCTGTCTCTCTGTATTCTGCCCTTACAAACCTGCAAGATGGAGACAAATAAATGTCTAGGCTTAATGGGTCTATCTCAACCCAGGTGTAACTCCATTAAACTCTACTACGCTGTTCTCTTTTGTTAGATGTTGCTGGGCCTGATAGTCCTGACATTTAAACCAGTGTCTGCTGGAGCTGAAATGAATGTAGGTTGGTGTAACGGTAGTACAAAAAGTGAATTTTAGCCCTGTATGGGCAGCAAAGTTAATGTATTTTAATTCCTGCTTCACTGAGCAGATTTTTTATGAAATTGTTTATTAAACTTGGCTCGGTTGGTGTCAGAAATATAAAGCAAAACTAAAATCAATGGCCTTACACTCATTCATCTCTGGGAATGAATATATAAACCCTAGGCCAAATATCTTGTTAAAACCCATTTATTTACTTCGTTCAAAACACTGAAAACAGGACCATTGGCCCAACAACAGATGCTTATGGGCATCTTGATACACACCAAGCCCAACTTGCAGCAACAACCGCAATTCACAGAGCAGCTGTTTTAGTGATTAACTGCTTCACTGGAAGGGAAACCATCTTCATCTTCAATTTTCTACTCTTCATCTTTGATTTTTCTCTTCCTCCCTCTTTCCGGTGCTTTGATATTAGGACATTCCTTATCCACTTCACCACAAGCACTGTTAAACATTTCCATATGCTTTGTTCTGACACAGAAACACGAATACCATGAAGCATCTTCCTCATGACATCCCAGAGACACCGGGCTGGGAACACACACCCGACAACTCCCGCCTGTCACAGGACAAGTCCTCGCATCGCTCTGGGCGGGGGGGGG
>VXBJ01004032.1:38970-141819 GCA_013400055.1 Nycticryphes semicollaris | reverse complement strand
CACCGCCCCGGCAGCGCCGAACTCGATGTGATCTCTCTAAGCAAGGTGTAGACTTTCTTCGGCAGCCGGAGGGGTTTGGAGCTCATTTTGCTGTAGGTGGCAAGATGCACTGAAGAAGCAGTGCGCGGAGCGAAGCTCCGGCAGTCTAATTTTGGTCATGTTTTGCCGTGGGTTTTCGATGTTGATTGCGAATTGAAGATTCTCCTCCGGTTAAAGGGCTGAATCAGCTTTTGCCAACTCCGACGCTGTGATGTTGGGTGACCTTGATTGTAATGTGGGGTGACCAGCGAGATGGACGGGGAGAAAGGAGTGTACGGTGAGGGAGAACACCCATCCAGTTCAGAGAATCAGAATGGCAGCAAAGCTCAACTCAAATGCGTCACTTTGGTATTTTAAAGTTTATTTATAATATATGTCTTCGGAGGAGTGATTGATGAGCCAGCCAAGTGCTATTCAAGAACAGAACAATTACAGTTTCTTTCTTGGAGAAAACACAGTGGAGACTCCACATCTTTTACTCCCTGTTCTAAACTTAGTGACTCCCAAGAGATTAAAGAGAGATGTTTGTTTTAGCATCTCGTTTCTTGCTGGGAATGACGAAGAGGATTCGTGCTCCTTACAGATTAAAATGAACAGAAATCCAAAAAAACCAACCTCATTTAAACCAATGCCCCTATCATAAAAAATTCTGGCAGCACCACCTTCATGCTGCCCTGCTCAAGTATTCAGGTAGTCAAGTTAAAACTGTAACAGCATTTTTAAGGGAAGCCCTCTTGTGTAAAAAGAGATGCCTTCTGCAACTTCTGTCCTGTAATCAGCCAGTCAATCAAGCAGACAAAAAAAAAAACTTGCATAAACATCTTTCTGGCAAACTACTCAGATGATCTGAGCCAATCTTTCAGAAATAATTACATTTATAAGAACTGAAACAGGCTCTGAAAAATGCAAAAGCCAAGGGACTCAGCTTTTTCTTGCAATAATTTGGAAGTTTTCTTGTCCCATTCATCAACTGTACTTGTGCTATTGCTTGCTGTTCTGTGGAAGGGCAGTCAATAAATCTGCTTATACTCAAGGTTTTTTCCAGCTCTCCCAACACTGGGATATATCTAAGGCTCCCATCAGCAGTTACAAATGGGAATGGCAGGTGTGGAACACTCACCAGCATGCCGGCCCTCCTGTGATCACAACTCTCTCATCTTTGAATCCCTCCCATGACTCTCTTCCCCATGTTAAGCCATAATCCTTGGCTCTTATCTTCAAAGTCTCACAAGCCATACCCTCCTCGACTAATTCAGTAATGTTCCACCATGTTATGTGCCTGTGCCATCTACAGCAACCATTGTGTTTTCTCGTGTCTCTTCCGCCAGCCCCTCTTCACCCATTCGTCTGTGCGATGACTTATGTGTGGCATGGCCTTCCCTCCCACATCTTTGCGTTCCCTTCTCAGGCCCTGCGCCTTGAGGCACTTAAGAGAATCAGTCAGATGTTAATCAGAGGAGAAGCATTTATCTCATTAAAAAAAAAAGAATCCAAACAAACAACAAACCAACCACAGCAAAACTCACAATCTTTCCTTATTAGCGTCATAGCCAGCACTGTGACAAGAAGGAAAGGACGATTCTGTCTGAGGTTTTTGACATAATTAAAAAAAAAAGAGCAGTAAGCGTCATGATAAATAGCAGGGTCACATTTTTTCTGGTTTCATAAACATGGGTCTGGATTAACTCTGATGTGAATTATGCAGAGCTATCCTGGGATTTACGCAGCGGTGTTGAGATCTCATCTCTCTGCTTCCAGGAGACAAAGCTCTTGCCACATCAGCAGGCTTTTAGAGGTCTCTGTGCCTTTTCAGTCAACTGCATTTTTTTTTTCAGGCTTTCCTCCTTTTACCTGATTCAAAAAGTCACAAGAGGGCTACCCTCCAGGGCCTGTATTAATCCTCTTTTCCCACCCCACTCTGTACAAGCATGCTCATGGATTGCCGCAACCCCATGGGATTCTACTGAAATACTAAACAGCTCTGACCACATGCAGATTTATTCTTACACTCTATGCAAAGCAGGACCAGGACCACTGTTTCTGAAGGAAACCTTGGATTAAAAAGAAATACGTCACAGGCACGAATGTCAACAGACAGACTATGAAAGGAAACTACCACTTATCACTTTCTGTTTGCTTTTCCCTGCATATTTGTGGATCAGATTTTAATTTCTACGAGTATTTGAAAACATTTGTCCTTTTTGCAAAGCATGTTCATGTCAAATGCACAAATCCATAAAGTCAAATCTATTTATTTACAGAACAGGGCAAAAAATGCATCAAGCTTGAAGTCCAGGCAACATGTATATCCAAACTGGCCAGCTGCTGTGTTAAGAAAGCCTCCTGCCAAACAAGGAACCAAGTTTCAGACAGGCCAAAGAGACAGTGTTCATGACACTTCCATCACCTGGAGGAACCACTGGAAGGTGAAGAAGTAACAACCAGGGAGCAAGCCCTGAGTACTCCATCTCCAGACATGAACCCTTGCCAAGGCAACCTCTGTGCTACAAGCCGCTTGGCAGCCTGGCACAGGTCTGGTTAGTCACTATCTGCAAAGTGCTTCCAAACCCTTTCTGGGACCACAGTAGTGTCCAGCAGAACAAACCAGCAGTGAAGTTTGAGGCGGGATTCTAATTAGCAGACCTGGCCAGAGAAAGGTTAGGGTTTCAACATGCCTTTTTTGTCCTTCTACCACCTCTAAAGGCAGCTTACCTTGAATTGCAGACAGTAAGAAAGAAACATGGAGTAATTTATTTCATCATCCTCTGCCAGAGCAAGATTGTTCCCTAAAGCATATTTTCTAGTGATTTGTTCTGCTTACCTTTAGAAGACACAAGTAATAGCCTTCATTCCTTTCACAAGACTAATAGACATCAACAGTGAGATATTTTTTTTTCTTGAAAAGGAGCCAAACCTTTTCTTTTTTTTTTCTTAATTCTATCTTGTTACTGTTAGTTAATCTGCTTGCAGCAGTCCTCGACTATTTCCCTCCTCCTCGAGGCCCTCAGCCTTGATTCGGATCTTTCCTTTTCCTACCAGTTTTCAGCCAATTTACGGTATGTTTATTATTTTAAACTAACCCTGTAAGATGACTCCCTGGCAAGGTAATCTGTGTTCCTACAGGTATCTTCTAACAACCAGACATTTTACTGAGCAATAAGAGAGGGAAACAAGTAGTTGATAAAGCCTGTGCTTTTAATTATCAGTTCCTTTCAGACCATTTAAAAATGGTTGCAGGAATTTAAGTAAAGGTTCAGACTAAGGTATTGAGACACAAAACGATGTATTTTTTTTTCCAGAAAGATTATTTTAAAAGTACACAGGAGCAGGGAGTGGATGGGCATGTATAGGGTTAATCTTGTCTGCAAAGTAATTGAGAAAAATATCCACTGGTTTCTGAGGACACTCTATTACCAGCCTAAGGTAGGAGGGCCTCCCAGGATTTAAAAGCAGTCAATAGTTCTAAAAAAAGACAGAACAAGCCTTTGGTTCTGGTTGATATTAAGTTAGAGCAATAAGTCAATGTAACTTCTCCATACCAGCACCATCTTCAGACTTATATACACATATCTGCTTCTGGTCTGCAAATGAAGCTGGCTCCAAGTCTGCTCAATGTTATTCTTCCTTGTCTCTATCCTCTCCCATTGCACTGGCTCCTGCAAGACTGTAGTGAGCCGTTAAGATTCAGCAACTGGGGAACCTGGTAGGGGACAGCAATTGTAGTCAGGAGTCAATAGTTACTTCCTAATCACCTGCTGGGGTCACTGGTGAGATGTGACCCACCTCCTCTCTCAGCACAGTAGGTGTTCTCAACACCAGTGAAACTGTGAGGTACCCCAGGTGTGCCACTGCCACCATTATTCCTACAGGACTGCCCTGGGGACAGTCCCTAACACCCCAGCATGGTGCATGAACGGCATTAGAAGAGCTGAAGCAATACGGAGGATATTCTGCTGCCTGTGATCACTTACTTTAAAAAATAAATAAGACTGCTTAGCAGACAGATTTATTACCAGCCATGAGGGATTATGAAGCCGAGTCACTTTGATTCATTAGTGCATTCAGAGAGTTTGTGTAAGTTCCTGGAAGCTGTCTGGGATGGTCTTTAACCATCCTCTTACTGTTACCTGATGGTGAAGGGGAAAGTTGGAAAGCACTTGTGCTGAATATGTTTTTCCCTATGTTTGGTAATAGAATTTGACAAGCTGTTTAAAGAACTGAGCCTTCTGACTTGTGCTGTGCAAAGCTGTCTGTAGAACTCAGCTACATGTAGCCTCTACTATTCTTCCCTCCCTTTCTATAATATTTAATCAACAAAGCCCTACCTCATTTCCCCGAGGCCAGAATAATGCATTTTTCTGTTTTTAGAAACCATCTATGCATGCAAGCCTGTCCTTTGTGGGGTGATACTGTTTTAATTAGCCACATCTCTCTTTTTGGACAGAAATACATGGAAGGACTGTGTACAGCTTTCCTGCGCCAAGAGGCAACACAGAACCCTTGGTGCACAGCTGTGGGTGGTGGGAAAGGCTTGCTGACTGGGCTGTGGACTCGGGGAGAGGGTTAAAAGGGGAGAGGAGGCAGACTGTGTGCCTGGAGCTAGCAGGGAATGAGAGGCAAAGCTTGGGCAGGAAAGAGAAGGGGGGAGAAGACAACTGTGGGTGACCCTGGGGATGGGCAAGGAGGCAGAAGAAGCCTGCCCAAAACAGGTCAGAAAGCATGATATGAGACATCCTCTTTGTAATGACCAACATGTCATGGAAAAGAGCTAATTAAAGAAGATGACATTAGGCAAAAACTATTAGGAAAAGAACCCACCCAAGACCAAACTATACAAGGCAGCAGTTGAATGCTAGCATAACTATCCTTAGCTTCAGCAAGATACAAGTCTGTCCCAGGTGGTCTCCTAATTCCACATTCAAAGCGCATGTTAGATAACATGTTTATTTGTCTTTAGGTTTTGTCTCATATAAATTGTATGCAGTATTTTCCATCTAAGTACCAGTCCATTCAAAATGAGCTGGCTTAGATACCTCCAAAGTTAACACCTCTCAGAAGCTCCTGTGATGTACAGCCAATTTCCTTTTCATTGAGGACTTACTAAATTTCTTGGCTTTAGATTAGGAATTTTCCTGAATATTCCATAAATCCCTAGTTGTGTAAATATTGCCAATGGTAAGAAAAATATGCTATTGATAAATGGTCCTTGTACTGACCTGCTCAAGCTATGGAATATATTGTATACCAATACTGGCTAAATGATTGTCCATGGCGAAGCAATGCCTGCTCTTGGGTTCTGCAATGCCTCATCTTCAGCTTTATTACTAGTCGACACTGCATGTTACGGAGGCTACAAGTCACAGTTCGTGGCATTTCCATTTTGACCATGTCATTGCTGTGGTCCACAGATGAGTAAAAAGTGGGTTCCCTCTCCCCTTGGTGGGAAGTGAAACGCTCTGTGAAATGCACTCTGAACATCAAAGCCAGGCTGGCAAAGCAGAGGAGAGATCTCCTCCCACTTTCAGTTCTGCCATAAGGAAAATGAATATAATCCTGACCCTAACTGTCTTGTAATTTTTATTAGCTCTATTTGGCTTGCAGCAATGACCCTGAATATGAATAATGCATGCTGCTAGATGGCTTTCCTAAGGAAAGAAGGCTTACGCAATCATATTGTCTGGCACTACCCGCCTTCTCCTTACCCCATAATAACTCAGAAACCAGCTGGCCAATTTCACAGAGGGAAAGAGGTCATGGTCATTATGTTAAGTAAAAATAATAAAAATGGGGACCATATAGGGAAGAGACCTCTTTGTAGTGGCCTTAGTGAGGAACATGAGCTCAATTCTCACGACAGAGGTGCTGCTCTAGTGCTGAAGTCCAAGAAATGCATTCATGGACAATCAGTTTTCACTGTTTCCGGTGCTCATGTAATGACTTATTTCTTCACAGATCACTCAGGGTGAGCCCCAGAAGTCATGCTCCAAGCCTGTAGCAGAGGAAGTCACGGAGAGCTGCCAGGAAATTTGCCAGTGCAGGCCACCTCCACCATTACCACCGCCTCCTCCACCTCCACCACCCCCAAGGTTGCTAGTGGTGCCGAGTAAGTACTCCCTGGTACAGTTGTGGAGCGCTGAGGGAAGGTAAAGTGATGGGGATACCCAGATAGACAGAAAGAAAAAGGATATGGGAGAGGGCACAGCTGCCTCATTTGTCATTTTCCACTTAGTAAATGGAGGAAAAAGTGTTCTCAGTAGAGATGAAGATCTGTTTTCTGATCAATGAATAATGCTTGGCTTTTGGAGGAAGGCCAGAAAAATTCCCTCCTTTCATTGTATTACACACGATTCCCTAGCTTTAAAAGTTTACCTAATGTCTTAGCCCTGGAAATGCTTTCCCACATGGACATGATGCTGTGCTTTGCCTTGCATTACATGACCTCCTGTTTCAACAGGTATGGTAGCTTAGAGGTCTGGGTGCTCCAAGACAAATTAATTTATAAGAAGGCCAAAATTCAAACACTCTGCCTTGACCATCCTGTAGGTTTAGCTGTCTTCAAGACACCGGAGCTCTACTGGTTTACCATAGCATTGAGTCAAGTTCACTGGTTTTAAATTGCTTACAATTGTCACAGAAGCATGTCAGGAGTCAATGGCAAGTCAGCAGTTTTCCCACTAATGCACATACAGGCTAAGGCTCCTTTATTTCTCTTCATGCAAATCAGCGCTCCTAAGTTACCCAGGCCATCCGAGCTCTTCTTCATTTCCAGCCGTGCATCCCCATGTCCAGCACACCTGGATGTCCCAAGGATTTGGTATCCCAGCAAATAACCTTAATATTTCTATATTTTCACAAATTTGTCTCTCCCTAGAAGGCTGCCTATTAATTCTTCTCCCTGCTTAGATAAACTCCCCTGAGAACAGTGTTGTAAAGTATATCTATTATCCTTCTCAGCACTTCCCCCAACGGAAAAGAAACCATTAGGTACCATTATTTGGCTGTTTGTCTTTATCAGCTCCATCCCCAGATGTGCAGAAGACACGAAGAAGGCTTCTGCACAGCTTTTAGCCAGGCAGAATTTTTCAGTGTATTTTCTGCCAGGAGTGTGCTTTGTATTTGTGCCACACTGCAGAAACTTAAGGCAAAAGCAGGAAAAAAAAAAAAAAAGGTGAAACACTTGGGGAAAGAAGTGCAAAGACAGCTTGGAAAGCTATTTTTCAATGATCAGGAAAATGTTATGGACAGTGATATTGAAAATTCCCTTGCTGTTTGTCTCACAGTCAGAAAATAAAGTACTTTGCCACTCAGTTTTCTGGTACCTGGGATACCCCGTTGCTCCAGGGGAGCTGCTGTTACCCACAGGAGATGTGGCAGAGCATTGTCGGCACAGGGACCAGCCCTGCTGCTCAGACACTGTAAGGAGGGCACCGCTTCTGGGCTGCTTCCCGCCAGGCAGCTGGTCTGAGTGCCTGGATTTGTCTCCTGTGAAGTGGGGTGGAAATCAGATCAGAAAAAAACGTCAGTCACACGTTGCAAAAAGAGGAAAGAGAAACCAAATGGGACTGTGACTGGGATAGCCTGATGGGTGCTCGGGCTGGATTGCCAGATGCTAACCCAGTTCTGAAAATGAGCTATATAAATCCAGATGACTAATATTTAAATGAGTTATTTCATTTCAAATACAATAAAAAAATAGATTACACACTCCTTTTACTAGTAAGTTTTAGAGTAGTAATCAAGTACCTCGTCCTGAAAGATGCTTTCATTATTATCAGCTGTCTAGGTACTATGATTTAGCCTATGTGTGCAGCAATCCCCATTCTTGTGAGAATGAGTAAGGCTCCTGGTTAAATATTGATGTTATAGACACCACTTTTAAACAGCATTCAGAGGAGAGGGCAGTTAAGGGGCAAGACCAGCTATTATTAAGTGGTTGATGCTAGAATTGCACTTTGCACTTTTTAAGTGATAAAAGTTAAGTACTGGAAAGACCTCTGCAAAAAAGCAGCAGTCCATGAGCTGCAAGTTTTTTACCTTTACAGGGTACAGCATCTGCGTCATGAGGCACTTCATAAAGAGGCTAGCATTGCTTTCAGAGTGTTGTGAGCCACAAAAGGCTGCAACCTGCAAGGCACTTGTCCTTAAAAGCTCTTTTTGCAGTCAAACTGAATGTTGTTGGTTTAGATCATCTCTACATCCTTCTGAAACAGCTACTGTGGTTTGGGTCTGATGATTAAAGCCAATAGATACAAAATTCCTGTCCATCCAGTTACTACAGACACTGACAGCTCAGTTATCTGGTAAGAGAAGCCATGTAGTGTTCTTTGATATGTCCTGTCTAGTCTCCAGCTGTTGTTATCAAAAAGCAGGGGATCCTCCTTGTGTCCTCTCTATCAGTCCCACCTGAATGTTTTGCAAACTCTACTTGGGGGTAGGGATGGCACTGGGTAACTGTTTGTGGGCAGATGAAAGGCTTTTATTGTGCTTGAGGACAACTGAGGACTTTCAGGAACAATTACAGTGCATTTATTGTCTCTTTAGATTTTTAAATATTGGCAGGTTGATCCAACGACAAATCTTAGCTCTGCTTCCTGCAGATAGTTTTATAGAAAATCTGTTAAATGTTGTGAATTCCAGGATTCATGCATAATAACTGGTAAATGTGTTCACTCTGATGGAAAAGGTTTCCACAGAAAATGAGTAGAGGACTCCTGGTCTGCTCTGGTGAATCTATCAGCTTTACAGTATCTGAATGAAGGCTAGCATCAACCACAGTGGTCCCTGTGGATGCTGATTCTCTCAATATAGCCAGTTCAGCCTCGTCTCTTTCTATAATGTTGGATACGTTGGACATTTCAGTTTTGAGTTTCCTGAGCTTCATTCCAGATGCAGTTTGTCAGCAACCTGCTGAGATACTGCTGTCTTGTTCAGTATAGATGTGTACTTTACTGAGGGTCTTCAAGGAGTGGGACTCCAGATCATTTTAGAAGTAACTAGAATGGTGGGGACTGTGGAAAAAAGTTGAGGGGGGGACTGTCAAGAGCCATGGTCACTGTGCCCATTGGGGTTCCTCAGACGGTCTGGCATATTGATGTTTCTGCAGTCTCTCCTTATGCAAGCAACAGCCTGTTATTTAACATGTGTCTATAAAACTGCTTGGTGATGAAGCAAAGGGAAAGCTCGTGAGGCTCTGAGAGGCCTAAGGCCAACCAGGCTTAGTTGATGACAGCAAAGAAAGGAGGAATTTTCAGAGAAGTAGGGTGTGTTCCCTAGATGTGTCTGTAATGATCTGAAGGAGATAGAGATGCTCAGAACCTGGCCTTTAATTAACTTGTTCTGTTTTACCCCCATCTGCTTTCCTCCTTGTCTCTGGATTTCAGCCAGGACTAATGCAAGGTGGATGGAGTACTTGTTTAGGCAGCATTTCTAACCCAGCTTCACGTACCCATGAGATTAAGCTAGTTCAAATGATGCTGACCCTTCAAAATCTAAAATACTGCTGTTGTCAGCCCTTAAGTATTCCGTGAGCACGCAGGTTTCTCCAGGGGTGTTGCAAAGAAGAAAGGACTTTCTTTGGAAGTAGAAGTTAGGCTTTCAAAAGAGGGAAGGGTTAAAGCTAGAGAAATACTGCCGTCAGTATCAGTTTTAACCTGTATAACATTTGAGGAAAAAATATTTCAGAAGTGACTTCTTCAAAATCATACTAGGAAGAGAAATGTTGTTCAACATGAACTCACTTGCTGGTTTAGGAACATTTTCTGTCTCTGCTCTAACCATTTCCCATGTTGGGTGAGGAGTCCATGGTTCTCTCATTCCATGTCTGGATGATGGAATTGTTATCAAACATTGCTTCAGTCAAAATTTAGAGGAGGAAACTTAAATAAAAGTTTTTATCTGAGGTCATTACAAGGTGTACTAGTACAGCTGAGTCTGAGTAGGTGAACCAACCTCTGAATCATTGGACACTTGCACGTAGGTACACAGTGAGGTCTTCACAGCTCATGACATCAGTGAAGGTTTGCTCAGAGCTATTAGTTGAGATAAAGCGCAATCAAGTCAGTGTAAAGCCAAAGTGAATGACATCACTGCAGAGGACTCTAATCTCCAGGCTGTAATTGTATATTTTTTTTTTTCAAGGTGAAATTTTTTCCTTTATATTTGGAGGTAGTGCATCTAATTAACTAATTTTTTGGGCTGGTGAAAATGCCAAAATAAAAATTACCAACTGCAGGAAGGGTACAACTTTTTGGCAACTATATGAGCACAAACGTACGGCTTAATTTCAGAAAGTGTGCAGGGTCCCTTCAGTGCAAGTAGGAAAGCTAAGGCCATTCACATCTTTTATGGCAAATAGTGACAAAATGTGTATACAGGCAGGAATCTGAAGTACAGAAACTGTCTGGAACTCCTTAAACTTTGAGTACGTTTTAAAGCAACTAAAATTTGCAGGTTTGGCTTGCTGACTGTTAGTCTTTCACAGCAGGAACTGGTTATAGAAATAAAAAGTGTATCACTTTGGGACATAAAAGAAAGAAATGTTTTTTCCTTAGACTTTTCTGTGACCTATATCCTAGTGGTAGAATGGACAGGATGACCTAGTGTGGATCCAGAGAATAAGTTTGAGCCTCAAGCGTAGCACTTGCTCCATATGGCCATTCAAGCAGGAGGGCTGGTCCTGATGCTCACTGCTTCACTTCTTGTACTACGTAGGTACAGATGTTGATGTGCTTGCCTACACAGGATGTGCCTACACAATGCCAAATAGAATTTTATCCTTGACAGAGGTCTGTGATTGTCCCCCAGGAGCTGAAGGGAGGTTGTGATTACAAACTGATTTGAAACCCTCGTGGAGGCCACCAGAGGTTTTAAAGCATGAGGTGTCAAAGAATTTGCTGCAGGCAGTCTGGTGGAGCTGCTGTAGCTGTGTGTCTCAGAGAGCTCTGAATTTAAGTTTCCCTTTGGGCAGGCCTTTTGTCTTGTGAGTGCTTTGCACCTTTCCAAACAGCCACTGCAAATGCAGTTCTGGCCCTAAGGGCTCAGCTGGCAGAACCTTTACCTACCCCTCCCCTGCCAGAAGGACCAGTTCTGAGTAATTTTGAGATATATGGGGAAACTTGATTAACTTTTCCCAAGTGCTGGTGCCTAAATGAATAATAGGGGGAAAATATTTTCCTCCATACTTCATACGACATAGCAGCTACTAAAACTGAACAATATTGGAAGAGAACTCCACTAGCACCAAAATGACAGGAGTCGCATCGTCTCCTGCACCAAGACATTTATGTTAATGACAGCTACTGTGAGAGAATATTGTTTTACCACAAGTCTGGTCTAGACAGTGATCTTTTTAAATGCAAGCAGAATGCTGAAACAGGGAAGCCCTTTCAGTTTCGGTAACACAGCTGTCATACTGTGAATTACAGTCTTCTGTGAGAGCATTGTTTATAATTTACAAAGCAAAACCAAAATTCAGTTCTTGTCTTCTCCCACATAGACTTTCATTTTTCTGGGGTATTGTGACTCTAAGAACTGGCAGTAGGATTTTGAGGCTTTCAAATCTAAATTGAAATCCAGCCCTGCAGCCAGGAGTCATGTATGATGGCACATGCAGGGTCCAGTCCAGGTACCTCTCACGGTGTTTTCAAATCGCAGACACTACCTTCTCTAGTAGCACAGTGAACCAAATCATTAAGCATCCAGAATGAGATTTAGACAGAATTCACCCACCTAAATCAGAAATGCAATGATTACATTTCCTGCCTCAAACTGCAGGCACCTCTGATTTTATCACTAAAGATATAAAGACTTCAAATTGTGATATTTTTTCTATTTTACACAGTTATTTCTGGTATAGGAATAAAAGTTACAAGTCCTCACCTCCCAGTAAAAATGAGAAAATTATTTACGGTGAGGAGACTTCCTGAGCAGCGATCAAATATGAAGTTTCAAATAGTTTGAACACCTGCTTTGTTATATTAAGTCTAAAGAGCTGGATTAGTGACTGGAAAGCAGGTAAGACTGGAAAGGTTCATGCTAATACTTTCATGATAGGATTCTGCTGTCATTCGTGCACCTCACATTTCATACCAATCTGATGTAAACTCCCTGTCTATCTCTGTAAAACACCGGTTAGATCAGAATGTCAGTCACAGCTTCCATTGCTTTCCTAATTCAGAGTTTTTCACCACAATAAATTCTGAAATGTTTTGTCAAGTCTAATTTTTATTTAGGCAAGTGATGAATCTTCCCCCTGCTCTGGAACCTTGCAGATTCATTTTGAATTTTTCATGCAGTAATAAATCCATATTATGGAAAAATCCACTCTCTTGAAAATGCACATGTTCATACATTTTGAAGTATTTAAAAGTAAGAGCCTCAGGCCAGATTTTGCAGTGCAGGAATCAGTGGGAGTTCTATTATCTATAGATTAAAAGCATTGTCTAATTTTGAAAAAAGAAGCATACAATATTAAACTAATTCTGCAGTAGAACAGTCCTTTCTACTCTCAGATGCACACTCCCAACAGCTTGACTATTTTTATTTTGTTTTAAGCAAAAGGAGTTGGCTAAGCTGAAAACATTAATTCTCTGTGTGGATGGCAGTCCATTTGTACATGCCTACCATTTCACTGATTAAGAAGATAACAAATCTTCAGTGAAGTTACTGATGAGTCAGAGGCTGCTGATTTACAAGTAATTGTAGGTTCCCCTGCCCATGGCAGAAGGAGCTGTGCCTCATCTCGACAAGTCAGAAGTAAACTCTTAATTGGCACAAGCTGTTCTAGCAGGGAGGGCTGAGCAGCTGACCTGGGAAAAGCAGACCGACAGAGATGTATGTTCTTGTAATGGTTTTGGGCATTGTCTTGTTTGTTGTAGACATGATATAAAGGTATTGTAGTGATGGTGTAATTGCAATTTACAGGTAATTTTTAAGTCGACATAGCAGATCAAGGAAGCAGCAGCTCTGTTCCTTGACAAATGCTGCTATTAAACTAGACATTTACCAGGAACACTGCTGCTATTAAACTGGACTTTTACCAATGGAGTAGATTCTATTGAATTATCCCTGGACATCTCCCTTTCCTTTTGGAAGCAGTGTGTAACATTATTTCATAGCCACTATCAAAGGAATGTTTTTTTGAGCAAACTGGTCTAGTAGGAGTTGTCCTTGTCTAGGGCATGGGAATTGGAACTATATGGTATTTAAGGTCCTTTCCAACTCTAACCATTCCATGATTCTATGAAATTACTATCAGTGAAGCAAAGTGAAGGTTTGGTTTAACCCTTGGTTTGATTTTGCAAGGTCCAAGCGCTCTGCCTCAGCTTTGTGAAGCATCATTCTACACCACTGGCTGCCTACTGCAGGGAGTGATGGTGAGCAGCATCTCTGTAAAAGCTCACCTACCTGTGCAGATCCGACTTCTGTGTAAAGGCTGAGGAAGGAGCAGATAACAACCAGTAACCAATTTGCTAGCTCTTGTGACTGTAAGGTAGCCTGAGCCGTGTCATTTTGCTTTCAGAGAGTTACAAATGTGCTCTGAGTGGTAATTGAGGTCTTCATGTTCGGCATTTGGCATGAAATGACTTGGTCTGTTAATGTGATGTAACTGCCATTTTAAGTATTCTTTATTTTATGGACACTGCATGAAAATTTATCAGTTGATAAATGTAATGTTATTTTTATTAGAATTAAATTTACCCCTGGTTTGAAGGCATTTCACACTTTAATTCCATTTTACTCTGGGTGGGTCATCGATTTTATTTCCCTTAAGTTAAATCTGAATACAATTTGGAAAAGGAATCATGGTACACTAGGTATGGGAATTATTAATTGGTCTCTTCAGGGATATTGTTAAGTGACAGCTGTAGCCCTTACTTCCATTAATAACTGAGCTATACAAGGAATAAACTATGTCATATCAAACAGGAGGAGTGTGTTTATATAGGTGCCGTACGCTAACAGAATTATCTGGTACATAGTCAGCCGGCTGTTCCCTAAGTCTCAGACATATGACTTGCAATATGGCTTTCTTTGTAAAGTGAGCTCTTTAAAGCCATCTGTACTTACCAATCTAAAGTATATGTCTATTATAGTCATATAGCGTCTGAATGCCCAACAGGCAAACCATTAATTTTTCAGAGATGAACACAAACCAGTGCCTTAGAAACCACTGCTACTAACACATTAGGAAAATATTCCAAGTATTTCCAAGTCTTCCACAATCTGTGTTAGGAAATTCAGTCTGCAGTTGGCTGAAGCTGGTTTTTTATCTGACTTCTCTGAAGGCATTAATTTTGAAAAAGTCTCAGCACCAAGCTGTGAGGCTTGTCCAATCTTTGCTATTATCTGGAGGTTCCCAAGCTCTTTAAAAAGCTGCTAAGGATCTAAGAGATAATATCTTAATCATATCAGCAGCACTGAATTTTACTCACATTTCATGTCCTGTGACTTTGATGGCACCACTCATGTGAATACCATTCAGCCTGAAGAAGTTGTGCAGATCTGTGCCTTAATTCAATCTAGACGTAGAATATTATACCAAGAAAATCTGTCATCTTTCTGTGAAATTGAATCTGCCAGCCTTGTGGTATCCTATTAACCATTTGTTGGTGAAAGACTGGTCATCAATGTAGGAACTTAGACTTCCAAAATCATTATTTTGGCTGTTTAAAAATTTCAGTCTGTATTATCCCTCCTTTGAAGGCCCATTCTCTGCAAGAGGTGGAAGATGGATAAGCTTTCAGAAGACTTGATGGTGATGTACTGTGACTCCTGCAAAGGAAATGTCTTGCCCACCCTGTGGGGAATGGCAAAAAGAGAACTCAGGGTGCTGCTTCTCCCTCTGCCAACAACCTGCTGGGAGTTCCCAAGAGAGTCACCTACCCTTATCACCAACTCAGTGTTATCATATCTGAAACAGATATTCTTTCACCTCCGTAAATTGGATTCGAAACCAGTGGATGTCAAGAAGGTTATTATTATTTTTAGATTCAAAAGTGAACAGTAATTGTTGTAGATTTGATCAGCTCTGTCCTGTCCTACCACTCATCGGAGAGGAGGCTGCAGCACCCACCACACAGCAAGGAGGGTAAGGCATTCACCATGCTGGGAGCAAGAGGCAGAGCCTATGGCCATGCTGTCACCGCATGGTAATGAAAGGAGGCAGCCTGAGGGACATGACAAGAACCTGTGGTACAAAATAGCACTATATTATGTCTTATTTCTCTTCTTATCATCAGTGATGATACCGCTTCAACAAAACCCTGACAAAATAGCATATATCATCAGACACGGGAAGTAAAAGGATAGCCTGGAAGGACTATCAATAGTCTTCATGGACTATTGGACATATCCATATGGACACCTATAGCCACTACCACAGCACCTTAACAGGTTCACCTGTACCTGCCTTCACAACTGCTGTTGGGGCATGGATTTCATCCAAGGGTACCTGAGACTCAGTGAAATCAAAGGCTAGCTTTTTAAGGGCTAGAAAGCCCTTAATCACCTAAAAATGCAGATAGAGGCTAAATGAGCTCTCCAAACCACTTAATTCCTAAGTCCTAAGACATGGCCCACCTTATTTTGGAGAGGATGCTTTCTATCTGCTGTTTACTAACTGCTTCCTCGCTGTTGATCTGAGGCAAGAGATGGCCAGCATGTCACGAGGGAGGGCACAGGGAGGATGAGGCCAACTTTCTTCTCACGTCTTGGCTCCTTGGCAATCACTTCTTCATGAGATGCCCCTTGCAGCTTCACTGTCCCATGCAAGAGCCTGTCTTTCCCTGAAATACATGGTAGCTGGTGATGAGCCTATCTTTTGCCCTAAAACAGCTTCTGAAACAGCCTGAAAGAAAGCCAGCTTGACTGTG
This sequence comes from Nycticryphes semicollaris, assembly GCA_013400055.1. Lineage (NCBI taxonomy): Eukaryota > Metazoa > Chordata > Aves > Charadriiformes > Rostratulidae > Nycticryphes > Nycticryphes semicollaris. The sequence goes on along the minus strand of VXBJ01004032.1, from coordinate 125,908 downwards.
GGAGAAAACCATCCAGAAAACTCATTTCTCTTTATACCTATCTTACCACAGTGGATCTGGGAGGTGATATTTGGCTGTGTGATGGCGGAGGAAAGATCTCTGGAAAATGCATCTCAGGTCCCCAGAGAGTTCTGGTTTGGAAGTGACCTTTTACTTCTTTCATTGGTCTCTGCTTTTGTATGATGTTGAATGCCTCAGGGCCCAGTGCTGTAAGCCTGCAAGCAAAGGTAGCCCTGTTCCCAAGAATCATAGATTCACAGAACAGTTTAGGTTGGAAGGGACCTTCAAGATCTAGTTCCAACCCCCCTGACACGGGCAGGGATACCTCCCACTAGACCAGGTTGCTCAGAGCCCTATCCAGCCTGGTCTTGAACACCTCTAGGGATGGGGCATCCACAGCTTCCCAGAAAACCTGTTGAAGAAGCTTGAAGAAGTCTCCACATATTTAATTCATTACAGTGGTGAAGTTGCTCACACCTGTACTGAGCTCTGTGGGTCTCAGCAGGCAAGACTCCACCACAGCAAACACCAAAACAGAAGCTTCTGATTTTTTTCAACCTTGTTCTGAGATACAGTGAGGAAGCCAGAGCCTCACACAGTGGGGCTGCCAACCGGCTCCAGAAGCGGCCACAGGACCAGCATACCTGGGGCATGCTGGCAGGGAACAGGCTGTAGCATTCGCTTGGTGTGCAGGGCTGATTACAGCCTATTACAGGTGTTAAGTTCATCCTTAAAACATGGGAGTTTGCTCAACTCTGTGTATCATACTCTGTTTTAGATCCTTTCTAGGAAATCCATGCCAGCAAAAGTAGAATGGAGGAGGGACATATATATATAGCTGTATGTATGTATGTATGAATGCATGTGTGTGTGCTTGTAGAATACTGGTGGAAACATGCTTTCAGGTATCAGAGTACCAAAATGGCAAAGGCAGATTTAGCACGAAGGCTCAGTGTTTTCAAGCCTCTTTTCTCCAGGATGCTCTTTTCACTGATGTGACGAGACCCCACAGTTTGCTGGGGCAAGCTGCTGATCCTCAGCACTGATGTTTTTCCCTGTTGAAGAATAGCCGGTGCTCTCTGCGTGTGTCGCTCGCCGCTGCTGGAGAGCCAGACTGTGTGTTTGTGCAATGAAGTGGATGGTACAGTGCTGGCGCATGGCTGTGCCTCTCAGTGGTGCCTCTGTTCAAAAGAACTGAGAATTACTGTCCCCAGGTCAGTGCTGTTCCACTGTTGTTCTGACATAGACCATGGCCTCACTACTGTATTTGCTTGAATAGGTAGTTGATGGGAAAGTAAGGGGAATACAGCTAGTTCTTGTAGAAATGTAGATGAAGTACTTCTAAATTCACCTGTTTACCCTAGTAGAGAATGGGGAAGGGAATAACAACAGTGCTGACATGCAGCCTTATGTTGCACTTTTTATCCCTATATCTTGCAACAGTTTGGAAAGCTGGGACTACTGTCCCCGTCCTGCAGAAGGAGATACAGAGGCTGAGGGTGAAGATCTTTCCAAAATCACCCAACAACAAGGGGGGGAAACAAAGGCTGGAACCCATATCCTGAGAAGAATTTCTGTCTGCTACCCACAGTGACACTCTGCCTAAGTAAAGAGAACTTAAAGCCTATATCGGAAGATTAAACCTAAGATTGTATATCTACATACCCAAGTTAAAGCATCCTGGCTTTCTGAGTGCTCAGAGCCTCTGGAAATCAGGTCACCTTCTAAAATAAATTCCAAGGTACTAATTTAATGGCAAACTTTCAGGTACTTGTGACCTGTTTCTTAGGGGCACCAGATACCCAGTAATCTGATGGATGATGTTTCAGAAAGCAGACCACCAAGTATGGCAGAGTTTGCCTGGGTAATGTCTCTCAGGGGGAGGCAGCACTCGGGATTATCTGGGGATGTCACTGGGACTATATTGGTGCTGCCCAGCCTGGCGCTGATCCTGCTTGTGGAGAGCAAAGCAATGTGAGGTTGCCCACGATGCTCTTCAGAATGACCATCTTGCGGTGAGGAAGAGGCTGCCTTGCAAGGCACAGGCTTCAGTTCTCATTTGCTTGGGACAGAAGCCGATAGGCTGTGATTTAATCAGGGTAAAAACAATTCAGTCCTTTTTGCTGAGGGAGAATCAGATGGTGAGGGAGAAACAGCATCTCATCAGGAGACTGCTGGTTAGAAAAACATGTGACAAAGTCAGATCAGAGGGCAGCGGCTGACGTGAGCGTCCATTGTAAAGACAAATGCCAGAGCCGAGTGTTAACACAGAAACTAGCTATGATGTAATCTCCTTAAAAGCTCTTTTTCCACTAGGCCTTTAAATGCTACCACTTCTCCAGATCATGCCTTAGAGAACAGACTCTCCCTCTGTGCTGGCTAACCCCTCTCTCCTCCAAAAGACCTTGGCAGCTGAAACCATGGTTTGCTCCTATTTGCAGGGTTGTACCTCAGTTCTGGAAGGTCCCATCAGCTCCACCAACAACCTAATAGGCTTAAGGCTGGCAGATCTGACCTTCAGACTGTCGATTGTTTGGAGCACGGGCTTTCCATCCCTCCATACCTTTTTTGATAGTCCTTTGACTGCTCTGCTCTATGCATCATTGTCCTTCCATAAGCATGCAGGAATCTGAACTGAAATACTAGTTTTCCTCTGCGCCATGCAAAAGCAGTAGAAATTAGCCCACAAGCTTAGCATCAGCCCTTCCTGGGCACCTTGTGGGATCTCACCTTGTTTCTGTCCATAGGTGTCAGCCACACATTGCTCCTGGGCACGGCGTCAGCGTGCCAGCTCAGGGCAGAGATCTGGCGCCTGCCTGGGACGTCAACAAGGGATTTTGCTGCTTCCACCCCTGTAATGCAGTTAGGGACAAATCTACTGCAGTTAGGGTTTACATCTACTCCCAAGGAGGAGGCAACAAGATCCAGAGGGTAGAACTGGCTGGGAGTCAAAAGACATTTTGTTTCCTGGCTTTTTCACTAAGCTGCAGTGACTTCGTGCAACCCGCTTCCTCACAATGTGCTTCACTTGTGCTTGGGTGACCAATACTTTCATCTGCTATTATTTTAATTTTGGTCCTAATAATAAGTTCATTTTCTAAAGGACTCTCAAATCTGCCAGGGAAATGCAGTTGCACAAGACCTGCCAAGAGAGCCCTTCAACAAGGGGCTTTGGTGAAATCCACTGCAAAACCCAAACCTAAATGTGTGCAGGTTCCACAATCTCTAAAGCTTAGATATGAACACTTGAAACTACCCCTCCCAGCTCCTCTCTTTTTCACTGGCTATATCCAGGCTCAGGTTTTTTCACCAGTGTTTCCAGTCCTGTTTCTTGCAATGAGCCATGCACTCTTCTACCGCCCATGACCTTCAGAAAACTCCTGCAGAGCTGCCCCTTTCCTCCACCTCCTGCAAACTCCAGTCTCCAAAACTAAGCACAAAACCGAGCATGTTTCTTGTTTCAGAAGGGGAGTATTTTTAGAAAGGAGGAGAAAACTGAGGAGATGAGGGAAACAAGAGTGTAGAATAACAGAGTCTACAGTGTAAAAGCTGCAGGGGAGGGAATTTCTCCAGCATCATCCCACACATGTTTTTATTATAGCAGAAGTTCCCGCTGCGTAGTGATTGCAGTATCCCCCTTAAAAGTGTAGTAGGAACATATGCACAGAGCAGCTGCATGATATAAACTTGTCTGCAGCATAATGTGATAAACAGAAGTATCATCTGCTACAGGAATAGCTGATTTCCACCAGTAATATTTAACCTAGCTACTTCAGGGAGGCAGTAAATCAGGACAGGCTTTCTGCTGAGCACACTACAATTGCCTGGTTAGTACTTGCTTATCCAACTAGCTGGTAGTACTCTGGAAATGACCCTAAGTTTACAAGCAGCAGGAAGGGCACAGATCTGTAAGGAATAAAACAAACAAACAAACAAAAAAACCATGTTTCTTTCTGGATCAAAATTTGCTTCAAAATCATGTGATTCTTATTTTCTTTAAGCCTGTCTTTTGCACATCGTGTACAGGTACAGCCATGCTCCAGAGGTGAGGGTGGTGTAGTAGTTTGTTGCTGATCTAAAATAGTTTGGTCTTTCCTTGCTGGGTAGCATCGTCCTCCTATACTTGTTCTCTGTGGCAGGATCTCAAGGAGCAGGACCAGCAGAGCAGCTTTCTGGGTCACTGCTCTTTGGGGACTGTGATAATCCAAATACTTTCCATTGTGTTCAGATTTACTGGAAATGAACTCCCCCGAAGTGGACTTCTTCTGTTATTGAAGTTGTCATCCATTCCTGCTTCACATTCCTGCTGCATTGTCCTAGTCCCTTGAGTTAACGATGGCTGTTAATAGATCTAGCTTTTTGTGCTGCCTGTCCTGTTCCTGTTTTTCCCTCGACATTTCAAACAGGCAGCAGCGTGTCCATCACTTTGAACAGCTCTGAGAAGCCACAGTGCTGTTAGAATCCCATATTTTATTTATTTGTTTGATTTAATCCACTCAACACTGCTTTAGTGTTTGGAACAGGGCTAGGGCGACATCCCAACCATTGGGCCCAGAAGCTGTAATGCCAAAGCACCTCCATGCCAGACATTTCAACATAGAATCACAGAACAATTTGCATTGGAAGGGACATTTAAAGATTATCTAGTCTAACCCCTGTGCCATGGGCAGAGACATCTCCCTAGATCAGGTTGCTCAAAGCCCCATCCAGCCTAGCCTTGAACACTTCCAAGGATAGGGCATCCTTCCATGGATAGGTTCTCTGGGCATGTAAGTGCAAGCATACAGCAGTGCATGTGACACCATGTTGATCCTCCAAGGTGGTCTGCTCCCAGTATCTTCTCTGTCATTTCATATCTCCCAGAGCAATGAGAATGTAGCTGCCTTTGGGGTGCCAGAAGGAGGGTAATCTGTGCCACAGCACAAAGCTAGATGGGTTTGGTTGTAACTATGGCTTATCATGGGTCAAAGAAGTTGCCCCATTGCATTTGTGGACAAATGCAGTTCATCTTTCTTCAAGGTTTATGTGATACAAGGTTTACAGTATACGTGATGCCGGCAACAGCACCTGGTGCAGCCATCAGCTCTTGGTGGTGTCATGTGGTAGAGGCTGGGCCTGCTGGGACTCTTCCAGTCTTGGATCCACCGTAGCTGAAATCTGGAAATTCTCCTACATTCCCCTCCCTGAGTCTGCTCACAGTCTTTGCTCGATGTTTGCAGGTCTGGAGACAGAGCAGAGGAGGATTATGGCCTCTTGCAGGCTGTCTCCAAGCCCATGGTGGGTCAGTCAGGGAAGGGGACTGACCCAGCCCCCGGGGTCCTTTAGATACTAACATTGCTTTTGGTGTTTGATGTGATGTGCTCCCACATCTCCCCTTCAGTAGTTCAAGCATGGCCGGGTGTGCTGTGTGCAGGCAACAACTGTGAAGGGAGGTTGATGAGGTGATTTTTGGGCCTGCCAGGGAGACAGCGATGTGCATCCATTCATATCTTATGCCTTCTGTATCTTCAAAATGAATCATCTGAAAGACATACAGAGATGCCACAAATGTGAGTGTTTGACTTTATGTGTTCAGCTGATGTAAGGAATCTGAAATGTGCAGGGAAGAGGGAGAAGAAAAAAAGGAGTTTTTCATATATTCTGTCACTATTCAGAATACAAATATATTTAACAAAACTATTGGCAGCAGTTTCATTTACCTGGATGTGTGTGTATGCTCCTTTATATACATACATTAAATATATATATCACATATATATCTTTTCTACGTATATATGTGTGTTTATATGCATATATATGTGATGCATATGTGTATATACATATATGTATGCATATGTAGTGTGTGTATGTGTGTGTGTATATGTATACAAACACCGGGGAGTTCCTCTCTCAGCACACAGTAACCTGACACGCATGGTTCAAAAAGCCTCTTCTCCATCTGTCAGTGGAAAATGGCAATCCTTCCTTCTGTGAGACCATCTTTTTATCTGATCACCAGCCTGAGCATTGCCTTCTGCAGGCAGCTGTGGTTGCAACATGGATGTGAGCTCAGGTCTTCCTCTGGCCATGGGCAAGCCCCAGAGTCTGGAGACAGGACAGGTGAGAGGCTGGGGTGAGCAGAGGAGCTGTTGCATGGCACTCATGCATGCATGGCTTTGTGCCTTGGTAGGAGGCACCAAATCCCCCATCTCCTGATCAGCCTCCTCTCCCTGACCCTCACTGAAAATTTTCTCCTCGAATCCTAGAGTGTCGATGGATATGGTTTGAATGGAACACATACTTTGCCTATTCCTGAAATGCCTTTTAGAATAACAGCTGAAGATCTATATCTGTATTGAGGTCTAGCAGTACCACAAATTTCATTAGAAGGCTCTTTTGAAGGATTTGTTTTTCCTGTGCCGGCTGACTCTTGCTGTTAGCAGCATGTTCCTACCATGTGGATTATCCAAACACATCTGTAGCCATTCCTGCGTGACAAAATACAGCAAACAAATAGGGGACACTTGAGCTGACACTGATTTACCAATCTCTCTGTGTTGCCCCAGCTTAAATAACAAAACTTGCAGCTGGAGAGCCTACAGCCTCCAAGGACTGAGCTCCTGTCCTTCAGAAAAATTCAGAGCAGCACTTATGAGTATCATCATGCAGATGCTGCGACAAGGTCCTCAGCTGGTACCAGTCTTACAGCTGGGTGGACTTCTAGTTTCATTGTGTTACAGAATAGTTGGGGGACCTTTAGGGTCATCTGGTCCAACTCCTGCCATGAACAGGGACAGCTTCTAGTTTACATCACCTGAGCCCTTTTTATTAGCTGCCCAAGGCATCATTCTGACATACAATTAAGGCAATCAGTGTTAAGTTAATCAGCACTTATTTTGGGGTGAATTTACATCGCTGCAGGGATGAAGGGCCTTATGTGAAACTAGACAAGAGATGTCAGGCTCAGCACTGAAAGCAGCCTTCTAAAAAAAGACCTGGGCATGTGATGAAGGCTCTCCTCATTCCTCACACCAAAATGCTTATAGAGTAGGTGTCCACGTCTCAGAGTCTGTGCGTAACTTCCTCTGTAGGGTTTCTCCTCCCAGAACCCAAGTTATTTCATGTTAATCAGGGGACCATTGAACTCCGTTCCACAGATGAGACACCTTGATGTGAAGAGGCCCAAGCTGCAACAGATTCAAAATACCTCTCCACATTTCACTGGACATGGGGTATCCTGGGAGTCTTTTCATATAGCCTAACATCTGACATCACATCCAAACCTCTCCATGTTTTCTGGACTTGTTCATGCATGCCAGTGTGATTATGGCTGTAGGAACTAACGATTTCTCTCTGTCTTGCAAATGGAGATGCCAACATGCAAATTACCTGAATATATCAAAATAATAAGACAAATAAGTGTGAAGATGAGACTAGTACCCCAAATCCTGCCTTAGCCAGCAGATCAACAAGTCTCTAAAATATATGACATACATAAAGGTTTTCAGAAACACACTGCCTGCATCTCCAGTTCCTTTTAAGTTTAAACCAACGCTGATAAAACACTTGAGGCTCTTGGAATAGGAGCCTGACTTCAAAATAAAATTGCTTCCTTGCATGCTAATTAAAAGTGCATGGCTGATTCAGCAAAAGGGATGGCAAAAGGATGCTGCAGACATAGAGATGGCAGGGTTTAGCCTGTTGTGAGTATACGATATTAAAAACAGGCAGATGTCTCATAAAGATGATTACGCCATCACTCCTGACCTTTCTGCAAGAACAGGAATAAAAACAGGAGAAAAAACAATAATCAGTTTTGATTTGTTGTGAACGCGCTCTTCCTTTTTAGGCATGAAGTTACTGTTGTTGTAGAGATGTGAGGGGGGTCACTGTCACCCTTCCACGTCACATCAGCGCACACTCACTGGATGCTTGGGATCAAGCCTGCAAGTGGCTTGTCACACTCAGACCTTGGCCAGAGACACCTCCTCTGGGATTGCACATGGGAGCACGGGTCACTGCCTCCCTTAGATATTTTCCGGCTGTTTGTTTTGTTTTGTTTTGTTCTATTTTGTTCTGGTTTGCCTTGCCTTGCTTTGCTTTGCTGGGCTGGCTGGTGGGTGAAAGCCAGTAGAAAGGGATGCTGAGGGCTGCACAGGGGTACCAGCTCAGACCAGCTGAACCCTCAGTTGGAACCTGACTCTCTCCTGGAAGGCTGGGTGGTGTTCTCTTCTAATGTCCCAGAACTCCCATGCGAGGAGCAGTAAGCCTACAGCTCATTGCAATGGAAAATAATAACCCTCATCAAAGTAAAGGACAGGAGTACTAGATTTCCAAAATCTGAGCTTTATAAAGCACAGCCATGACCACTAAAGATAACCTGTGGTGGTACCCAAGGATTCCGAGTCCTATTTCTGTATTTGCAGGCAGTACAAGTGTGTGTTGCTTTTATAACATACACAAAACCATTTATTGCCTAATCCAGAAGATCAAAACAACTTCTTCACTGTTTTCTGGGTTTGGTAGCACATTGCAATTTTGAGAACAACCCACTCTGAGATTTGCTGAAAAGAAATTAGAGACTTCTTCATGATTTTATGGAAACTTCCTTTCCAGTGACACAAGCTCTATTTTTGTGCTTGGACATTGAGGGAAGCCCTTTGTAACTGAGCTAATCTATCCTGGTATGCACATTTCTGGCTAGAGCCATGTGTGTACAGATACCTGCTAACATTAGAACTGGAGCTGTGTCTTTATGCTGAGCCTTCAAAACAAATTTAGTCAAAGAAAGCATGTGAGATTTTTGTGGTGCTGAAATAGTTTGCAGGATGCCTTTGCTCTAAAAGTACTTTAGCATGAATTTATTTTCAGTAAGTTGGATCCAGCCACTCACTGTAGGTTTGAAATGGGTCTGTTTATTCATTGTATTTATTTAGACCTGGTGCTGTTGGGAGTGCGAGAAGGTGTTGACCCTTTAAGAGTAAATCTAACATTTGTACTTAATGAATTTTTATGCCAAGAGGAAAAAGGCGTTGTTCTCATGTGGACTTCTCACACAAGCATTTTCTTTACTTGTTATGCTAAGTCCAGTCTGTTCAGCTGGATTTAGTCTTCTTTTAGGAAAAATTAAAAGTCTACCTTAAGCTACATTTTTCAATTACATACCCCACCAGAGCTGATAGACAATTGTAATGGATAATTACCCTTAATGATAGTAATTACCCTATTTCTAATCTAAATATGCTTAGTCTCCACTTGTAGTGGAATACATTCCTGAGTCGTTTACAAACTCTACCAGTATCCATCACTATTTTGGGGGAAAAGGGGGAGTCACTACTAAAATACACGTTATCTCAGTAGTGACTTTCCATTTATAGTTAGATTTTGAGACATACCAGTTCTCTGGCTATTAACTCAATTGATGTGTGTCACACTTACTGTGGCTTTATCGTTTCATAATCCCAACATCACGTGGAATTAAATCGAATGTCATACCAAAGTCTAAAGTTATCACACCAGCACTAATACATCTATTTACCAAACCAGTAATCTCCTCAGAAAATATCTAGTAAGTCTGACATGTGTGTTTTCCTAAAACTGTGCTGTTTAGCATCAATTATTTATTTCAATACTTTATTAATTGAATGAGATCCTCAATTTTTTTGGCAGGGTGACAGGCTGTGATTGCTTAGCTCACCCTGCTTATTTTCTTTAAAATGTCACCACTTTCCTATCACTTTCCACCTAATGTGCATAATGATGTGCAGAATGAAATTTCAGGGCTTAGGAGAAAAAGCATATGTATTTTGCACTGTGAAAATCACTTTCTCCATTCAGCTGATTTTGAGAAAAACAAAGAGCAACCAGGAATAAGCTAAACCAGGTGGAAAACACACTCTGAGCAGCTGGAGCTTCTCACATGAGACCAGTGATGGGTGCCATGGAGAAAACACTATGGCCAGGCTGGCTAGCCCTTAGCTCTGGGTAGCCCTGGGATGTCTTCCATTTCCCAAATACACTGCTGTGAATGACAGCAGTATGTGGTTAGTTGTTTCTTTACCCAACAAGGGAAAGGGCACATTTTGGTTCTGAAACCATATACCTTTTGGGGCGTTATAATGGATTTGAAAGAGGTGGTACAAAGAAGGAGGAAGAACTGAAGTATTTTCCTGCATTTCGTCAAAGGTTTTGTAAGATGATGAAACAACTGGACATTGTCATTGTTATAGGTAAAGTGGAATATCTTCTGCCCAGTGCTTTTAATAATGATTTCAGTATCTCCGTAGAGGAGAGTTTGGACCTCCTTTGTTACTCCAGAGAGTGCCTGGGAAATACGTTGTGAAGTGGCACAGCTGGAAGAGGATGCTGCAAATGTTCTCATCCCAGGATAATTTTGGATCATTGAGGCCATGGCAAATGCAAACTTAACCTCTCCCAGCTGCAACCAGTTTTCTCTATGCTGGGGACAATGACCTGGGAGCTGTGACCCAGGATGAGGATGGAGAGCCTTCCTAGCCCTGGGCTGCCCCAGAGAGCAGAGTCATAAGCCCCAGCCAAAGGGGATAGAGACATCAAGAGCTCAGGGTGGGACTTAGCAAGAGGCACCTTTCTGAGGACATGGAACTTCCCAGGCACCTTGCCACTTCCTTGGGAAGTTCTCTCAGCTGACTTTCCCAGCTGCACAGAGAGGCATCCATGGAGGCTTGGTGTTCCCATCAGCACAAGGAGATTAAAAGCAGTTCTGCTCTTCCTCAGAAGATAATTATGAGGAGAAATGCATTAAGGATGTAGAAATGCCATGGTAATGAGTGCTGTGTGAATACATACTGAGAAAAGCATGCAACTAGGAACTTATTGGAAAAACAGTGAACATTTCTTAGGAAAAAGGTTATCTAGGACTACAGTAATAAGGGGTAGAAACAGAAAGAATTTTTAAAATTGTATAAACCCACCAGCTACTAAGAAATAGGCTGTGATAACTTCCAGTGTGATTTCACGTTCTTTCTGAGTGCCTGGTCTGGATCACGAGGGAAGGGAACTGAGCCAGGTGGATTAAGGATCACCTCCATATCATCAATTCTTATTTTCCTGTCATTAATAACTACATATAGTCATATTCACTGTTCAAATCCTCATATATCTGTTTACTCTCCATGTAAAAATGCTGTGACAAACTGTTGAGGAGCACGTGGTGCACAGGTATGTGACAAGCCCTGCATTGTACCCTGCCTTTGCCATTTGTCATCTCATTTCTTGTGCTGAGGAGCAACCCGGTCTCATAATCTCAGTTGGCTTTATGACTAATTTGGTTGATCGTGCCTTTGAGGAAGAACAAGGACTAGATAAAGGTAGCCATACTTGCCACATTTTGTATGGTTTCATCTAATTTTACATGGCATCTACAGATGTACGAGTTTCCTTTGATTTCACTGCAACCTTCTGTGTTTGTCAGGAAAACACCAGGAGGATAGAAAGACTGCCTGCTCCTTCATGCAAACATTTTGTCATCTTTGAAATGCCTTCTGTTCTGCAGTCTTAGAAAATAACTATATTGAAAATTTTCAGAGAATATTAAAAACACTAGCTTTATCACAACGCAATACATGGCTCCATCATGCACTGAAAACTGACTTCTGCAGCTGACAGTAATAAAGTAGAAATTCAGTTGCTGAGATAGTCTGAGAGTGGATACATTGTCGAAAGAGGAGCTAGGAAGCACTATTTCTTCAAATCACTTAATTTTTCTGTTTTATTTTTCTCTTCTGAAGGAAAAAAGTGACCCAGACAAACACAATCCCCCAAACCTTCACAGTCAATGCACATACGATAAATTGAAGGCAATATGTTCTAGGCAAATACGATCATAGTGATAGCATGTGTTCAGGACCGATGCATGTGAGAAAGACAGGACTTTTTGTGTGACACCAGTCCTGAACTGTCTGTAAATTATCAAGCTGTTAGCTTTATTATTTCGATTGCTTCTCATAGATCTTTGCCTATGTAAGGTGCTTCTGCAGAGTTGTCTGAGTGAATGTTGCCAATTCTTCTATAGATCATGCCACTAGAAAAACAGTATTTTCTTAGTAATTGTGTGCTTCAGGACTTTACCTTATGAGTGTTAAACATAAGAGTATGTGTATATCTTTCCTAACCAAACACAGGAGGCATGGGAGATGTCAGCTCACAATAAATGATGCAATTGTGAGGCTATATTTTAACTTGTGCAGCTATTTGTGAGGTGCATAACAGGAAGTTCAGAATTTAGGATACATCAGATCAAATCATTAGCCTTTTGCTATATTTAATTCTCTCCCCTACTTAGCTGAAAATGTAGATTTAGACAGTGCCATTGACTGATTCACTATTGAACTCCATTCAGGGTGACCCAAATTCTCATGGAGTTTCTGTGGTAGCATAGACTGAGCTAAGGGTCTCTTTCCCCTCTGCAATACACTGGTACTGCTCAGGGCATTGTCTGTCCTTGGGAAAAGGAATATGGCCCTGAAGGAAAAGATTTGAACTAAACATCACCAGTACTCCTGATGCAAAATACTGCTTGTTTTGAGTGGTACCTACATAGACAATTCTAGGCCTAAATTGACTAAGAAAAGTGTAATAATAATTGCTTATATTATCACAGGGCAATGTTTCTTAAGATTGACATTTCTTAACTATCGGACATATAATTCAAAGATAATGTAATGGGAAAGTAGCCTGTCAACTACAGTCCTCTAAAAGCAGTTAATAAATGTAATAAAATTCTTGTGGCTTTAAAATAAATCCCCCTTCCTCGCTCCAAGGTTACAATGATAGCAGCTGCAATACTGATCAGTAGGCGCTGCTGCAGCTCCCTGATAAATCTCCCCTAATGGGGTTTGAGAGCTTACCATTATCAGTGTAACATCTCTCTCTAAAACTAAATCTGATGCAGCAAGAGATGGCAAATGCAGAGGGAGGAGAGATTGCCCGTGGAGAGCACAGTTGAGCCTTTCTCCTTCGGATTAAGCACCAGGTTGTGGACAACTGACACAGAGAACTTGGTCATCTGCGGACCATGACAAAAAATATCTAGTACCAAACTGCTTGATTGCTTGAAAGAAAAAATGGGTCCTAAATGTGAAATACCCTCTTTGCATATATCTGGGTGATTGATGCATATCTGATTATACACTGTGTATTTGGGAGAACTCATGTGTTTTTCCACACTCTTTTTACAGCTCCCAAATCTACTTTTTGTCCCACTGAAGAGACCTGGTGGCCAGGCCTGTTTATTATCATTGCAGTATGCTGTGCCACATTAGTGTTCCTCTTCGTAGTTGTCATCATTTGCTACAAAGCCATAAAAAGGTAAGAAACCAGATGTTTCTACTGTGCTTGGGGTAATGCTACTCCACAAAGGTTGACTCAGGACTTGGATGACAACTTTTTTTGTTGAAAGGCATCCTAAAGGCAAAATGCATCCTGTAGTCAATGTGTGTTTTCATTGGAAAGTCACTGTATGTACTGTATCCTGCTTGTGTAAAGGGTGAAGTTCAATACATGGTCATGGGCATGAGGAGGAGAAAAAACTAGAAATGGGACAGGGCCATAATGCTCAGATTAACATGAACTCCCCAAAGTCAAATTGCTGCAGGTTGTTGGGGAATGTCTATAGCTCTGGCTTGGCCAAGTGTAGAGGTAGGAAACACTCTCCCATCCAGTTCTTTCAGTACTCAAAATTTACATCTGAGATGACAGTTTTGACCCAGGGCCATCGCTAACTGTAGCATTTCAGATTGATGCAAGCTCTTGTAACCCAAACACTAGGGTAATCTGTGTAGTTTTACATTTGGAGACTCTACTTCTAATTTATTCTTTCTTAAAATCACCACTACAAAATCCAATTGAAAACCTATCTCTTTCAATGTAAAAGCCTATATGAAGCCTGTATACAACATAACAGTAACTGTTTCAGCTCCACTACCACAGTCTTTGCAATAGATGTGCTTGCATAGGACTCCAGGAGTTAGAAATTATAGATTTCAGTTACATAGAAAACTGCCGAGTGGGAATAATTTCTTCACCTAAGTAACATTTTATATTTCATGTGGAAAAAGTCAAAACCCCTAACTCTCCTGAGGTACTGCAGTGACTTCTGAATCACAGTTTGGATTAAATTATGTTTGTTCAGCTTCATGGGTTTTTTGGGGGGGAACAAAAAGAAAAGAAAATACATTTAATCAAAAAAGTTATGTGCGTCCAAAGCAACTGGAAGATCTTTATGATGAGCCTCAGCAGACATATCAGAGCAGTGGAGTATTGCACATGCTTTGTGGTTGTCTGAAAAATTTATGGAGTATTGAAGGATAGTATATCCAAGAGCATCAAAAAGGAAGAATTCAAGCAAGACAGAAGTCTGTATCTAATTTCTTATTAATTGTACACAAGTATCTCTGCTGTTCTAGTTTAACTAAATGAATGCTTATTAGTTTTGAGGATTTGGAAGGTTTTCATTTTAGCTACTGAACTTCTTAAAAATAATCTACGGAGGACTGAAATTGTAGTCAAATTGGACTGGTAACAAGGTGCAAAAATTTTTAGTTGTACTTCATAATTGCTAATACAGCTATTTTACTTGTCTGCCTAGTGCCAAATTGTGAATGATTTCTGCCGAGGCTGTAAAATACACCTACAGAAGCAGTAACTCTCCAGGGCAACTTGTGCCTAGCAAAGTATTGCTCTTCAAATCTGCTTTGATGGGAGGTACAGAAAAGAAATTTAAGCAGACAAATTTAGAACTGCCTTGGAACGGCTGTAGGAACTCACATAACAAAATCTTATGAGTTATGTTTGTGAAACATACAGATACTTGATGAAGAAATCTATTATTTGTCAAGTGTGAATATCACTATGCAAGTCAGCCACTTGAACAAGCTTTAGGCTCAGAGAAAAGTGAAATTCTTCTTAGATCTTCTTATTGTTGACATTCACACTGCTGACAAATGCTAAGCTGAAAACTGCTCAGATGTGGGACGGACAGCTATAAATAAAATCTTATTAATTATATTTTCACAGAGTAACTAGAGCATTTCTTTTCATCAATGAGCCCTTCCGAAAACAGCTCTGTTAAAAGGATGCCCTAAAGTGCCTGGCAGCATTCCTCAGTAGTTCAGGTTCCTTGATCCACTGTAAAAGATATGTATAGATAAATGCTTGAAAATAAGATAAGATGCTTCACAAGAGAAGCATCTCTGCCTTTGACACAGAGTATTATCCCGTATTGTTGAGCTGAATTGGCTTTAGCTAGTGTGAGAAATCCTTCAGTCTGTTTTTTTCTGCTAAGTAGAATTAGTAAGAGAAAGAGTTAGGGGATTAATTTGGGTGACACTGAAGCTGTGAGTTCCTTCAGTGTGTTCCTGGCCTCCACCTCCATAACTGTGCCCTGCCCCATTCTTTCTCACACCCGCATCCCACAAGCTCTCCTCTGCAGTCCTCCTCCCAGTTCCTCGTTCCTGCCTATCTCCAGGAATTGGGAGTCATTGCCGCATCTCTCACAAATCAGTCTCCCACCTCCAGGGCAGCGTGTTGTCTCTTACTTACAATGTACCCATCCCCTTCAGATGTGAACACCACCCACTCATCCTCCAGACATGTCTGGGAGGGGTTGTAACCTTGATATGACACCACCCTCTTCATCCAAGGAAAGGCACACGCTGATTGCCTTGATGTAGAAATCAAAACCCAACCTGGAGACCTCACCTTTGCCTGCCCCAACTCTTTCTGAGCTCTGGGTGAGGCTACCATTCATCGTGGCCCACCACTGAACATCATCCTTTCCTTCTTTCAGCATGTCAGGCAAGTCTGCAGGTTTCAAATGTGCCCCAGCCTGATGGCATGTAGCTAGTTACTGCAGGGAGGGACCAGAAGAGTGGCAAAGTATGCTGAGAATGGGACTGTTTATAGTGCCCATCACAAACTAACCCTTAAAGCTCTCTCCTGCTCAGTGTCCTCTCTCTGAAAGCATTTGCCTACGTCTCAGCAGCATCACTGAGATTCTTCACCTACTGTCTGATGAGTAGTATAAATATGAAAGATGAAAGAATTATTACCAAACATACCCTTTGAAAACCTTGCATGAAACTGTCACCCTCCAGCATTTTTAGACAGGATTTTTTTTACCACTTACTGGAGGAGCTGGGGGAAGGAGATCCATGTCTTTGCATTTGGATACCCTCATTTTGATGAGAGCCTGGGGTGTGACTAAACCTGTAAGTGCCAGTAAGCATGAAAACTAGCCTGGCAGCAGCAGATGGCTCATATCTTTTTGGTACAACAGGAACAACATGTAAAAATTCTCACCAGCCTGTGAGCTAAAAGAGATAAATAAAAATAACTGTTAAATAAATAAAAAGAAAAATACCAAGAACACATCAAACATGATTTCAGATCAGATAATATTTTACTCATGGGTGGGGGTATCCTGTGCATTCATCTATCTATATCCCATAAATCCTGTCTATAGTAGACCCTATGTATCTCCTATAGTAGACATATATGGTGTATATCTCCTAGGGACAAATCCATAGTATTATAGCCTAACTGGAATAACTGTTTTTTCTGCTTGTTAGTCTTCCAAATAAAATGGGGTTTATAGCCTGACCATCAATGCTATCTCTATCCTATTTAGCCTAAAGCATACAGCTTAGCTTAATTAGCAGTATAAGCACTGAAGAAATGCTGAAGAATGAAATAACAGCAGTGATTTGGTTGTAGGGTGTAGCAAGAGTTAAATATTTTATTAGGAAAGTGCAGGCAGAGATTTACTTGCACAGAGCTTGAATCTGTTGTATTAATCCCTCACTTTCATAAGAATCAAATTTCAAGTAGAAAGAAAAATCCTATTGTGCTTAACTTGAAATCTCATTTACTGGTTTCAAATAGCCAGACCATTCAAACTCTCTCATGTCTGCTTTTCTGTAGCAGGAAGAGAGGGAGTGACTATCTTCAATGTATCATAACTGAAATGCATTTTTATTCAATCTGTATAAACACTGTCTCTCCTGAGGTTGTTTGTTTTCCCTTGTAAAAGATAAAATTTTAGCATATCACCATTTCCAGCCACTAAGGCTCTTTGTGATAAAACAGAACCTAGTGGATTGGTGATTCCTTGTATAAAATAACTACCAGAACCAAGCTAGCATGTTGCTGTCTCCTTTCCTGCACCTCTCCTAGAAATACTCAGGTTCTCCCAATATGAAATGGTCATAAGAAATACTGAAATCCATTCCAGTGGATTGATTTGACTTCTCTGGCCCATGAGGGAACTAATGCCAGCATGTGTCAATCAGCTTTAAAAGTCAGAGCACTGCCAGACAGGTTAAACCCTTGAGAAGATACATATGGGGCAATTCTTTGAAGGCTGTTAAAGCAGGCTGTAAAGATCTTATGTGTGCTGCTGCCGTCTGACATGTTGGGCACTGCCTGACCAGCACACCAGGCAAAGATGTGTGCTGCTGCACAGACCAAGCATCAGAGGAGACGCACATGATACCATGTTGGGTTGCAGCCTGGTTACACATATGGTGATAGCACCCTCAGTTTGGCAGTGGGGAAACAGCTATTTTCTCTGATCTCTGTGACAGAGGGATATTTCCTCTTTTAAAAAACATTAATTTTCTTTTAAGAAACTTTTCCATGGCACATTAAAAAAATGTTAAGGATTGGCACTTAAGGCTGGCAGCAGTCACAGCCTGTGACTTTTGCAGATTTCACAGACAGGATTAATCCATCATTGGCCAGGGCTCAGACCCATTGTAACAAGTGGGACTTTTCTGCTCATTTCATGGGTAAGGAAAGTGATCTCAACCAGTGATTTCTGTAACACATACCAAGAACAGACTATTACCTGCTTAAACATCTGGAATTCCTCCATGATTTTTTCTAGCATTTCTTCCTTTGTAAAAACCTGCCATTCTTTCTCTTTCCCTGGAAGACTGTCACCAAGAAGTAAAAGCAGGGAGTCCAAGGACAATTCATGAACTAGCACAGGCAGGAGGAGATGGATCAATTCAGTATTATGTGGTTTGTGTACTGGACTTGGGCAAGTGCACCGTGAATGCCAGCAACCCTAACAAACCTTCATCTGGTGTAAATCAGTGTGGATATGAAAGCAATCAGTGAAGCTCGATTCATTTTAATCAGCTCTGGAGGTGGCTGTCTCTTAAGCATTTTTTAACATCTCCAAGCACCTGAATAACAGTAAGACAGTAAGGCTGGAGGACAATGGGAAGTAAACACAGTAAAGAGGATTAACGGGAGTTGTTTTGTGAATAAGAAACTGAGATGGGGAGAGAGGGACCTGCAGTATGTAATCCTGTTTCTGCAGCTCACTGATGTGTCAGTGTCTGTGAGTGGAGTAAGATATTTACAAAGGGAAAAATAAATCTCTGACTCCCTGTATAAAATTAAGATACTGGAGCTATCTAGCAAACCTCAGTGGGGAAAGCAAAGCTGAGCATCCTGGTCTCTGTGCCAGCTATGCAACCTGGCCATGGTTTTCCAACATGTGAAAAACCTGTACTTAATATTTCCAGGACATCCATGTGGTCTGAGATGACCCATGAACACATGTGACTGCTCAGCTCTGCTGGATTTTAGGTAGAATGCTCTCAGATGCACCACAGGGTTTGCTGCCCAAAAGCCCTCTTGCTAAGTCAGCAGAGAAAACAGGCTGGCGATACCAAAGTTTTGCATGATGTACCTTTTACTCACTACTCTAACTTTGTCAAGCCGCAACAGTTTTTTATGGGTTCCACAGCTTGAGATAAAGGTGCCACAAATGCCTACATATATACTTCCTTACATAGGCTCTGAGTTCACCTTCAAATAATAATTACATGGAAAAAAAAACAAACATTGTACTGAAATAAAATGACAGGTCATATTTAAACTGCCCAAAAATTCATTGCTCAGGTTATTTTCTAAGGTACTCACTGTATAATTTATGGACCTTGTATACTGCAAGCTCTAGTTTCAGTAGTGGAGCAAGGTTTAGGAAGCTGGTTTTGTTTAACAAAATGAGAGTTACTTGACAGGGGAAAACACCAAGGCTTGTTTAAAAATGGTAAAAAGTGGGATTTGGGGCTGTAGTGAGCTGCTATGTATGGAAGAGCATGTCCTGTATTGCAGGGGTGTATGTCCTGCTCAACAGGCCATGGCCCACACCTTCCCCGAGCCTGTTTTGCACTACTCACTCCCCCAAAAAGCAAGGACTGCATAGTCCCCCACATGACCATCTCCTATGAGAAGCACTGGGACTGAGCACAATCTAGTCCCAAATAGTTATTAATTGCAACAAAACAAGGCTTTTCGATGTGGGGAGAGAAGACAGACGAGTGTTCTGAACTTCCTTAATTGCTTTGAAATGGATATTCACAGCATGGCTGATGACAGACAGGTCAAGGCGATCTGAGATTGGTAATCTTTTCTGTTCTTCCTGACATACTGGAAGGATTCATACTGAAATGGTGCCTTAATTCTCAGCAGGTACCTGGAAAGATGTCTTAGAAGATAAAGTGAGAACATTGGTGGAAAAGTTGGGTTGAAATTACTGCTTGAGTGAGGGACAGTGAAAGGGGAGAAGAAGGTCTGTGGTGGTAGATCTGTGTGTTTGATGCAATACGTTGATGTCAAACCAGTTCATCTCTGCAAAAGAGGTCAGCCCCTAAGAAGCGCTGTTCAAAAGGGAATATGGTCTTAGGAAGACCTGGGAATGTCACTAAGGGCAGTTGAAATAAAGACAAACTTCAAAATTTTGGAAAAGCAAGGAAGAAAGGCAATCACACTGTAGCCTGATTATCTTTTCCACTGGCTGAATGTGGATTCTTATCAACAACAGGATCAGCATCTATCGCTGAGCACCGCTGTCCAGGTCTTCCATCATCTCTAACCAAAGACCAACATCTCCATGTGTTGCTCAGTCTCTGCTTGAATTTACTTGCATCCTTGGAATGAGGTTGCAGATGATCTACTAATGGCAACTTAAATATCCTGAGCAACCAATCTTTCTGCAGGAGATCCTGTTTTTTAACCATCAAGAAATGAGTTCGTAAAATCACAGAATGGTTGAGACTGGAACCGACAGCTTGAGATCATCTAGTCTGAACTTCTGCTCTAACAGAGTCAGCCAGAGCAGGTGTCCAGCTGGGTTTTGAATATCTCCACAGACTGGGAGTCCATAGCTTCTCTCAGTTGTTGCTGGTGTTCTTTCAAAGCTAACACTATTTATTAAACTAAAAGTAGCCCTGTTTGATGAAAACTGAGTGCTAGTACAAAGAAAATCAATTATTCTTCCAAACAGTATTGAAGTCTGGGTCGTGGTTGTGCAACAATTTCCAGGGTAGTATATATGAGATGAATAGCTGAACAGCTTTACAACTTGACCCAAGCCCAGTGGAGATGCCAGAGTTCTGCTGTATTCATTCTGCTGATTCAGGGGCATCACTGAAGATTTTGAACAGGGGACTAATAGTTGGTGCTTCCCACCATTTTTGGTGTGCATCAAGATGAAGGAGAGTTGGCCTCAATTTTTTAAGTAGAATAGCAAAAGTATTGCTACTACGTGTTAGCATGCTCATTTGACAGGTCAAGCACTGATGAGTAAAGTGGAGTAAAACGAGTAAAATAGCCTTTCATTCAGAGAGATGGCTGAGCTAAGCCACACGGGCAGTGCTGTGCAGGAAAGTTTGTTTTGCTGTTGCCTGTGCAGTACGCGTTGGTCGAAAAGCAGGAGGATCTGCTCTTCAGTGCTGTCACTCTGGGATTTTTATAAGCACTACATGTTTGCGTGACTATTATAGGGCAGGATTTCTTTGTCTCTTTTAAGTTAAACCAAAGTCACGTTCTGCTAGGGAGAAAGTTTGCTGTCATAAATGGATCAATTACCTTTTCACTGTGCCCAGAAACAAACTTGCTATTTTTCTGTTATTCTGTTATTTACTGCAGATGAGGGTCCTGCATTGCATGGCCAAAATTTTGCAATAAATTCAGGTATTGTACAGTTACTGCCTCGGTGCAAATCTGTAAATAGCAATGGGTGGAGTTTACAGGCTCATGCCAGAATATAATGCTCATGCTGGTGTAATTGTATTGGCTGAAATATTCCTGATTTACCCTGGCCCAATTAGAAGATACAAGTGGATACTAAAACTTTGAAACATATAGAAGAGTTGCCATGTTTACCAAGAGTTTTGAATTACATTTTTTCCTGAATCCATAACTTCTGAAAAAATCTGAATATGACATCGGGGTTCTCTTCTAGTAGTCTAAACTTTTATTTTAACCTCAAAATCCTATGAGGCAAAGAAATAATGTTTTCTTAGAAACTAATATAATTTTTAAGACAGTCATATTTTTTACAAGCTGACCCTGCTCGTAAAACGCCACAGCTGTGGCTGAGATGTACTTGGCACAATGTGCAGGGACATTTGAAGAAAGTTTTTGGCTTCACTATCTGGGATACCTGAGCTTAAAACCGTGTTTGCTACAGCTTGCAAGAACCCAGCATCAGCACCCTGGGATGCCTGTGACAATCCTTTTTTGATTCAAAAGAAATTGTGGTGGACTGGGAGTGTAGATCTAATACTCCAGCTCTATATCACCCAGAAATTCCCTCTACACAATGAGAAACCCATAGAAACCTGCTGGGCGCCTCTGATGCCCCCTTTTCCTTTCCACAATGGATTTGCAGTGCATCTGTAGTAAAAGTAGTAAGGCCTGATTTCTCCAGTGGCTGAACTGTAGATCCCAGTTGGTTCAATGGAGAGTGTGGTTTTGCAGGAGCTCTAGAACCCCAAAAGTTAGAACAAGAAAGCCAGGAAACTATGGGAAGACCCCAGCAGTTCCCACGTGTGCCCCAGGCAGGCTCTGGCCAGACTTACTCTGCTCTGCCTCAGCATGACAAGAAGCCAGACCTGACCGTGGAGCAGCTAAGCACTAGTCATCCCCTACCCATCACATGCATCCAGTCTATTTCAGGACACTCAGGACTATTCAGCATACCTCTCAGCCCTGTATATGTGCCCCATTTCCCCCCAGCCTCTGCCATTTCTTGTTTTCTGCAGAGTTCTATTTCTTGCATCACCCCTGTGTTGCCTCAGGTCTGAACACACAGAAGATACATTCTTCCCATATGAACCTTCAGCACACTTGTGGCCAGCAGCCTTGTCTTGGTGCCACCCTTGGCTCCTCTAATTTGTGGCTTCTTCTGGCTTTGATTTTGATGCCTGGCTCTAACCTGGACTTAGGCATGAAGGAGAACCTGGGGGAAGGTAGAGCTCCTGGAATGGCAGGAGCTGCACTCTGACACACAGGAGCACAGGGAATTTCAGCCAGAGATAATGAGGCATTTGACCACTGCAGTTGTATTTCTGTCATTTATGTGTGTTAGTTTCACACCTTTGTCAAATTAGTCATAACTTGGTGTGCAAACAAGACCTTAGCTTTTCTGCACCCTAAGTGAGAGCAGGTGCTGATAAAAAAGGTTCTGGGGTGCTTGTCCACACCAGCTGGTTTCAGGGGTTCCCTCTGCTCTGAAGGGAGGTCACATCTCACTCCTCCTTGTCTTGCTGTGATGTGTGCTGCCGTGCAGCCACACTGCCTGTGGAGAAAAGAGTGCAGACAGGATTCCCTTTCACAGAGCTGTGACGCTCCTTAAGCACAAATCAGTCTCTTGAAGCCACTCTCAAGCCCCGTTGCAGCTGTGCTGTCACCACTTGTGTGGCTGCACAGTCTGATTTCTCTGTCCTTCCTTCTCTGCACCCACTGTTCTTACTGCTAAATATTTATCATGCTCCAGGGTTGCTTAGCAGCACACAGCTACCCGCTCGGGAGAGCCTTGTTGGGAAGGCAAGATGCACAGTAGGTCAGCGTTGGCAGAGAAGGGGGCGGGAGAGGATAGCATCTGCTGGGGTGGTCCTGCTCCACTGCATGCTTACCTTGCTCTGACTCCAGTGCTCTCTGGTGGCAGGCACATGGCCACCCCCTCTGCTATGGCTGGGCTGGAGAATGATGCTCTTGGTTTGTCCAGCTCAAAGAGTTGTTGGCTAAATCATAGAATTAGAATAGTTTGGGTTGGAAGGGACGTTTAAAGGTCATCTAGTCCAATCCCCCTACAATAAGCAGGAACATGTTCAACTACATCACACTGTACAGAGTCCCATCCAAACTGATCTCAAGTATTCCCAGGGATGGGGCATCTACCACCTCTCTGGGCAACCTGGGCCAGTGTTTCCTTATATCTAGTCTAAGTCCAGTCTTTGAGTTAAAGCCCTACTAAAAAGTTTGTCCCCATCTTCCCTCTAGGCCCCCTTTCAGTACTGGAAAGCTGCAATAATGTCCCCCTGGAGTCTTCTCTTCTCCAGGTTGAAGAGCCCCAACTCTCTCATCGCTCTGATTGTTTTTGTGGCTTCCTCTTGACCTGCTCCAACAAGTCCATATCTTCCTATGCTGAGGGAATAACCATGTCAAAGGGCATTTCTGGAGATGAGCTTACATCCTTACAGCATCCTTACAGCATTGCAGCATCCATTCCCCAAGCTAATGCCAAGTGATGGAGTAAAGCACTAGCAGGGGTCTGATGTAATGGGTCTCATTCCAGCTGTGTACAAGGCAAGAGCAGGAAAATAGGGTCATTCCTCATTCTGGCCTTTGCCTTCACCCAGCCATGAAAAGAGGTCCCAGGTGGAGAAATTGCTGTCTTTGGTGTCTGCTTTTTGAGTCAGTAGCATGAAACCTTATGAAAAGTGTTAATACCCCCAAGCAGCAGGAGTTGCAGGTTAACCTGGCTCTTCCCTTCAATTGCTCCAAACCCTGGGGTGCCAGTGCAGATGCTGGCTGAACTCAGATCCTTTCTCAGAAATTGTCCCCAGTTACAATTGTCTAAACACACCCAGCTCTCAAACTGCACTCAACCAGATCAAGGTGTGCAGGACTTGCTGGTTGCTTTGCCTCTGTACAGACTTGCCCGTTGTTCTGCCTCTGTATGGACTTGCCCAGTTGCACTCCTGTAGCATGGGACGGCTGGACCACCCTGTGCAGTCCATTTACAGGGGGTTTGGATTTGTCTGCAAAAAATAAAAAGATTCTGGAGACTCTTCTTTGTGAGTGGAGAAATTCAGAAGCAGCTAATTGGAAATCAGTGCTCTTACTCTAAGTGCGACAGAGACAGATGGCCTCAAAGGCAAAGTGATCTAGAGAGTTGCAAATGACAGTTCATTTTACAAGTTTTAGTTTGCTTTTCAGCTCATTGCATTTATTTTTGTTGCAGACACTCTTCTATTAAAGACATTTCTATAATGAAAAATCTGCAGAGAATTTTAGTTCATCTGCAAGAAATTAACTATTGCTATTTAAATAATTTTGTGAAATTCTGTCTAATAGCAGTAGCCTTTTTCTTCTGCATGAATCAAGTCTATCATTCAGGTTTGTGCTTGTGTTTGCAAAGGATCAAATAGCAAGGTAGTTATCTGCATTCAGCAAAAAATCTGGGCATAACATAATAGAGAAGATCAACTTTGTTTTGGAGACAGAAAAGTGCTATGCCTAAAATGGCAGTATCTACAGTTGCTTGGCTGGTGAGAGACATACTGTCCTTCAGAGACAGTGAGAGAGCCTTCCCTCATCTCCTCTCTCTGCCTCTTGTTATTTCAACCCCATGTTTTTCCTGGGCTGATGTCCACCATGACCCAGAGCACAGGTCACCAACAGCCAGCCAGCCTGCAACCTTGGCCAGGAATTCCTGCACCTTTCCCTCTTCCATTTCCCCCTCCAACATAGGTGTATTTTTGTAAGGACATATATATTGACAATCTCAGGCTGTTTCTGCATTTCCTGGCAGATTGTGATGCACCACGAGCCAAACTCCTTGAACATTCCTTAGCTGTTTATGCTGCTCTGGGACAGGACAGGCCTTTGAGGAGCAGGAATGTGCCCAGCTCATCCCCATAGGACACTGCCAGCATGGAGCATGCTGCCAGGTATGGCCATGGCCATGGCCACCCTCCAGACATGCTTTTTTCAAAGCAGGTGCCCAGCGAGTTGTGATTAATGGAGCAAAATCCGGTTGGCGGCCAGTCACCAGTGGTGTCCCTCAGGGCTCAGTTCTGGGGCCGGTCTTGTTCAATATCTTTATCGATGATCTGGACAGGGGGATTGAATGCACCCTCAGTAAGTTTGCAGATGACACCAAACTAGGTGGGAGCGTTGATCTGCTTGAGGGTCGGAAGGCTTTACAGAGGGATCTGGACAGGTTGGATCAATGGGCCAAGGCCAATGGGATGAGGTTTAATAAGGCCAAGTGCCGGGTCNCTAACTGTCTGCACGATCCCTGCAGGCATCAGAGCAAAGGGGACTCAAGGAGGGATTTGAAGGGGATAATGAAGTAGCCCAACAGGCATTTACAAAAATCTCTTCTCAAGCGTGAGGGACCATGCAAGAGAAAAGAGAGTTTGCTGAAACATGTAGCAGGAAGTGAGGAAGATGCTGACAGCAGGAGCCACCCGGGAGCAGGAGTGAGGCATTTGACACTGGGAAATAAGGAGAGAGGAATGATACTGTGAAGGGCCTTGAGTGCAGAGATAATTTAAGATCTGATGCAGCGAAGGGAAATAATATTGTCAGAACAACTGGCTAGTGAATTCTTGTTTTCAGCAGCAGTCTCTATGCACATCCACATAGTAATGAAAGTTGGGCAAGACCATCAAAACAGAAAGTTGTTGTGGTTTGTTTGTTTTTTTTGGTTTGTTTTTTTTTTTTTCATGTGGTTGGACTCGATGATCTCAAAGGTCCCTTCCAACCACTAAGATTCTGTGATTCTGTGATTCTGTGATTTAATATCTTCCATTTTTTATATTTAGTGGGTTTTTGCCAGGCTGGAAGGCTGGCAACATGAGCTGATTTTCTTACATTAGGCCCATTCGTTTTTCCTTTTTGTCATCGAAACATATCGACAATGTATTCCGCACTGAGAACACCCAATAGATGACGTCAGCTATAAGATCCCTTCAGTCAATAAAACCTTTTAATGATCATTATAGGGAACACAAAGAATGGGTTGTAATATGAGGGGTCACTGAAAGCACTTTTATCAGTTATGTCAGTTAATAGTCCTGTATCCTAATAATATAGCTGCTTCTCATCCTTAAGATTGGGTTTGTGCAGGAGCATAATTCTGAAGTTAGTTTAATTGAAGACCTAGTAAGGAAATGTGATTGCATCACCTTAGTCTCCCAGGGACAGATCTTCCTTTGTAACATCATAACAAATCCTCCTCAAGCCTACCAAAGTCTGTGGGAATACTCTGACTTTGCCCTGCTGAAAATAAATGAAGGCTAAACTCCACTTCTTAAATTGCACGTGTGTCTCAGCAATCTATTTTAATTACTTCAGGTGATAGGCTAAATCCTCCCTTCAGATATACCCAGAGCAACTTCAGCAGTCTTGGATAGGTGCACTTCCACACAAAGACATCTGCCCACTACATTTTGCACCCGAGCACACCAGCTCAGGGAACTTCTAAGTGCTGATGAATGGCTGCAGTGTGGCTCCCTATGGATTTTTATTTTATTGGGTTTTTTTCTCTGAGAGGAGCACTCAGCAAATGGCAAATCTTCGATCTGTGCATAGCAAGTGGGATTTGATTGTCACAGAGGAACGTGAAACACCCTGAAGCAGAAATCACCCACATGCCTGCAGGGCTTGCTTAAATATACTAGAGAAATTGGTCAGCTAAAAATGGCTGTGAGGGAGAGCTGAATTTGAATTAGCTGTAAATTGCAGGCTCATACAAGCAGCCAGAAAAGAAGAAACTCTCCTTAGGAGGCAGGTATCTCAGGGCTAGATCAAAGCCTATTGATGTAACACGACTTGTAGTGCTGTGAAAGAGACTTTCCCATTTTGCATAATGGTCCTAGCACTTGCACTTCTACAGATCTTCTCCCCTTCTCCACATAAGAGAAAGAGAGAGACAGGAATGATCTGAAGATATTAAAAATTGTATGCTTACTTTCTACAGTAAATCTTATTTATCAGCTGACTTAGTTTTGTTTGGCCAAGACTGAAGTACTCAAGGGTCTCTAGGGAAAGAATGGCCTTTTGTGATTTTAAAAGACACATCTGTTTTTTCCACAAGGAGTGAAGTGGCAATGCAGCTTGAGAAAGGCAACCTCCACCAAATGCCCAAAACTGAAAGTAACCCAATACACACAGTCCTTCTGAACAAGACTTGCTAGTTTGGAAGAGTAAGTCAAAACCATCACTTATTGGGATAGTAAGTAATAAACACTGGGGAAAGACAGTTTGTGTATTTTAGATGGACTATCTGACTTACCAGGCTGGAGATGAAAATACAGGAAATACATGTAAAAGCCTTGGGAGACTGACAGTATTCAACATTGGTCCTTGACAAACATTGAGCCTTAGTGAGTGTGTTGCAGAACATTTTCCAAATGGAGCTGGTTATTATTTTATTCTAACTGTGAAACTTTTGCATGGGAGGCAGTTCTACCAGTAGCTTCTTCATACAAGTAATGAATAGTATGCTGCTTGTTTTCTGCACAGAGAGATGGTCCACTTATGGCTGTTCACTAATTTAATAGAGGAAAAACTAAGGAGAATTTTCATCATTAGAGTTTCTTCTTTGATTCCTGTCTTTACATTATCAAATAAAAATAATCAGATTGAATTTTCCTGGTTCCTCTGAGACAGTCAAATGGAGAAGTCAGAATGTGACTCTTTTTCCAAGGCTCTGAAAACTATTTGAAAACACTTCCAGGGAAGTGTCCTTTGACAGGAGCCCCATGTGACTCGGCCATAGCACCAGGCTGGACAGCCCAGATTAGCCATTAGGCAGGGTTGTGGGGTGGGTGGCTGCACACAAATTTGATGGCTATGTCCCAGAAAGCAGCTGCTGTCAGTGCACTGAGCCCTTCTAGCAGGGGCCTTGTTCACAAAACAGTCTTAGAAAGCAAGTTCGCTTCTCCCACTAGTTGCTGTCATGGGAACTGATTCACCTCTGATGGCTGATGTCCACCATGAATCGAACAGCAGTTTGATGAATGTCCACAGCACTGATATGTAAACAGCTTCCATTGACATTCTTTATGTTCATATAAGCACTTAGGTTACTGTGAGAGATGGTCCAGTAATTGAATAACATTACAAAATTTATTCTTCCTTTCCTCGCCTGCATCTGCTAAATAAGAGTGTTTTTGGAGTGTGACTGTCATCATCTTGTCTGGACCTCCAGCAGAGAAGTCTAGCCAAGAGCTCTAAACATAGCTGCCATAGGTACTGCTAGCATCATAGTCCAGGAGATGAAGCTGAGTGAAAATATACCTACCAGGTATTTACCCTGTTTCTTGGACACATTTTGTAACCCAAGAAGATGCTGCTGAAGTTGGATCTCTACTGGTATATAGGTTGCCTGGATATTTCTGCTTTGCACTGGGAGCACATCAGGATAGAATAGTTGTATTAAGCAAATGGGTGTATCATATGAGACCCAATTTTATTGAAAATCATTAATTTTTATGTGTTGATAGCTAATGAAATATTCATCAGTGTGGAGAAGAGCTTTGAAGTCCTTGCACGTATAAGCAATACATCTTCAGCTCTCAGATTTGCCTCTTCCCCTCTGCTGCTTTGCCCCAGGGACTGTCAAGCACACATGTGACCTGGTGCATGACCACCACCAACACAGGAGGAGTGGGTGAGCCCCGGTGATGCTCACCAACGGAGCATCTTTCCCCAAAGCACAGCCCTATACTGTCACATGCAGAAGTGGGTCTGCCCACAGAGTTGTGCAGTAGCTTTGCCGGTGGTGGAGACCACTGCTCAGGAAAGAGTGGAGTTGCACTGTGGTCTACTGATCACCTCCAACAACACACAGCAGGGAGGGCAAAGTGGTCTTTCCTACACTCTGCTCCCATTTTGTAAGAAACAGGATACGAGTTTCCCTTGGAGGATAATCCAGGGCAGCAAAATGCGAGGGGAGGCAGGAGTCTCCTGGCAGTGCCAAGTTGCACATGAGGGCCCCAGAAGGAGATGAATTTAAGATCCTTTCATTTCTCTGCTGCCAGCCCAAGGTCATCCTCTCCCAGCTTGGCTGCATTTCTAGCCTTCCCAGATGCTGGCCATGGTGCACTGGTGCTTAACAGAGACATGGCTGTGGAGGCAGGCAGTAGGAAACAGGCTTGCAATACTCAGGCTTCTCTTACAAAACCAGGTTTTATTCTTAACTCTCATCCCTTCCAAGCACAAGGCACCTTGAAGAGTGTGAGTTTGTGGATTGCATGGTGTCTTCTATACTCTGTTGTAATATACTGTTCTGGACAAGACTTCTATTCCCATTTCTAGGTGATTCTCCTCAAAGCTTCAGTAAGCCTGTATGTAACAAGGCATAATAAAGTCCTAATTAAATGAATAGTCTGGTCAGTTTTTGCCTGATTTTGTCTGAAAAGTCATATATAGAGATTTTCTTTAGTGTGTACAAGTGAGACACAAGGTGAAACCCTCCTCTAGTCCTCTACCATACAACTGCTTTACAGACAGTAGATCTATGCCAAATTTATACCAGTATCCAAAGCTGGCAGGGAAGCTTTTTTCAAATATATCAACTGAGTTTTGTGCCCTTGTGATCAAGGGCCAAAAACTGTGCCTCCTCTAAGAAATTTTCTAAAGACAAATTACAAATTATGTTTCAATGTGCATTGTTACCTTGACCATTACACGGGGCTCTGCAGAGAAATGGTACAAGCCAATATGAATTTCTTTGATAAATAAGATTTACAAAGTCAACAGAACCTCATCTGAAATTGGAGCTTGATGTGTGAAATACATTGCTAAATGGCTGTTTGATGCTTTCTTGATTTTAGGACTCATTCAAATTAATGCATGCATGGTGGAGAAGTCATTATGGACTCTGACGCATCATTTTGGGCGTGTACTAAGCTGTACAGAGTTGCATGTACCTTTAATTCGCAGATTTTAGTATGAAGAGTGCACCAATTTGTTTGCTAAGCATCAAAGCACAACGTGTAGCAAATCATACTGTAAAGTAATGCAAACCGCTTGTTAGTGAACAGCTTGTTTCACCTGCCACCAAGTGAGTATATCAGATATGAATAGTTCCCTACTCATTCCCTCACTAATCTGAAACATCCCTTTTACCAATGAAGAGCTGCCCTGGAATGGAAATACATAAATAAAGGATCACAGCACTTAGTTGAAAGGGAACTTGGAGTATTACATAGAGGAAAATCATGCATTACCTGGCTTATCAGGCAGAAAATAGGATAAAAGGGTTCCCCTTGGCATGTGAAAGAAAAACTGGTATGATTGGATCTCAATAGTCAATGAAATTTGAGATAAAAAAAGCTAATGACACACAGAGCACGTGACACGAAAAGAGCTACTGCCCTAATGCCAAAGGGCAGTTTAAAAATTTGCAACAGGCAAAAACGGCTTTGCATATCTAAATACACAGGTCAACTTTAATCACTGAGACACGTGCATACAAGTCTGTCAGGTATAACTGAGACAAGTTTGACCCTAAATCCATGTCTGACACGTATGTGGGAAAAAACAGAGTAAAGGAGTTAAACAGAGCATTCCCCAAGCCTGAATTTTTGTGGCTGCCAATTAAAAAAATGCCTCAAATAGCCATTTCATTGAGACCCAAGAAAGTGGCTGCTCTGCTTTGCAAACACTAATCCTGAGCAGTTCATAAGGCAGGAGCAGAACCCTGATAAAATCTCCATTGCACTGTTTGCAGGCTCTGAAAAAATGCACTTTCAATGTGTGCTAGTGCCAGTGGTGTAATGTCACCAGCAGCCTGTCCCACAGTGAGGTCTCACCCTTGGAGTAGAGTGTCCAAACCTCCCAGGTTTGTGCTGGGGAGGGGAAAGAGCAAAGGGCTACTCCTGGGAAGTGAAAATGAGAAGTGAAAAAAGGAGAAGGAAAGGAAAAAGAGTTTCCAGAGGACTGAAGAAATCAGTCTTGAAATCACTTCTAAAAAAAAAAAAAGTAGATTAAAATGAGAGGAAGACATTTTTTAACATGAAGAAAGAAGAGGAAGGCTAGACAGGGAAAGAAAATGGAACTAGAGTGGTGCAGAAACATATAGGAGACCAAAAGAAAGAAAGGAGTGGTAAACAGGAGGCAAATAGCAACTAAAAGTGGCCAAAATGTTTTCATTTTTTTGACCATTTGATTGTCAAGGTTGGAACAGGATGGAGTGGGGAGAGGGGAAGAAAAACAAGGAATATTTGAAAGCAGCAGAGAAGTTAAAAGACAGCCACATCATTTTTCCTGTGGAGGAAAAAATCATAAAAGTATTCCCATCAAATTCTCCATTCCTGTTGACAGGGATGTGATGAGGTGGATGGGTGCCTTACAATGTTGTGAAAGACAGAGCCACAGGAGCTTGCATCAGATATAAACAGGCACAGCAGGGCTGAAAAAGGGTTCAACAAAACTTAGTTTCCTCTTCCCTTCCATTTCCATTTTCTAACAGCTGGAATTGCAGCCAGTACTAACCAGCTAAAGAACAGCCTAAGATATCACAATCAGAAGTATTTTCTTTCAGATTACAAGCAAAACATATTCATCTTCCTGTAATCATTCTCCATACATCTTTCACTAATACCCTGATGAAAATAAATGTCATTATTTTTTTATTAACTGTTGTTTGTTTTGTTAAACAACTTCAAGATGAATAGCACAGTCTGACTGTTGTATTACTTTTGTTTATCTGGTTCTCTTTTTGCCCTTAGAAACACCTTAAACTCAAAGCACTGATGTCTGAAATATCCACATGGAATGCACAAAACTTTTTCTTCCTACTGTGTGTACAGCTTTAGCTTTAAATAAAGGGAAGGTTACACCACTTTTGAGGAGAGAAGCTGTGAGGGAAACACTTATATGATGTAACATGGTCTGTTAGGAGGACTTGGGCTCAGGTCTCCCTTTTCAGAATCACTTTAAAATAATGGTGATCACTTTAAAATCTCAATAAAATTATTTTGCTCCATGATGTGAGGACACTTGTTAAATTTCTGCACCTGCTGGGCATTTCCTGAATTGTCTCACAATTAGAATTGGTGGTTCTGGCGGTACCAAATGGTGCCAGTGGCCACCAAACAAAATGAAAAGGAGGTGATTCAGTGATGGGTGCTGGGGGACTGGTAGATCAGAGCAGGCACCATGTTTTAGTCACTAACTTGGACACTTAGAACCTGAACACTTGTGTTAGTAAACTAGCCTTCCTTCACAGACAACACAAAGAAACACAAATGCCTTGGGCAGAAAGTATCTGACTTATTTTGGGTATCCACTTTAAGCTTTTCTGAACTGTGTTTTAAAAGTACTTGTGTTTCTCTGTGAAGGCAGTCTTGGGTTGTCACCACAGATGTATAAATCTACATTGGTCAGATGACTCATCTCCCAGTGACCAAACATGTTTTTATGATGACTGGTGAGTGACCTGGGTCCTCAATGGACACAATGGGTCATCATCCCAGTTTGAATGATGTTGCACTTTGAGGAGAAATGTCCGGGACTGCCCCAAGACCCAGCGCCCAAGCCCCCATTTCAGGGATGAAGGCGGTGGTGGAGGGCTCTCCTTCCAGCAGCCTGTGTCTCAGGTAACATGCACACCTAGCACAGGGAGACCAACAGCCCATCAATAGACCTTAGGACTGGACCCCCTCATCTTCCAGGTGGATCATGAGGACTGACAAAGTTTAACTGCTGGTTTGACATGTGTTCAGAAAGGAAAAATAGAGAGGAAGAGTTCAGTGTTATGATGCACCTTACATGTCCTTGCTTTTTTTCAATCTGTATTGACAAAGAAGATGTTTATCTCTGTCCTTTCTTCTCCCCCTACTCTGCCTATACATCACCGAACCTGGGATCACCCAAGGAAACCAATGAGAAAAGAAGAGAACGGAACCAGTCGGGCTGAATATGCAATGACCTCCTCTCAAAACAACAAAACAGTTGATAACAATGCGGTCGTATAATCCCCAAAACCCCGCCGAGGCACAGGAGGTGGTAAACTTTCAAAGCACACACACGGAGTATGCAAGGTGGGTGAAATAAGGCAACAAAAGGAGCTCTGTGGCCAAGGACTTCATTTCAGAAATAGCGCCCGCATCAGTGATTCAGAAGAGAAAAGCAGGCTGACCTTCAGGCTTGCTGCTTCTCCAAGGGAGGATAAATTCACCCACCTGGGGTGCTCGGAGAAAAGGTCTCACAAAGGCATAAGCATTGCATGCTGCATCTCGTGAACGCGATGTCACGATGCCTCCCATTTCTTCTTCTTCTTCCTCTCTCCCCCGCCATTTTTCAGTTTGAATTGAGGTACGAAAAAAGCTCCATAAATAGGATCTTTTGAGGAGAAGGTGATCTACCAGAGTGGCAGCAGCTTATTATCAGTGGGTCTGAGGGTCGTGGGTAGGAGGTGTCACCTACATCCTTCTCCAGACTGTGCAGTTTTGTATGCTTATGCTCCATTCTTATCATTATTATTATTTCATTATTAAAAAGGGAAAAAGATTTCTGTTAAGCCATCAAGCAACCAAATATTGCATGAACTTGTGATTTATCCCAGAAAAGTCATCTGCGGTCTGGTGACTATGCAATTTCCATGGCTGAAGACTTTTCAGGCAGAAGAAATCAAAATGTAAGTTTTTAGCAATTAGCGTTGCTATTGAAAGAGAGATATTATTAAGAGGTGCTTTGAACATTATTACTTCATAATCAGCCTCTTTTTTTGCATCACACTTTATTTTTTACCTTTAAAAAGTTCTTCCTTTGTGAAATTTTGTATATTTTTCTGTGTTTGCATCACTCTGATTCCCCAGGGAAAACCCTACAGGAAAGATGTCCTTTACATCTTGGCGTGAGTATTTGGGCAGGATTATGTTGAAAGGACTAGCAGCCCTTTGAAGTCCTCTTCATTCACTGATTAGTGTTTTTTCCTGAAAGCATCGAGTCTCCTGAACTGACCCACCAAGGACATTGTAGGTCTGGCTTGGAGGACCACTTTTGAGGGTCTGGTAAGCTGGTTGTGCCCACATTAACTCAGTCTCCGCCTCTCCTGGGCAGAGTCTGCCAATCGTGCCAAATTCAGCATAATGACTTAGAGTTGTACTTTCCGTGACGTGGATTGCAGACTACAGAAAGCAAAGCTGTATCCACCCCAGTTTATTTCGTGTAGGATCTCAGGTTAGACTCAGTAAGTAACCCATAGGATACAGATGATGAAACTAGCTAAGACGCTGGTCTTTCCCCACCTCCTGAAAACTTTCCCTCATATCACACCTCCATGTGTATGTCTCCATTTACCTCTGTGCTGAAAGTAGTGATGCAGTGAAAGACAAATTTCCACCCTGGCTTCGTGTCTGGATGTCAAGCTCCCATAGCCCTCGGCCTCTGCGTCTGTGAATAACTCCCAGGCACTGACAGAGTCTCGCTCTAGGACATGGCTGCATCTTGTCTGTCACATCCCTTGGTACTGCAACACACCGATGCTTTCAGTTTTGTAAAAGGATGTGCCTGAACTGCAGAAATCAGACCTTGATTTTGAACACATTCCTGTCTGCAGTTGGTCTACCGTTGGGATGATGGTAGAGGAAGACAATGCTCTGCAGGCCTTCCGTGAAAAAGCTCCAGGATGTTCAAATCAGCAGTTTCAGCTCAGGCCCATCTCTAGTTTTCTATTACCTATTGAACAATAGGGTGTATGTAAATATAAGTATCTTTTCAATGATAAAAATGAAATGCTGCTATATACTGCTGTTGAGGAATTTATGGAGTTACTCATTTAGCTACTTAGCTTGTCATCACTAGGTAGAGGTTTAGCTACATAAAATTATTTTTTAAAGGCAAGACTTTCTTGAGAAGTGAATGCAATTACGAAATTTAAAGGGAATAAGTAACCCTTTGCCCAGGAGTGCAGTCATTCCCTACCATATTCATGTTGTGTGCTTGCACTAGACACAGTGATATGTTCTTAGATCCAAAGTGGGATTAAAATGACAGAATTTACACTTTGAGTCTAGTATCCCAAATGTTGATTGCCTAAAGCACTTAGCTCCTAAATACTATAATAAAAATATTGCAAGTATATTTCTAGAATATTTTCTAAGCTATAACATTTATTTTGGTGTAGTTACCCATGTTTGCCTTTCTTTTTTTACTCCAGTTGTTTCTGCCTAAATGTTGTATAGTTTGAGACTGGTTGCATGTTTAGCTGAGAGTATAAAGTATGAATGCAGATGAGTTTAGCATGATATGGGCTCAGGATTAGCACTTTCTCCTAAAGGTTGTTGATTTTGTTACCTAATTCAGCTTTAAGAGTATGTTCCGTAAGGCCAAAATCACAAAAGGGATTTGTAGCACATTACACCCATCAAAATGTGTCTGTTTCCGCAAGAAAAAGTCTAAAGAGATGATCACCAATACTGTCTGATTTTCAGTGATGTTAATGGTAAAATGTCCTGGCTAGGGAAGACCCTGGTGCATGACATAACCTGTGAGCAAACCCACCGCAGGCATCCTGAGGTCTCTTCAGGAGAACATAAACATTACAAACTTGATGGAGAGTGGGGAGGCAGGGCATTTTGAGGAGCAGCACATAAGGACTAGGATCTATTTTCAACTCTGCCACTGATCTGCTGTTTACTAGCAAGTAATTTTGCCTCTCTGTGCCTCAATTTATCCATCTGTATAAATAAGATAAATATCCTTACCAGCTCTGTGGCAGTATTTTCAGAGTTATAGATGTATCCTATTTGCATAGGCAGATTTACACTATCATTACTTCTCACATGTTGATATTAAATAAACCTATTTGGACACATCATTGCCATCATATTTCATAAACAAACATTCCTCAGTGTGTTTTTTTAACCTGTTGGCCACTGTAAAGCAGCAGCAGCAGACAGGCAGAGAGCTGCTCTTTTCCTTGTCCAGAGCCTTTGCCCTCAGCACTTGTGCAGCTCCATGGCGGAGAGAAGTAGGAAATCCTGCACAGAATAGTTTCACCATTAGATTCCTGCCTCTCTAAGTATAGTTGTACCAAAACTTCAGAAAAGCTCCTAGAAAAATATACCAGAAGCAGAAGTCTTCAGAAAGGAGAGGCCGGGAGGGCAATGTTGTTGGGGAACAACATATGAAGTGTTCTGATGTGGTTTAAGGTTGTACTCAACACTCTACACGCTACTGGCAAAACTTTTATAAAACAGGCTTCTGTGCTTCCTTATTGTACTATAATTGAATAAAAAGGGAAAAGAATAGGCTTGGTGGATACCGGCTTCACTAAGCAGTGACTCTGGCTCCGAGGAACTGGCAATCCAAAATACAGCTTTACAAGCGTTTCGACTTTATTTTTAGCCACTGAAATACCAGGGATAGAAAGGTCCTGCACAGCTGTGTTCACAAAATAGCCAGATCCCAGGCAGATGCAAAGGTGGCCAGCTTCAATGCAGAAAGTAACTGCCCTGCTCTGACCACCACTGGGCAGACCCAGAAAACTGCTGTGGTCTGTCTGAGGGAGTGCATCAACTCAAAATTTCTTCTCAAGGATCACCACTAGCAGACTCAAGCAGGGAATGCACTTTAAGGGCCCAAGCTGCAAAGTGTTGAGTGTCCTCAGCAACACTGAGGAAGGTGGAGCTGGAACCCCAGCCCTGCCACCCTTCCTGGCTCAGACCCAACACAGCAGCGTGACCAGGAAAGCATCTCTACATTGTATAGATGCTGCAAAAACAGACGTGGAAGGAAAGACCAGAGTTCTACTAAGTACGAAATATAAATATATTGATATATATCTATACAGAGACCTAATTGTCCAGTCTTGCATGCCATATGGTCACAGCATGTGAAGCAAGTGTGGGCCTCCTGCTCCAGCCAGGTCATGACCGTAGATGCTGACAAGCAATGGAGAATCAGGCCTATGGTAGATATGTATTTACAATACTCCCTGCACCTGTACAAACAAAAATATATTATTTTAAACTGCAAAATAGCGTGTTTAAATCAATGCATGAATGTAAATATTCTAAGATCTGCCTTCTTGACTGTGTACCACATGTACAGATGAAAACAAATATTGTTTATAGGAAATCTGTATCAGTGGTTAAATGACTACAGAGAAAAAAATATCAGAATTAATGTTGTCATGTTTCTCAAACAAGCCATTAATATATATTTAGTATTTAAGGATATTGCTCAATAAGTATGTTCCGTACCAAAAACTGTGTTGCATATACAGATTGTCAGTACCCTATTTTAAAAAGCCACCATAATTAATTTTTATTTTAAATAAAAATGTACTTGTAAAAAGTTTCCTGTGTCCTGTTGGTTATGTAGCTGGGAACAGAGTCTACTCATTGAAGAGAAACACCGAAGGAGGAATGGCTGCAGTACCTCCTCAGGCTGCCCAGTTAACCATGTCCTTCAACACTTTCTGCTGTGGTTTTGGAGAAGCCCATGGCTGCTGCTCGTGCCTGTACCTGGTTGGGTTCTGTCTCTGTCTGATCTAACCCTGCAGTTTTAGTCCCAGACGTGCACTGCTGGTGCTTCATAGATGAAGGAATTACACTCATACACTCCTGCAGCCTTCCAAAGCTCAAGAAACCCCTTCTCTTTATACCAGAGGTGCTGCAAGTTTCCCCAACAGCATACTCTGTTTTGTTTATCTTTTGCATAATACCCCATACCTCTGTTTATTTGGACGCAAGAGATAACATGCACCATTTTTTACTCTAACTTCACCTTCCCTTTCTCACACAAGAACAAAAGCAAATTATCTACCAGGCCTTCAGCAGACCAACACTGATTTATAGTAGCTAAAGACTTACCCTTGGGCCAGCATTCACCCCTCACAGATTTCACCAAGCAGGGGCAAAGAATATAATTTGTGTGAGGACCTCTGGGGCCAAGGGTCTATCACAGCCTGAACCCTCTTTCACAGGGGGGCTCTCCCATCCCCAGCCTAAAATCACTCCCCAGGGGCCTTCAGGTGCCCAAGTAGGGTCAGCTGAATTTGAGTCAGGGAGGGTGGGATTTTATCTTAAATATGGGGACATCTTAGTTGCCTTTAATTCCCAGGACAGTGTTCCCTCGTGATATAAATATTTGTCTGCCTGATTCCTAGAGCTTAACAGTTTTCATCAGTCCCTTGGGAATGATTTCATATCCCAGCTTAAAGATGCCCTTAAATGGAACAGACCAACACTAATGCAAAATAATTTGGTGACAGTTTAACGAATTACAGCAATAACCATTATGGCATATACTATGAGATCCAGCAGACTTAAATATCATCCACATTTTGCAAAAGAAAACTTCCATATTAAAATCTCCCTGTGACCACTGAGAAAGAAAATGCATCTGGAAGGCATTGGACCCTGCTTCAGGCATCAAAGCTGCTAGGTGAACATCCGGACCTTCAGTCTATAGCAGAGGAAGGATGATATCACTTCGAAGAGGAGACTGCCACGACAGGGAAACGACTGCTGGGAATCAATCAGCAGAAAAAAGGTAGAACACAGCCCTGGTGAAATTCAGGTGAGATTCTTCAAGTCTTAGTAACAGTGATAATATCACTGCCATTTGGCTGAGCTTCATCCATGCTTTAGTCATGGTGAGATGGTCGCAGGAAACAACACATGAGCATGTTAAAAAGTGACCTAAATACCAGTGCTCTTCAGCAAGCAAGCAGGTATTTGGTGCAAATCTGATTAGACTAGAGCACAGCAGAAGAGCTGCTAACCTAAATCCCTGGGGTTATATTTTGAGTATAGCTGAAGACATTGCTAAATAATATGGGACACAGCAACTTGCATGGATGAGCGTACAAACTGCTGGATCAAGCACTGGCTGGATGGACAGTCCCAAAGAGTGCTCAACAGAGTTATATCCAGCTGGTGGCTGGTCACAAGTGGTGTTCCTCAGGGATCAGTGCTGGACCATTTCTGTTTAACATCTTTATTAATGATTTTGATAAGGACATAGAGTGTATCATCAGTAAATTCGCAGATGACACTAAATTAAGCGTCAGTGTTGATCGGCATGAGGATAGGGAGGCTCTACCGAGGGACTTGGATAGATTGAATCAATGGGCCAACGTTAACAGTATGAGCTTCAACAAGGCCAAGTGCCAGGTCCTGCACTTGGGCCACAACAACCCCATGCATCACCACAAGCTTGGGGAAGTGTGACAGGAGAGCTGCCTGGCAGAAAAGGACCTGGGGGTTCTAGCTGACAAGCAGCTTAATACAAGCCAGGAGTGTGCCCCGGTGGACAAGAAAACCAATGGCATCCTGGCTTGTATTTAGAAATAGTGTGACCAGTGGAAATAGGGAGGTGATTGTCCCCCCATACTCAGCACTGGGGAGGCCACACCTTGAGTATTGTGTCCAGTTCTGGGCACCTCAACACAAGAGAGATATGGGGGTGCTGGAGCCAGTGCAGAGGAGGAAAACAAAGCTGGTGAAGGGCCTGGAGAATAAATCTTATGAAGAGCGATTGAAGGAGTGGGACTGTTTAGTTTGAGGAAGAGGAGGCTGAGGCAAGACCTCATCACTCTCTACAACTACCCGGTAGGACATTGTAGAAAAGTTGGTGCTGGTCTCTTCTCACAGGTAATTAGCGATAGAACGAGAGGGAATGGCTTCAAACTGCAATAATTGTAGGTTTAGACTGAACATTATGAAAAAAATTCTTCACAGAAAGAGTGATCAGACACTGGCATAGGCTGCCCAGGGAGGTGGCCAAGTCCCCATCCCTGAACGTGTTTAAGAGTCATTTAGATGTAGTGTTGGGGGATGTGATTTAGGGGAGCACTTTGTAGAGTGGGGTTGATGGTTGAACTCAATGATCCCAAGGGTCTTTTCCAACCTGAATGATTCTATGATTCTAACTTGCCATGCCAAAGAGCTTGGTGTTGCCTGATATGTTCTTCCTCCACTGCTCCATCACTGGGAATCAGCCTTGCGATGCCAAGAGAGAAATTAGGTTAGCAGATTTTAATATTATTTGGAGAGGGAGCAAGAGGTCGGTAATGAGAAAGATGCAGTGTATTATGTGATTTTGGTAACATACAATCATTATCAAGTGCATTTCACTGGTTTCATCTGGACACGTGCATTGCCAAGGTCTACATAATTTTAAGAGATGTCCAGTACAATTAGTTCCAAATTACAGCTTTCTCCATTTCTGAAGCATGCTCTGATTTGGCCATGCTTGATTCATGCTGGTGTAATCTTTTCCCCAAAACCAATCAGATATTTAAAAAAATCCACAGCTGATGTTTTAGTATGCATTAGTCTTCAGTTACTAAAGTGTTAACATTCTTAATATGAATAGATATTTCCTTTCTAGCAAAAATATCCCTTCAGAGCTGATCTTCCATTTAATAAAGATTTTTATCTAAGCCATTTTCTTAAGATTCTTTCGTAAGTATTATGTCTTTAACCATTTTTATGGCACAGAAACAATTGTCTAATTACAAGCTAATAGAGAAGTTGCCCTTGAAAGTGGCCTGAATCCAATTAGGCTTTTTTAGAATTCAGGAAAAAGTACTGGGAATATTAATACTAAGATTCCTGGCATGATCTGAACTTGTTTTATTTTTGGTTCTAGTTAAAACAAAAGCACATTTCTCCTGCTGCTCCTGTCTTGCACCATGGCACAGATTGGTATATACATTGAGAATTAGTAATTCTCCTGATTAGACTGAGCATCTGAGTAGTGCCTGTGCCATGCCGCCCTGCCTGCCCAGCCCAGCCCAATGTGGGATTCATACTGTGCTGCAAGTCCTGGCAAGGGCTTCTTACCTGACTAATGTATAGCTAATGTATAGCACGTGGGAGGTCTTGGCAGCCACACTGGAAGGCAGGAATGCCTGGGTGAATTGCACATCCCCCAAAGGGGAGTTTCTGGGGAGAGACGGGGCAGCTGCTGGGCACAGGATGCAGCAGCAACACAGCTTTTGTGCCCCCAGTACAGATAGTCACTGAACAATTTGGGGTATAGTAGCAAAACCACTAAGGATGAGAGTAGGTGGTCAAGCCTCCTTTATTGTATATTATAAAATGCCATAAAAATATTATACTCATGGAGGAAGTGTTATTGCACTGACCAGAGTTTCTCATCAGCCTCCAGTGCTGTTGGGCAGGGAGCTGGGCAGGGTGAATGTGAAGCATGGAGACCCAGCTCTGCCTGTCTTAACAACTTATAAATGAAAATCCTACAGGCTTTAATTTCTGCCTCACTACAAATGGTAAGGCTTTAACAAGCTGATTTTATCACGAGTGCTGAGATACATCAAATCGTCTTTCTCACTAGTTGGTTTCCTTAATCTGTGTGCTCTCATAAAAAAAAAAGACCAAACAGTTAAATGGTATTTATATATATCTGCCTGAAAGTATTTTATATTATATATTGCTGTGGCTGAAAGAAAAAGGAAGTTTCTTTGTAACTAGCAGCTGGCTGTTTTGCTTTCCTGTGCATTGATATAAATTTCATGAACTCATTTTCGTGCAGCATGAAAAGAACTCGGAGCCAGCACTTGAATAAATTTCCCTTTACGTTCAGCACCGCTTCCCCCTGCACATGCAAACACAAATGCTTTCAGTATTTAAGGTTTCATTTAATACAGTCGTAGTCGGAAGCAGAAAAGAAAATATAGAGAAAGGCAGCAGTATGGCAGACACATCCCGGTGAATGAGCCTGTGAGCCAGAGACAGCCTTTCCTATTTTGATTTGTAATTTGAGGATAATTCAATTAGACATTTCAAGCAATTTAAACATTCATGCATTGTCCAGCACCAAAGCATGAACTGTTCAGCAGCAAACTAGACCTGACAGCCTTAGCAAGCCGACTAAAAATCCCAATGTTTAAAATGAAAGGCCCTCACCTAATTGATGCTTACCAGAAAATTAAAAAAAAAAAAAAAAAAAAAAAAAAAAAAAAAAAAAAAAAAAAAAAAAAAAAAAGGGGGGGTGCACGGGAGGACAAGGCGGGTGAGAGAAGTACAAATGGCAGAATGAGGTGTACATCCTGGCTGGAGACTTCACACTTCATTTGCAACCACTTGCTTAACAGAATATTTCAAGGCCTGTATGTTCCTTTTAGAGAGAGATTAAAATACAAACGCACCTGATCACCCATCTTCTCCACCTCTCTGGTGGTAGCTGAAAGGCAGGCAGGCATTTAAGGGGTGAAATGGAAGGGAGCTGATAATGATGGTGGTGATGATAACCAGATCTCTCCTGCCTGCCCTCAACAGCATCCGAAGGCATCACCGAGGTCCCAGCTTTGTTCCCGCGCAGCAGGAGAAAATCCTGCCCAGACCTGGGACCCAGGAGAAGTCAGAGAGTAGGAAAACCCATCAATGTGCCCATTTCACATGCAGTGAGGTATTGCACAGCCCCTTGCTCAGCATCACATGTGGAGGATGCAAGGGTTTGGGGACCAAGCCCAGTGCCCCCCAGCAGCCAAAGTCCCTGTGGGGCTAACAAGGGGTTGCACAGCTCTGTGCCCACAAAATGTATCTTTGTTATGATAAAACACTGTGTATAATAATAATGCAAGAATTCCAGGGGGAATCTCAAACAAGGATGCTTCAGAGCCTTGTTTGCTTTAAAAGCACTGTCCTCTGAAACCAGAGGAAGGAAAGCTGTTTGTCTTTTCCCCAGCAAGCTGTGCTAGAAGCAGAAGGTCACATTAACCTATCGACCAGCTGGCTGGAAGGCAAGACTGCTTTGATGGACACAGATTTGTCTGCTTAAAGTTATTCTCTTGGTAACAACTTTTAGAGGCAGGTGATGAAAGCACCATGAATCATCAAGTAAAACTTTTCTGGTAGGCTAAATGCCTTTTGTGTCCCTTCAATGGCTTCTCAGCGAATCTCTGGAACATAAAACTCACCTACAAAACTTTTCAGGAATGTATCACACTTATCCCCCCTTCATTTGAAACATTATCTGGGACCAAGTTTTGATGGTGGAAAACCCCAAAAGTATATACAGTACATGTGGATGCCAGATACTGGGGTAATTTTCTTTGAGCCTTTCTATTTGAAAATCCGGTGTCCACTGTGCTTAGAACCTATTCAAGTGTGAACAATTCATGCTGAAATTTTCCATGCTGCCTGCCTGCTGCAAGCTGATCTTTGTATTTGTCTAGGGGTTGCGGGAGAACAGTTCCGTTGCTTCCAAGAATGATATTTGGAGAAAAGATATTAAAAAAAAAAACCAACAGTAACTTCCAACTGTTTTATTGAGAATCTTTAGTTTCTCCTGTCTTTGGAGAAGGTATAAAACTGAACAAGCAGATCAATTATTTTATTGCCTGCTACATGCCTCTGGAAACTCATGGTTTCCTTCTTTACAGGCCACTTGAGTTGGACATGTAAATTCTCTGTGAAGTTTTTTGCGGTGAGGTTGCTCCATCTCTGACACTCCTACTAAAAGACACTGAATTTCAGTCAGTTCTTGTCCAAGAAGTAATCAATCCAATATCCGTGAGGAAAGTCAAAGGTATAGCTGAATAAAAGCAATTCAACTGATTTGTTTTAAAAAATACAGGTTTGGAGGATCAAAATTATTTGGAAATTCAGTTCAAGATTAGCAGTAAAATTTACTCATAAAACATTTGCAATAGTTAGGAATGGAATGGAGAAGAAGGTACCCTGGAATGCCAAAATATTTATTTGGGACTTCAAAATATGTCACAGACTCAGACGCAGCAGAAAGGTCGAGTATTCTACCTCCGAAACGTTTGGGACTGGCAGTGCTCAGTCACATGTATAATTCAACAGCTATTCCAACCTGCCTCCTGGGAACAGGCACACTGACACACACATATGGATATATGGATACACATGGGGCCTGTTGAGAACTGGGCAGGAACTATTTGCATTTTTCCATGAAATGTGCCGTAAACCATTTCAGTGCATCTTTTGACGCAAGCTTTTCTCCCTGCCCCAGACACTAAGGCAATATTGTCATAATCTGACTCTCTTTTGAAAAACACAGGGGGAAATTGGAGTGGAAGATATTTCTGTGTTTCTTCTTTTCCTACCTTTTGAAAGTACTGATGGTGCACCCGTGAATTACTGAGGCTTTACAGGGGGGAGGAGGAATACACCTGAATGAAGAAATTACAGAGTCAGCAGCTATGGTGTGAGGTTTTTTTGTTGTGCCTCATCACCTGCAATACGAATTCAGGTCTCCAAACTGGGTTTTCAGCTGCATTTGAGCAATTCATCATTTTCAGATTATGATCTTTCTGATCCACAGCTGTATTCAGGGAGGTTTTCCAGGAAGAAAAAAAAAAAGTGCAAATTTAGCAAGCAGTTTCCCAGCTGAGGCATCAGACTATATGGTACCCACGAGGTCACCCACCAGTTTCACTCCCCCTCTTAAAAGTAGTAGAACTAGTCCATAGCAATAGGCATGGGGAAAAGAACCAGAGGTTTATTTAGTAATTATAATTTCATGCAAGAATGGGATATCAATAATATTGCAGTTTCATTTGTCATATGTTTATTCTCAACACCCATGATTTAAGAAGTCTGACTTGCAAAGCCACTGAATATCTAAGGCAGGATTCCTCTCACCTAATTTTAATTAAACTAAAAATTTGGTGGTTAATACATGTAAATTATCAGATTCTTGTCATCAGT
The DNA here is from genome assembly GCA_013400055.1 of Nycticryphes semicollaris. Taxonomy (NCBI): domain Eukaryota; kingdom Metazoa; phylum Chordata; class Aves; order Charadriiformes; family Rostratulidae; genus Nycticryphes; species Nycticryphes semicollaris. The sequence goes on along the minus strand of VXBJ01004032.1, from coordinate 81,194 downwards.
GTAGAAAGACGTCACCTCCAGATGGCAAACCATCTTACCCTGAAATAAGTACCTATGCCTGGAGGGACTGAATGGCTCCAGTCTGTTCGGTTACGAAGGGACAACGGCTGCAACATGGGATGTGGCTCCCAGGGTCTGAATTTGTTGAGGGTGAGAGGGCAGATCTCACTGGAAAAAATAGTGGATTAAGTAATACGGACCAAGACTTCAGAAAATTTGTAGAAAAAGATCATGTGTGTGTGTCCATGTGTGTGCGCAATTTAGTTCAGCCTGAGTAGAAAAATGTTATTCTGAAAATAATTATTGGGCAGACAACACCTTTGAGGTCACTTGTGCAATCTGGTCAGGCATCCACTGAATGGAACAAGTGAAAAGCCTGTGTCATGTCCTCGTCACTCCCAGTTAGCACCAATACACCCAGCCTAGGCTTCCGCAGCAACCACTAGGTCACGGCTGTTTGGAGGCTCCATTTTCCTCTCTGGAGACAGAAACCCAAACTGGGACCTGACAAGGTCTGGAGAGCACAGGAGAGAGGAGCCCAGGGTCCCAGTCCAGCTTTCAGGCAAGGCCATCCCACCACATAAAGCCCCCTCCTCACAGCCCATTTTCCTTTGTTAGGTTAAGAAAAACTGCAGTGGCCAAAGGACAACTCCTTCAAATCTGTTTTTCCTCCTGGTTTTGAGCAGTTTCTCATATCAGACACATAAGTGAAGATGCAAATGCCCTTTGAACTGACCCAACTCTAGGACAAGGGGCTGCAGCATCTGTCCAAGCTGGCTGGTCACACGCTGTCGAGAAGAATGACCAGAGGTGCCCAAAAAGCCAACTCATCCCTTCTGATGGCTGTAGTCTGTCACCATCATCTGAATTCAGCACACATTGCACAGATGTGCCCTTTCTCTGAGGGAACCGAGCAGCTGAAGGCAACATGACACTCCATCAGCTTAGGGAAGCTTCAAAACAATCAGCACTGGGTTTGTGTCTATGGGTTCTCACGGATTTTCTGCCTTTATTACATTTAATCAGCAGAAGTAAGGGGGAAAAAAAAGGGGGGGAAAAAAAGGAGGATCTAAAATACATCAGCTACCAATTAACCTTTCCCAAACGTCTCTCAAGCCCCAACTACTCCAGTAAAATACACCTTTGTTCCAGGAATGTACCTGCCAGTGTTATTTGTAGTAGGAACAGGATTATTTTTTTTAAAATAGCTGTTTCACAATTGTTCTTCAGACCTGCTCACTACTCTTCTGTTGGCACACACCACTTGTCTATACAAGGGGAGATCTGCTTCAGAACGATTTCTCTTGGTCAGATTGTGTATCAGCACCTCTACAGTTTGCCTGGAAAAATCATCATTTAAAATCTTGCTTTGACCTGTGTTCATTTTCAGCTGCAGCTGAATGCTGAACATACATTGATGCTAGATTGGAGAAGGGGTTCCCAGCTATCAATGGCATTGCAGAAATTAGGTTGCCCAGCAGGTAACCCTGACTGCTAATGATTAAGGATCTGCGGATGTTGCCAGATCTGAAGAACTGAGGAGGGAAAACAGAGTTGTGTGTCTGATGTTCTTTATAGGGTGGTGGTTGATTTCAGTGGCTGAGCTCCCATAGGCTTGGCTGGTGGTGGGTTCAGATTCTGAATTTCTGGACCAAAGAGAGTGCTGTAACCTTGGGGTCTGAAACAGATAAAAGGGTGTTCGTTGAAACCAAAGTATAAAAGATTTGTCAGAAATTTCCTTTTTCGTAAAAGAACACAATTTAAAATCACACTGGAGACAAAATCAGCTATTCCATATTATGTTCTGCACATTTTATCCCACAGTTAAAATGCCAGGAGACAGAATAAGGAGATTCACAAGTGATGAGATTCTTATTTGCAGGAGAGGGCAAAAATCCCTTCAGTAACAAAAACAGAATTCACCCGTGTATCATATGATAGTGACAACATAACTAATATAAATTAGACAAGACATTTGGTTGCTAGAGAAAAATCTACATTCCACATTTGTTGTGATGATTCACAGCAATGAACTTGACCCAAAAAAATGCTACGTAAGTGCTCAGTATTATTAATAATAATCACTATTCAGAGAATTCCCAGATGGATTAATTCAACTTCCTTTCTGCAATAGCTCCCGTCTCCTTTTATTCAGCACGTTCATTTTATTCCCTTCTAATTAAATGTGATTTTCTCAGCAGATGCCTTTATTTTTTTTATTCAAATGCTTGACTCAGCAGAGCTGAGCAATGGGCATCTCATCCTGCTCGCTGAGGGAACACTCTGGCTCTGCCTCGCAGCCTCATGTGCAGCCATCCTTGGAGAATGGCTCAGCTCTGGAAATGCACTGACAGGAAAAGCAGTCACGTTTCAACAAGGCCCACGGTGCAAATCATGTCTTCCTTTCTGAATTGATGTCCCATGATAATCACAAGGCCAGCCCGTGCATTCTTGATATAACTTTTAGAGAATCATTCTTATCAGTATGATAAATGAAATGGGTATTGGGGTCTTTGAAAACACAATCTGAAACTATTCTGGAAAAGGAACATGTTTTTTCTGGTTCTGCAACCTCTGGATTCAAATAAATCAACAACAAAACAGAATTTTAGCTAAAAGCCACCTTTTTCAGGATAAATTTCAAACTACCCTGGCTGCTTGTATACACATATAAATGTAACTGTACCCCTATGGACCCCACCTGCATCCACCAACCAGCTGTGGAGGTGGCCCAGCAGCAAAAAGAGCATCACCACCTGCATGGAAAGTGAATTTACAAAATTAGAGACCATGGCAGGATCTCTTCCCTATGACCTCTGGCAGGCTGGGGGGACCTGTATGAGGCTGTAGAGAAGCACTCTCTTGTACCTGGCCTGGTGGCCCAAGTGCCTGTGGATGATGTCAGGCTCTGATGCGACGCAGGTAGCAAGATGCTCATCTCCAGACACAGGACTGCAGCTCATACAAGCATCTGCCTCTTCTTTGCTGCTTGCCTACCTGGATCTCATCTCATCTATGGCTGCACCAGTGAATATAGTCTGAAAGTTGAGGTAAACTGAGATAGCAACTTTGGAGATACTAATGCAGGGCCTGCAAAAAATCATTTGCTGGAGTTAGGACCATTTTTTCCCAGTGCCCTGGGGAAGCAGTGATAGTTATTTCCATATGCACCCATCACTGTTCTGAAGGCAGATAGAGTCCCTTTAACTCCCCAAGTGGGACATATATTCTGTGCTTACCAGCAGTAGGTGCTGTAGAGAAAGATAAACTGGGCAAAAGGTCCCCATTTCCCAGTCACTAATTTCAAATAACAGGGGTACCAGAACTGACACCACTCTTCAAAATTTTGTTCATTTTTATTTTCTCTTTTCTTTCTTTTGTTCAATATTTTTTAATTACTGGTTGATTATATTTTCATGAGTGGAGTGTTTTTCCCCAGTACATTTTCTTTCCTAACCTTCGTATTACCGCGATTTATAGCATTTTTTTTCCTTCAAAAAAACCAAAGTACTGAAAGAACGAACTGTCTTATGGGTAACATTAATTTCTGATAAAGAGAAGTGACCCAAGAACAGAAATAATGCAATGTCTTGCCCTACTGATGACTACATGCTGCAATCTGTTTCTCCCATAGTATTTCACTGCCGTGTGCAAAATAGACCTGCTGCCATAAACCTGTCCATTCATAGAAATGGGCTGAGAAATTCACCTGGCAAATAGTTATGTGATCCCACCAGAGTCAAGGAAATTCAGTTTTATCAAAAGCAAAGACCCATCCCCTTTGCTTCCTTCAAGATCTCCTTCATTCCCCCTCCCCATCTGTGTTGACTGTGGTTGCTCCTGCACAGCGCTGTGCCCTCTGCCTCAGGCTCAAGGATGGCTTCCAGCCTCCCAGAGCTTTTAATTGCCTTATCTCCATTATTTAGACAAACACAGAACACTTCTCCAGACATGTTGCAGGGCGCCAGTTTATCTGCATTAATATAATAATGAGCCTTTATCCACAGTATCCAGCCTCTCCTTAAAAGTCAATCACTGCCTTTTTAATGTTCTGTAAATAGGGGGATCTCCATGATGCAGTACTAGATGTACTGCCCTTCTTATTTGATCCTGCTCAGCTGTGTTTCACTGCTTTGCTTCTTGTTCCCCTCTTCTGACGTCACCTGGCCACTTGCTGTCTTAATGTTTATTGCTAAATAACCAGTTTGAAGAACAGGCATGAACTGTTTAATGGGACCTGTGTCGCACATTCAGAGGAGTTTAGGTTTAATGCATTTACCTCACGGGTCAGGGCAAAGGGTAGACAAGGCGTCCTGAAGCTGTGACATGTCAGTGAAAACTCTGATCTTTGTACTGCCCATGAAATCTTGCTGTTGTCAGGATGTCCCAGGGCTAAGCGTGGTACTATGTAATTACATGGAAAGAGGAAGCCCATAACATTTATTTTATTCTGGGAACTATATAAACCTCTACTGTATAGCAAACTAGTCAAGAGATACAGGGCTTGTTGGATGATATACTTATTTTAGATGTGGTTTTGATGATCACTTATTTCTTTAAAATGCCAGATTACAAAAAACTATCAGAAAAAGACAAAGCTGTATATTTTCCTTTTGCTCTGGTTTCCTATAATTTTATAAACTATTGGAGGGCTACTCAGAAACTTAGTCCTATAAATGTAGGCATATGTGTATATAACATTTTGAATGCCTTCTTCTGGGGGTTCTAGCTGTGCTACTTAGCACAAGATATGTTTTTTAAGCTATCAAGAAACCTTGGCAAGAAGTAGAAAAAGACTGTTTAAAAAATGTGGCAGGCCACCATGTTTCAATTGAAAGCTATAGGGACTCTAAAATATACAAATCGTATAGATAGTGAAATAAGATGGAAAATTGCTTCTTTTTGATCAAAAGACAGAAAAAAGGACCTGTAAGAGTCCATCTCAATTTTATGACTCATCTGTTGGAAAAGAAGTTTCACTTATTGCAGAAGCATAATTATCTACTTCTGGCTCCATATATGAATTTCAATCTAATGACAGATTCTGCTTCGTGGCAGATGGGCATATCATGAGAGAGGTCCAGTTATGCTGGGCTCTGTGTGTACACATAGCAACAGATTCAGTCTCCAAAGAAGTGAAGAGAGAGCAAAAGCTAAGAGAGAAATTGATACATTTTACTCACACCTGAGAGTGGGAAAATTGTGAGGCATCGTGGTTTGCACGGAAAGAAAAGCTCACAAGGAATAGCCCAAAAGGCCACATTTGTTGGGATGCCCGTAGCTGCCAGTGAAATGGGGAGGTCTCAGCAGGAATCTTCTGTGTTCAGAGTCTAAGCATGTAAGTGCAGCCTTCAACCCCTCGAAACCACCTTTGGTGACAGCTACACTCTAAACCACAATGACCTATAGTCTGTAACTCTCTATGGTGGAAATTGTGACCTGATGTAGGTGTTCCTGCTCTGGCAGGGGGATTGGACTAGATGATCTTTCAAGGTCCCTTCCAATCCCTGACATTCTGTGATTCTGTGAAATTACTGCCTTTCGATGCTGCTTTTTCCTTGGCATTTTTCCTTTTGGAAGAAATGTATTTTTTCTTTCAATGGAGAAAGCAGTTCAATGGCAGGGCATCCTTCCCTAACTTTCCTAAAGAGAAAAAGGAGGTCATATATGCTGGCATTTTCCTGTAACCACTTTAAACATCTACACATCCTCATGGTTTGCTTGTCCAAACCAGTTAGGACTGGAAGGTTTCTATTTTTCTTTCTAGCTGGGGGAGAAATTTCATAAAACAAAAGGAGCACGCCTCAGAGCAGCATTTCAAACAGAAAATCATCTACCCTGCAGATGTGAAAACCCATTTTGCTATATTTACCAGTTTCATAGCAGAAAAAGGTCAAAATGTGAACTTATCCATCAAAATTAGGAAAACCTCTTAGGCTCCCACTGTCCCAACTGGCATAAAACTAAAACTGCACCTTATGGCTTAATGTTGGTGCGGCTTGGCTTTTTGTTGTATATGAAAACGTTGTATAAAAGGTTTGCTGTATTGAGACAAAACAGGGTCAGAAAAATCAGATTAAAATTAACAGTCCACAACTGTGGAATTAAAAAACAAAACAAGAACAAAACCACTAAGAAAATTATGCAGAACCACTTCTACTCTAGAGAGCCAAATCCATTAAGCTAATGAGTGAAGCAGCTGATGTTCTGACCTGGTATTTTTAGTTCATTTAGGATCTTTCCTTCTTCATGCAAGAAGATATCTCATTATTTCTTATCTAAACAAAACCCAATATATGGGCTTTCTTCTGCAGACAGTTTGCTGAGAAAATTTTCCTCTAAACAGTCACAATCTGAAATTTGAACAGTGTGACCTATGTGACTTGTTACATAAATTGTATTTTCTCTGCTCTTGTGATCCAATGACCTAGACTTTATAAACAACTTCCTTTATTCCTCCCTCAACAATTAGTTTCACTCCAAAATAAGTTTCCTTTTAAGATTTTTCTGTTAAAAAAACAGCAGGGAGATGGATGACAGGACACTTTAACGTGTAAGACATGTAAGACATGGCCACAACAAACAAAGCCAGATCCCCAGAAGACATCTGACAGAGCAATCTGCAAGGCAGGGCTCTGGAGAACCTCTCAGGCTGCCAACAGTCTTGAGAGGGGCTTAAGTTCACAGGCTGCTGGGATCGTCCCAGAGGGTAGCTCTGTTCTGGGCACGCACATGACTCCATCTCTCCAAGCAGTGCTGAGTACTAAAAATCATCAGAAATCACAAACTCATTGTTTCTTCTTCCCCAATCTGACTGGGATGTGGAGGGAGACTGGCTTTACAGCCTGGGGTTAGGGAACTGACCAGGGAGAAGGGGGTCATAATAAGTGCCCTGATCCAGTCAAGACTTTACAAAATGGGGAGAGAGGAAAGAAAAGAAAAAAATCCCTACCCAACAACACGGGGAAAGGCCACAGACTGGAGGCCAGATTCAAATCTCAGTAGAATCAATTGGAAAAGCAGCTTCCTTACCTGCCAGAGAAGTGGGAAATATCACATGTCCCCATGCCCCACCATGGTGGCTGTCCTGCATGCAAGTAGAACTGAAATGAGTTAGATGTTTAAAATGAGACAGATGTTTAAACATGGTTTTCACAAGTGGTAACTATGCACTGAGGAAGGCAGATACCTCCAGGAATCATTAAGGCACTGAAGCCCATAAGCCAGACCTTTGGTGGCCAATCATGTTGGTTTTGTGGGCTCCTGTGGAAAGCCTCTTCTAGAAATATCAAACACAAAGGTTATTGCAGGTAGATAGAAGTTTGCTTGTCTTCATCTGCTTTCACAGCTTTCCAAGAAGCAGTCTGTAGGCTCTCAGGGGCCTGGTGTGTTGAAAAGCAATACGTTAGAGACTGAGGACATGTCTATGCTCTGACTGCAGCAGTATACAGAGGTACCTTAGTTAACACTGCGTGAATCATCATTGAAAGTAAACAGCTCCATTTTCATGACAGAATACAATTGGGCACGCAGAGGAGCTTACATGCCATGACTCCATGCCATTGCAATAACTCACTTATGCTTCTGTATTTTGTATAAATATTCATATCTTGCAATAGCACATCCATTATCCCTCTTCTCTGTCCCACACGAACAGCCACCACTGAAGCCAATGGATACTGATCCACTTTATATGAGACCAAAGAAACAAATAGTTGTTCTTTGGAATGGCTCTTCTGCACCACACTCACAGTGCAGCAAACAGGCAAGCAAGGCAGGCCCATGCTGAGCACCAGACTCACCCTCATCCCATAAAGGAGAAGAAAAATGAAGAACAGAGCAGGCCAGCACCATGTCCACCCTGGGACCATCACAGTGCCAGATTTTAAAAGACTTTACTGCCTCTTCAGTACATTTTTGCTTCCTCTCTCCCCCGGGAAGTTTCTGAGATTAAAAGCTTAAAAAGTCTTCTAGTGGGTGCATTTCATAGGGTCCCTTTAGCTTATCTGTCAGGATCAGAGGAGAGGAAACTGCTCGTGTTCAGCCCTGAACTTCTCCTACGTAAAGTGCACAGCATCCCTGGCAAAGTTTCTGGGATGGGTAATTAAATTGTTCCAGCACAGGCTTGCACATCTCCCAGGCTCCCACGGTAGGGATTTAGCTGGAAACCAGGAGCGCAGCCAGCAATGGGTCTTTTGCATCCACAGAGCTTGTATTCTTATGCTTTTCCTACACCATCATGCTTTCCAGAAAATGAATTACCAAGCTTCACCTTTAACAATTTAATTTTCTGAGTGTGTTTTGGCATTGATCAAGAAGTTGCGTGTTTCGGACTTCAGGTGATTGTCTCTGAATTGCTACTCTCTATACATGCCTGTAGTGACAATACATGCCTGTGACATTTTTGCTAAGCTAATCAGTTCCTGCCACTGAAGCTTAATAACTGTTACTCCTCTGCCCTACAAGGCCTGAGGTTGTTCTACTAAGGAAAACAGGGGCAGAAATTGAATCTGAGATGGAAAAGTTTCCTGAAGGATGAGATTTTTACTTAAGCCTTAACCCTTGACTATTTCTTACTAAAATACCTCATCAAAACTAAGGAAATTAAAATATCTTCTACTGTTGCAAGCAGCAATTTATTTTTTTTTTCAAAAACCAATCATTTATTTACATATCCGGAGAAAAAGAATGCAAACTAGGTTGCTATTCTGAGTCAGATTCTGCAATCCCTCCTACCTTGACTCCACTTTATTGCCAACCCAATGTTTAGTTGTCATTACTGGGAATTGTAAAAGGCTAGCACTGGATTTTGATCCGGTACTTGCAAACTTCTCTCTTTTCAGTCTTTTTGGAGTGTTTGATGACTACATTTCAAACCTTTGAAAAAGGTTGGAAGAAGTAAAGCATTCTCCTAACAGCACATGCACATGCACTGCCCCACTGGGGGAAAGCTGCACTACAGCTCCCATGCACAGAAGGGACAATTTAAGATACTCCTCTTGAGTCACAGGTAGATGTCTTATATATACCAAGGAGCTACTTTAGGGGTATCAATTCCTCCACAGGGAGTACAGACATGTACTGTCTCACGTATGTCCATTGGTAGCTCAGGGTCCAGAGCTCTAGTGTTTGAAAGCACTGAAGGGATTAGACATTCACTAAATTAAGAGGCATCTCTCTAGAGAAAATAGAGCTATTCCAACAGTTTGTTATGCTGTTGCTCATCTCTTCCTCCTTCTGCCTTTTTTATTGCTAAGACCTTTCTTTCCCAAATTTCCCCTTTGTTTAAATATATGGATGTCTCTGTTTCTTAACAGGGAGAAATATTTCATCATAGAAATGTTTATGGGTCACTGACAATGATGCACCATTTGTGTTTTGCTCATTAAGGGCTTCCCAGTCAAACTTCAGCTCATTTCTGTCTATTGCATCAATTAATCTTCCATTTGGCATTTGCCTGCCTATTAACACTAACAAAATATTGTTATGAAAACATATCAAGTCACCCTTCTTAGACTATGATTAGTCTTTCTGGCATGAAATACAGTCAGGTTCATCTGAACTTTAAGTTCACTTCTAAATTTCAAAACATGATGCAATCTGTAAACATCCAATAAATTAAACTCTCTTTCTCTTCCATCTGCTAATCTACTGTTAAATTTTGGTATACCCTCAAAACCAGATATCACATCCAGAAAAAGTTGCATCTGAAATGTTTCTTGAGTGGGTAATTTCCCCTCTGTGAGTACTGAAATCTATTAAGAATCATCAAATAAACTTTTTGTTTGGCTTTATTGTTTTGCTTAATGGGTACATGTGGAATTTCCTCCACTGGCCCATTGTTCCCTCTATGTCAGATCTACATCTCTTGGGCCCTTCAAGTTCCTTTTGAACCTGCTCATCATCTTTTGTGCACAGACCTTTACTCAGAGACACTGGTGGTAGGCAAGCTCCTTTTCTACTTCTCGGAGGACTTCATAAGTATAAACATGAACTGCTCTGAGGAAGGTCAGTCTTACTTTCCTTGCAGTGTGATAAAGGAAATGAGACACGGATAGAATAATAGAATCATTAGAGTTGAAAGGGACCTTAAAGATCATCCAGTTCCAAACACCCTGCCATGGGCAGGGACAGCACCCACTAGACCAGGTTCCTCAAAGCCCCATCCAGCCTCGCCTTGAACACTCCCAGGGATGGGGCATCCACATCTTCTCTGGGCAACATGTTCCAGTGCCTCATCATCCTCACAGTAAAGAATTTCTTCTAGTATCTAATTTAAATCTCCCCTCTTTCAATTTAAAACCATTACCCCATTGCTTTGTCAGAAATGGGTCCCACTCCAGGATGAAAAGCATGAAAGCCAGACCTCTATTCTCCATGTCCAGTCCCAGAGAATTCCTGTGCAGGCTCATTTGGTACCTGACAATTACTTAAGTCAAGGCAAATCACTGTATCTCACTTAAGGAATGCCCCAGACTAAATAAAGCTTTTTTTTTCCTATATGTATATTACATAGCAGGTCTATACAAGTCCCAGGTTTAATTTGTCTCACAAAAGCATAAAACATTTGTTTTAGTGCTTCAGGGACAATTTAAACCCATGTATGCTGGAACTGAATGTAGTATCAAAGCATATACATTTGAAAATATGACTTGCTGTGATGGCAAAGATAATTTCAGGACAAACAAATGTAATTACGTAAATATTATTTCTTTTATTCCAAATGTTTTGTTCCTAAGCATTAGTATAGAGGGTATTTTAGCTTGGCTAATCCAATAAATGGAATAAAAACAGTGACAATTACTCCAAGTCCTCTGCTTTCTCTTGTAGCAAGCAGCCGATCCCACCATTAGCTTTTCAGCTTTCAGACACATCATTTACTTCTCACCCACCGCTGACATTTCCCAAATGAACCACCCTCATGGACAGCAACGTTTCAGCAAACAGTCATTCTCTCCTGCCACAGGATATCCCACAGCTGTCTTATCTGGTGAACTTAATCAACCTGCTGCGGAGAGCTGAGTTATTATAGATGTAAGACTGATTGAAATTAGCGATTCCCTCCACTTAATCCCAGTGTGAAAAAAAAAGGCTTTGCATATATAAAAACCAAGTTGTCTCAAGCAAGTATGGAGCAATGGTGATCTGAAATACCTGCGTTGTTCTGTAGTACTGCATGAATTACTGGAATATTTGGTAAACCGGTTGAATGTCAATTCCAAGTTTGTTTCAGGTTGTCATCCCGGGTATAGCTTTCTATAGGAATGAGTCATCACAATTATGACTTATTAGATTTCATAGGGAAGATCTCAAGGCTCTAGCCCCAACCATCTGCATCTCCTAGGAAGAAGTCACAAATAAGCCTTTACAGATCTGGCCAAGATCTTTTTGTATATCTTTGTCATAGCAGCTGATGCTTGAAAGAAAAGCCTCCAGGGGACAAAAGCATCANGAGAGGAGAGGAGAGGAGAGGAGAGGAGTTGGAAGGGACCTACAATGATCATCTAGTCCCAACTGCCTGACCACTTCAGGACTGTTCACAAGTTAAAGCATGTGTTTGCCATGGCAAAAGGAATAGTAGTGTTGCAGAAAAGGAGGACTGCTAGACTTCCAAACAGGTTTGGTATCACCATATTAGTCACAGAAGGAAACTGCCCAGGCTGACTGAGGAAAAACTCAGAGCAAGGGAGAGACAAGATCCCACCAAAATCACCACTTAGTCTAAAATTGTTCTGCTGGAGCAGTACTACTGCTGTTCACAGGCGCCTTGATATAAAGGCACCCACTGTCAGTAACGCTTACTTCCCTTCCCATATGGGATGAACATGTGGACTGTAAATGAGCCCACACCAGCACAGCTAGGATGTGGCTCACTGGTGCAGACTGGTAAGCCTGCAGATGTCCCTAGGACAAGAGATCTTAGTCCCAGCCAGTGTCCTGATAGCTACAGGGAGGCTGCTCTTTACAAGAGCCATGTCCTCCAAAAGTACCATGTATGTTCAGCAGGTGTACTTTTCTTTTTAAATCATAAAAGCCTTACTTTTTCACCATGGGCTCATTCTCACGGAATATTTCTCCTTGTGGTTTCTAGCATAGGCCAGATGGTGGAACTCTGCTCCTGAGAGGGTTTCCTAAACCATGAAACCAGTGGAGGATCATACTCCAATCACCCTGTTTGCTGCAAGCAGTGCTTTAGATCACAAGAGACTGTAACAAAGTCATTAGGCCTACTGAAGGAGAGAAGAGCTATTTAAAGCAGATCTAAAGTGGAATTTTCCATTTTATACATATGATAAATTAAGCTGCGACTGCACCACACTGTTACAGAATTAGCCATGGATCCAATTATGACTCTTCCCCCTTCAGCCTTGTAAAGCTCCCTTTCTGAATTTTCAGTCAGCAATAAATCAGTCAATGTTTATCTAAAATGCTCGTAATGCTTCCCTCTGCCTTGTTTGTGCTCTTCTTCAGTTTGTCCTTAGATTGCAAGAAAATATATTGTTTATCCACCCTGGAAGTATTTCTCAGATGGATAGGGAAGACTTTCACACATTCAAGGTGCTGCTTTTAAAGAGTAAGGCTTTTAACTTTCATAACTATAGGGTCACTATCAGAAGTGCTGTTTTGCTGCTTGCTGTGGTTTAAGGGTGGAAAAAAAAACCCCCACAACAAAAAAAAAACCTAAGAGTGTCAGCCCAGCACACAGGCACTCCCTTTCCTGGGCTATTGCAGAGTATTAAGCCCTCTGAAGGTTACTTCTCTGCCAGTTTCAAATATTGACCTTGATGTCCTGTCCCTTGCAATATTCTTTAAAATCCATCATCTGCAAACTAAGTTTAAGTCAGAAAACCTAATTAGTAACAGAGACAATGAATAACAAGCTTAAGGGGAGGGAGGAGAGAAGCTCGTGCAGGTGGCCAGCTCTTAGCTGAATAATGCTCTGTGCAATGGTCATGCTTCAAAAATTTAATTCTCTGTAATTTCATTTAGGATGGGGAAAACAAAGCCAAATGAGCAAAGTGATATAGGATTTCATTTATATTCTGGCAGGTACATTCATCTAAAGTTTACCTATAATAGCTGCAGTTCCTGTACCTTTCTTCCAAAGCATTTAATGGTGTGAAACAAGTGGCAATTAAAAAAACAAAATAAATATAGGACCTACTTGGCACTGCTATTTACTATTTTTATACCAAAAAAAGAAGTCTCCCTACTGTCAGACTGATTGCATTATTCTGAGATTCCTACGGTTCTTCAGACTTGATTGCTTTTTGATTCTTGCTTAGTAGAAGTGGCGATAAAGAAGCTGAAATCATAATTCCTTTTTAGAAGGCAAAGGGGAGGCCACTTCAGTTCTGTGGTGAGTGGCACATTTTGTTGCTTTGATTAAAAAGTTGTTCTGAGAAGCTGAACTGCTTCTGCAATATTCAGATCACATGATATTTACAGAGACACTTTGGGGATCACCCTTACAATTTTTCTGAGCTATGTTGATGTTGTTGCTTAAGCATACTAAAGCAGAGAAGCAGTCATTGAATTTGAAATACTCTTTTTATCTTGCAAAAAAAAAAAAAAAATCAATCCTCTTAATGATGGAAATATTTTCCTTTCTGTAGTTCTTAAGGTGCATTCCACCTTTATTAAGGCTCCCAAAAGGAGATTTTCAGCAACAGAACACCCTCTAACAACAAAACCTTCTTAAGTATCAAGCAGTAATTGAAGGCCTTTAGCCCAGAACTGCAATGACTTGCAAGTGCCTGCTCCCTTTGAGATGGATGCCCAAAAACCTCTAAGGGTCAAGGTTTTTATCCCCTGACAGTGAGCCAAAAGTGAGCATCACTGTACAACCATGACCTACCATTCTTTTCTGGAGACAGCAATAGCTGATGGATTCATCAGTGTATTAATCCTCCAAGATAGCCAGACTCCCTTGAGGCTCAATTTTCACTTCAAAAAAAAAAAATCAATACAACTCACTGGTACTTTCAGCTTTTCATATGACAACAGCGTTGAGAATTAATATTTTACTGAGACTAATAACAGGGGACTAAGGAGAGCATGTAAGATTTGGACCTACTTCAGAACCACGTGAGAGCTCATGTAAGATGCTCTTTGTTTAGAGATATTAAGTTAAATCACATCTAGGCTTTTTATTTGATAATTCCAGGATCCTTTATATTGTCTATGACTATAAGATCAACTGTTCCTTTCGCACTGGAATAATCACAAAGGTCCCTGCTAGCTTTAGGTCTAAGCTCCACCCAAACTACAAAGACGCATCTGAGATGCCTGCTACGTAGCTCCTAATCACTGAAACTACCCTTTACTAGAAAAGTGAGCTGCAAGTTAAGCTTGTTCTCACCAAATCCTTTGCTACAGGTCAGAGTTGTCCAAACCTATGGTTTTCACCTGCTGAGACCCTGAACAGGAAAGGAAAAGGCACAGTCCCACTCAGTTCTTCCAGTGGGAACATCAAGTCCATCTCCTTAAACAAAATGGGTGGTAAAAAGTCAGAATCTGTCCTCCTGTCTGCAGATGGCACCTGAGAAGAGGGTACAGCTTGAACAACTTCATTTATTCAAATTACCTAACGAGGGAGGTCATTGCTTTGTAAAAGTTATGCCCTCAGGGCTAGCAAAAATCAACACACAGCATTTGCAGGCTTCCTTGAATGGAGTGGCTCATGCCTTCCAAAAGACGACTTCAAATTTGCAAGCTTGCTGTATCCTTGTTACTGAGCAGGGGCCCAGCTCTCCAACAATCCACCCAGGACCTTCAGGAGGGATCCAGGTGCTCCTGTTTGGTCAGGAACATTCACTCCCCAGAGCCCAGGTATGCCTCCAGCTTCCTCCTCTGCCTTTGCAGAGATATTGGTGGTAACAAACTCTAGGTAAATGGAAGAACCTGGGGCCTTCCCAGGAGGACTCTGAGCATCAACCACTACAGAGGTAGCAAGGATTTGGTTCAGGCTGCCTGGAAGTATAGTAGAGGCTCTGCCTAAGATGTACCTTGGTCTCTGGCTCTGTAGTCAGCTTGGGCACAAATCCAACATGTTCTGCTCCATCCTGCTCATGATATTCTACCTCTGAGGCCATGTCCCTTGGCCATGGAAAGGATCATGAGGGAATACCTGTAATGTGAGGCAATACCTTTCTAGTTATGAACTGAGATCTAGCTAAAAGGGTTCCCCCGCATCTTCAGATGCTAGCTGATTTAGGAGAAGCTGAGCCTGTGCCAATTACATTATCTATATTGCTTATCTCTAGCTTTTGCTTTGGAACTCTCTTGCAACACCTCAACTAAGCCCTACAATATGCGTGCATTTAAATACCCCCCAGCTGCTATCACTTCCCTGAAAACTAACCTCTGGCTGAAATTTAAGGTTTAACACCACCTAGAAAAGTTGGTCAGGGAAGCCTCAGACTGGTACAGGTCCACCTGCACATCCCAAAGCATCTAAGTGTGGCCACCCTGGCCACATCTGGAACATGGCAGGAACAGCTCCTCCGTGGATCTTTAGGTCTCTACAGGCCATGCTCTGTGCATTTACGAAGAGGGAAGGAAGAACAAATGTCTCACCAAATGGTTTTTGCTTTGCTGAGTGTAGAGGGAGTAGCATCGCACCATACTTGGGGCTGGTCCATCAATGGAGGCCATAAAGGGGGACTGGTTATTTGCCCCCATCTTCTTTAGGCAGCCTAATTAGCACACTCACTAGGAAGCCCAGGAGAGACAGGAAAACCTCCAATCTGGGACCAAGCAGAGCCTTGAAATGCTGCTGTGGATTTAACATCCCAGCCACATCCTTCTGCTCTGCTTTGTGACACTTGAGGCAACATTATTAAATTCCCAACTTTTAATACCGTCATTTGAAGCAAAGCATCTTCAGCAGTCCTAACATTTGATCTCAGCATCACCATCGGGGAAAAAAGCAGCTGTTTTGTTATTCAAAAGGAGCAGAACAGTAACCTACTAAGGCTACTCCTCCTCTGTGTGGATGGTCGAGTCAGACAATGCAGATCAGTTAAGCCTAATTCAGTTAATAGAATAATGTTTGAAATTAGTACACATTAGGTGAATCAGCTGCAATTCATTTTGACAGAAATGTTAAAAAATATTCAAGTCATTACAATGAAACTATCTATTGATAAATATTACCTCTGAAAAGGTGCCAAAGAAGGCAGTCGCTACATGGAAGATTTTGTCTTTGAAGGCTGGGGATACATAGGTTTAAGTTTCGTAAAATCAGCAGGAAGCATATTTTCTTCCTGGTTGTCCAGCTTTTATCACACTAACAACTCTCGGTGGATCTTAAATAATCATTACAGAAGAGCTGTAGTTACATTACAAGAAGACCAACAGCATCTTGGCCTGTATTAGGAACAACGTGGTGAGTAGGACTTGAGAGGTGATCATTCCCCTGTACTTGGCACTAGTGAGGACCCACCTCAAGTACTGTGTCCAGTTTTGGGCCCCTTACCATAAAAAAGACATTGAAGTGCTGGAGACGGTCCAGGGGAGCTAGACGATTCTATGATTCTATTACAGATGAGGTGAGAAAGTTCTTACTGGAATCCAAGCATAGATGTTGTCAGGGCTGATATAGGGGTCTGGTGCAAGGAAAAGGAAATAACTTGTTTTAAATATTAAAGTCGGCCTTGGTAAAATAAAGGAAAGCCTGGAGACATGTCTGGGCTATTGTTACTGTTACACATAGGGCATTTGATATTTGAGTCAGCTCCATGTCTTCAGGGTGGTGATCACTGGGAGGAAAACACCAGGAGTATTATTTGCTGCTACTGAAAGGCTAAAAAATGCTTTGGTCAGGTACAGTTAATAGGATCTCCTGAGCAAAAGTAGAGCTGCAGTCACTGGAGCACTAATATGATTCAGGAAGATGCTGAGCTCTGAGGTGTGTGGGATCAGAGCAAATTGATGAGGCAAGATGAGCACAGGAGACCAGATGTGCCACCCCCCATGACAAAGACAAAAACCTCCATTGTTGGCTTGATCATGCAATGATGGCAAAACCTGGTGTGTAATAAATGTATCTGGAGGAATAAGATCAAATCATGGCTGCATCAGTTTAGCAACTTAATCTGACACCTCGCTGGAATTGACTATCAACAGAAACACATACTGCTGCGGTACTTGGTTGCTTCACAGTATTAATCCTTGTCCCTTCTGAGTTATAAATACAGGGTTTGATCCTTATCAGGTATAAATCATGCCTCTCTGTAGACTTTTGTATGTCTGGCAGCTTGTACTTGCTTTGGATCTCACTAATCAAACACCATGTACACAGGATTTCCTCAATAGTGTAAAATGCGTAAGTTTAAAGGAATTATCTCTTTTAAAGATATTCCCTTATATTCCCTTATATTCTGTTTTACTGAGACTTTCCTGCATGGCAGGGTTAACAGTTTTAGAGAAGCTTTTGTAAAGAACTTCACTGCAATCAATTTGACTTGACATGAAAGCCATGAGCTGCCAGAAAAACTAACCTGCCTAAAGAAACTACGACCTATAAAATTTTAATTCTGTGTGTAAAACTTCCCAGGTGTGCTATTGTACCTTTTTGAAAGGATTTGAAATAGTGAATCAGCCGTAACAGTTATGTTGCCCAGCTGCTGAATTATACATGGAGAAAATTGACCCAGCATTACGTCGTGTCTATCAAACTTAGAGCCTCCCGGCTCACAGTCATGGCTTGTCAGGTTTGATGAGGAGCTGGTTAAATGCAATGTCAGAGCAGGTTACCTGGGGCGGCGCGTAGAAGGCTGCTCGCCAGCCGGCTGGCAGCCCTGTGGTATCTATCAAATCCAGCAAAATACTGGAAAGTAATTCATGATGTAGACTCCCAGTGACTGAGTTATGGGTTCTGCTTTGCCATGTTAATCCCTCCTAACTATGAATGAGCCACCCTTCCCAACCACTGCCAGCTCTTCACAACCTCCTCCTCCTTGCACATGAGTTACGATACACAAACCACACACACCCAGAGCTGAAAGCCCCCCAGTTCCCAGCAGCAGGATTTAGGGACCATAGCAGCTCACCAGCCTGGCCAGCCCTCATTGTCACGTGGCGTTCTGTTACCTGAGCCATGGCATCTCCAGTGGTGGCCCCTGACTCCCCATCATCAAGACCTGGGGAGGATGGAGCCAACGGTGGATTCAGGTTCTCTGCCCGATCCCTCTGCAGTTAGAGAGGCATCAGGACACCTTCCTCTCCACTTGCTGCTCTCACTGCTGTCCCTCAACACCCAGCCTCCAGCTGGAACTGTGCTCAGCAGAACTTGAATGGAGTAATTCAGAGTTATAAATCAACAGAGGAATGCAGGGCCTTTCCTTTCAAATTTGCATCAAGCCAAACAAAGCGTGTCAACTTCAGGCCAACTCTGATGCTGTGTCCTCAGCCTGATTTTAGGCAGAATGCTGAGACAAGGACCCACATCGTTCGATAAATGGCCCCTGTGCAATCAAGATTCACAGCCTGCTGAAGGAATATAGACTTCCGCCCTGCTGAATTCACACTAAGATTCAACAGGAAAAACAGTGGATTAAACTCTCCCCCAAGGCTGTGTGCAGCCGAGGGAACAGCACTGGAACCTTTGCTGCAGAGTTCTTTTCCAGGACACGCCAGCAAAGACCAAACAGCCCTGGGCTCTGGAAATATTCACCCTGCTTGCAAAGAGGCTGTGCAGGCCAGGGTTCAAAGAGATCTTCGGGACCAGAAGGCTCATCTGTCCTGCAGCACATCAACTCTTGACCCAGCATGAAAAACAGAGCCAGAAAACCCACTCTGTGTGTTTCTGGGGCCTTTGACCTTCCACAGCTCTAATGAGGTGGCACAGAAAAGTTAGGTTATGAGATAAGGCACGTGCGTAGATTGTGACCTACGTGATGCAAAAGCCTTTTGTTTATAAGCTTCTGCGTGCAGCTCAGCCAGCAGCTGACCCAACAGGCAGACGGGAAGCACTCTGGGGTGCCCAGCGTAGACCTTAACCTCACTTTTAGGACACCGAGTTACACAATTCAGGACACTCCACAGCCGGTGCGGGGTTTTACCCCTCGCTTCAGCCAAAGTGCCTCATCTTGTTGAAAATGTCACAGTTCAGCACACAGTAAATTGGTTCTTTTACTAGGTCAGGCCTGGCAACAGGCGTTGATTTAAGCGGCTTATTGCAAGAGCTGATGAAACGCTGCTCCCGAAGGGCAGGTCTCTGTGATCAGCCAGAGGATGGATCCCGCTGCCGGTGGCACATCCCCGGAGACGTGGCTGTGCTGGGAGTGTGGCAGAGCGGGAAAGACTGGCTTCTGCTATTTGGTAACATTTTCAGGGAACACTATGTGTTGTTTACTTCCTAATCTTCCTACAGAATATAAAGAATTGCTGCTCTGGGCTATTTCAGATAGATAATGCAAGTGACTCACTTGAGTTGTGTATTGACCTCAGGCACTGTAAAGATATATTTTACAGTGCTTTTAAAAGCAATTAATGCAGATTTCTGTATCTCTGAAGATGCCTAGAGTGCACTTAGGGATTTTCATGAGGTGTTAAACAATGCATATCTCGCCAAGCCCCATGTTATCTATTATTATTAAACACATCTCAAATCATCAGTCACACCATCTTCCAGGCTGTATTCTCTGTGCTAAAGCAGCTTCTGAATTCATATTGGTGGTCCTAATTTGCTTACATATAACAGCTCTACAAGAATGGTATTAATTATGATCAGTGACAGAACCACACCAAACCCAATGTTCAGATATGGAAGTAGATCCTATGACCAGGATCAGCTAAATCACGGTTTAGCTCCTGAGATAAACCCTGAGCTGAAACTAGACCTAAATTTCCACAGTCTTAAATTGCTTAGTTATGGACCTGGGTTCAGGTCTGGTTTTGGCTTGCCTTTAATAACTACCCACCAATATATTTGTATTCTTTTTGTGTTTTTCCAGTCTGCCAGGAGCAGGGGGACTGGACGACATGACCTCCAGAGGTCCCTTCCAACCTCAATCATTCTGTGATTCTGTAGTGACTACGAGCTGATTAGTAAATAACAAGGGAGAGGGGAAAAAGAAAGAAGGGGAACATGTATAATCATTTCTGTACCCCAAAGCCAGTCAAAAGCTGGAAAAAGAAAATACTCTTTCCCTCTCTTACTGCTATGAAAATTTGGGAAGAAGCCCTCCCTTATCAGCGCGTGCAGATCTGTGCAATCTCAATTCAGCATGACAAAGATCAATGCCTGAAAAAATGGAGACATTATCATCTGGTGGATCTCTTCATGATCATCAAGACAGAAATGTTTTCCAGAAACTCAAGAACTCTGCTTAGTCAGATGCAATTCACTCACCTCAAGCATACAAGATAGAATAACAGAATTGCTGAGGTTGGCGAGGACCTTGCAGATCATCTAGTCCAACCGTCAACCCACCTGTAAAAACTTCACTAAACCATATCTCTAAGCACTATGTCTACTGTCTTTTAAACACTTGCAGGGATGGTGTTTCAACCACTTCTCTGGGCAGCCCATTCCAGTGCTTAACAACTCTTTCTTAACCTCTGCTGATGCAGCTTGAGGCCATTTCCTCTTGTCCTATCACCTGTCTCTTGGGAAAAGAGACCAATCCCCACCTCACTACAACCTCCTTTTGGGTAGCTGTAGAGAGTGATAAGGTTTCTCCTGTGTGTCTTTATCTACAAGCTAAACAACCCCAGTTCCCTCAGTCACTCCTCCTAAGACTTGTTCTCCAGACCCTTCACCAGCTTCATTGCCCTTCTCTGAACATGCTCCAGCACCTCCATGTCTTTCTTGTAGGGAGGGGGTCAAACCTGAACACAGTACTCAAGGTGGGGCCTCACCAGTGCCAAGTACAAGGGGACAATCACTTCCCTAGTCCTGCTAGCCACACTGTTCCTGATACAGGCCAAGAATGCTGTTGGCTTTCTTGGCCACCTGGGCACACTACTCATAGTCGACCAACACCCCCAGGTCCTTTTCCATGGGGCAGCTCTCCAGCCACTCCTCCCCAAGCCTGCAGGGGCTGCTGTGACCCAAGCACAGGACTTGGCACTTGGCCTTGTTGAACCTCATACCACTGGACCTCTACAACGCCTTTCTACCCTTCAGCAGGTCGACACCCTCACCCAATTTGGTATCATCTGCAAACTTACTGAGGGTGCTCTCAATCTCCTCATCCAGATCATGGATAATGATGTTAAAGAGAACCGGCCCAAATACTGAGCTTGGGGGACACCACTCATTACCAGCCGCCAAATGGATTTAACTCCATTCACCACCACTCTCTGGGCCAACCAATTTTTAACGCAGCAGAAAGTACTCCCATCCAAGCCACGGGCAGCCAGTTTCTCCAGGAGGATACTGTGGAAGACTGTACCAAAGGCCTTCCTAAAGTCCAGGTAAACAACATCCACAGCCTTTCCCTCATCCATCAAGCGGGTCACTTTGTCATAGAAGAAGATCAGGTTTGTCAAGCAGGGCCTGCCCCTCATGAACCCGTGTTGGCTGGACCTGATCACCTGGGTGTCCCGCACATGTTGCGTAATGGCACTCAGGATGATCTGTTCCATGACCTTCCCAGGCATTGAGGTCAGACTGACAGGCCTGTAGCTCCCCAGATCATCACATTTACTAGACACCAGTCAGCTGGGACCTCCACAGTTTGTGAGGACTGCTGGTGAATGATGGAAAGTGGCTGAGTAAGCACTTTTGCCATCTTCCTCAGTACCCTCAAGTGGATCGCATCCAGCCCCAGAGACTTGTGTATGTCCAGGTGTTGGAGCAGGTCCCTCACTGTCTCCCTTTGCATTACAGGGGCTCCATGCTGCTCCCTGGCCCTATCTGCTACCTCAGGGGTCTGGGTGCTCAGGGACCAACTGATGCTGCTACTGAAGACAGAGACAAAGAAGGCAGTAAGCCTTCTCCTCATCCTTTGTCACTACATTACTGCCTTCATCTGTCAAAGGATGGAGATTCTCCTTAGCCCTCCTTTCGTTACTAATATATTTATTGAAACTCTTCTCATTGTTCTTAACAACCAAAGCTAGGTTAAGTTCCAGTTAGGCTTTGGCAAAGCAAAACCAGTTACAATTACATAGTTCATCTAGTTAATCTTAAGATGTTAAGTGTAGAATCTATTAATGTGTGAATCTGAGAAGGAAGGAAAGCAAAATCAGTTTCTTTCCACTGAGAACAGCAAGGGGGGCATCTTTAAAGCAAACTAACACATGCTCTACTGTCTTTGTTCAGGTTTGGCGTGGTTTTTTTTTTAAAGCATAATGGTACTTTAATGGCATCTCTGCAAACATTTCCATTTTGCCTTTGGTAAATGCACTGGGGAAAGACTGAGCCTCCACAACTGAAATGTACTCGGGCAGTTCTTTACCGGTATGCCTTTCCACTTCCATACAATCAGGGAGGAAAAATGTCGATTCTGAAAGTGGTAATAAAGACTAGGAATCTAATAGCATTCTAATACACAACTTAAATGTGTGTTTGTTATTATTATAATCAGTGCATGACAGGAATAAATACAGAAAATACAACTGTGATTGCACAGATTTAATTATTAATTACACAAGGTGGTAACTCGTGGTGCTTTCAAGATTTTATGTAAAATCCATTGAATTGAGTCTCCTTAGAGTCCAATGGGCTTTGGCTGAGTTCCTTGATGATATTAAAATCCATTTGTTATTAAACATCATGTTTAATACAGTAGTATGCAAATGCTGTCATTTGTCAATATCATTATGCAAAAGTTCAGGTTCAATTCCACTCTTGAAGTCTGCAACACGATTTCTGTAGACATCAATAAGAATACATCTGGGATATCCATTTTAATTGCACTGTATACAAGTATTGACAAAAGAGTACAATACAGTGATCACAAAATTAAAGAGGCTCCTATGAAACCTATGGAGAACAGCAGCACAGAATCAATGAAGTAAAAGCAATATTTCAGAAAAGAGTAAATCAGACTTGGCAATTTTGGAAAACAGTACTGAAGAAAAAGACAAATTAATTGGCACAGTTTAACAACCTAATTTCTAAGTGCACTTTATAATAATTCTCTTTACAAGCTGCTGTTTTCCCACAAGATGATGACAAAAAGCCTCATTAGAACATCACTGGTTTATAGTGACAGGTTTTATTGCATTGCCAGCTGTGTATCTAAAAAAAAAAAAAAAAACACCCCCCAAAAAAACCCTCCTATAAAGGGTTCTAAAAATCCTGTTTTCTTTTGTTATCATCAAAAAATAGCAACATAGTACTTCCATATGTTTGTGAATACCCACAATTCTATTTTTAAAAAAAATAGAAGTTAAAGAAAAGTGATTTTTGTCTTAGCTTCAAAAATAATGTAAAGAAACATTTAAGAATAAGGTATTTCAGTGATCATAGAGATATGTACAATGTGATAGATTTGAGTCCAATCCTGCAAATAGATGTTTGTGAATGCAGGCTTGAGAACCTGTTGATTCTGAGTAAGTGTAATTAAAAAGGGGCAGGATCAGGCTCTTAGCTTCACCCATTATAAGCTTTTCTGCAGTCTGTCCTAGGCTAGAAAGTAAAGATAGTGTGTATACTCTGTATACTGATTTATACAAAAGGTCTTTTACAGTTCTAACCCTGTTATTGCTAGGCTAAAAATGAACATTTGGAACAAATTACGTGAATCATAAAGGATAAAACTGAGATGCAGCTTCTGACGACTGAATTTCCACTTGAGCCATTTTAAATTGGGTACACTGTAGCCATTTGCGGAGCACAGATGAGCTATTGTTCATTTGTCCTGACCCCTGTAACATCCTTAGGCTGTGATGGTTGACATTGCTCTGGATGGCTTGGAGGCGTAGCTGGAGTCCAGCAGACAAATGCTGTTGAAATAACGCAAAACATTCAGTTTCTTTCCTTTAATACAGCACTGTGGAAGGTACTGGTTGCTGGCCACGGAAAGTTCTGCCACTGTCCCAGTGTCACATTTTTTCCTTCTGCATCCTGCACTGTAGTGCTGCCATGAAAGGCAAATGTGCTTATGGGAACAACTCCCTACTGAGACCAACTCCAGCACTTTTATTCTCAGCACCAAAAGTCTCTTGGGTAGCAAACCACACCGGTACACCTTGCTCTTTCTTACAAACAGGGCCAGCTGGCACAGTTTCACCCAAGCAAGCAGGCCCAGAGTACCTGCTACAGAACCCAAGTCCACCTCCTGAGTCCAGACCCCCCCATCCTGATTTGTCAGGGGACTCTCAAGCCTAAGGCAGCAAGAAAACCATAGCTGAGGGAACAACCAATCTCACTAAACGGGAAGGAAAGGCCCTGCCTCAGGTCCTGGCTAGAGGAAACCATTTCAGAAGGGAAAGGAGAGCAGTACTGACCACAGGACAGGTAACTGAGCTGATGATGCCCTACGTATGCTCACACCTGAAACACTCAGTGCTACAACAATCTACATTCAGAGAGACTGGAGACCACACCCAGTCATCTTATTTCCAGAATTCACAGAAATGTGTAACACTATGAATAAAAGGATAAGGTACTAGTAACAACTTACCTTTAGATTTGATTGTATCATTGGCAACCACATTGGTATGAGCTGTAAGAAGAGAGGTATATTTTGTTATTATACAAGCAACTGTAAACATCCTTCAGTTACTATGAGACAGAGAAGGGTATAACATCTAACACATTTAACTGTCCGAATAGAGATAGCCTGAACCACAACTCTTAAAATGTAGTTATTTTTAAATGATGGATACGTTTTGGGGCAGGTAACTCTCAGTGGGAAAGAAGCCAGCTTCCCTTGTTTGTAGCTTGATGAATCACCAGTAGCAATTACTGATATCCTGTTTAAGGCAACGATGACAGTACAGAACAAAAACTTGTTAAAGGAAATCACTTCTAATTTTCCTTGGGAGGGTGTTCCTGTATGTGAAGGTGAGCAATACTGAAATAAATACAGTAAACATTCTGCATGGCGAGGTATACATCGAGAACTGAAAAAAACATGCAGCAGAATTTTCTAACAACATTTAAATGTTTCTAAATATTTAAATGGTAACCAGTATTTTATAGGCCACTGGTCACATCAGTGCTTCACTGCAGAATGTGACCTGAAGGCATGGGGGCACAGGTAAAAACTCTAATTATCCAGATGAACAAAGTGAGGAGTTCTGAGACTCCATCACCCTGGACTGGTTTGATATGTATTTCAGTCTCCTGCTCATCAGAGAACTTCACTTTCTGAGTAATATAACATGACAAGCTTATGAAAGACAGAGAGGCATTTCTAGCAAAAGTATTCATGTTCTCCAATATTAATTTAACCACTGAGGTTATTGTTCTAAAATGTTCCTCCAAATGGCATTAAAATTTGCAATTTTCCAATTATGCTACCAGGAGCTGCAAGTTAAACCTAATCACTATTGACAACATTAGATAAAGTGCTGTTTCCCTTGTGCAAGGAACGATAATTGTTTCAGTTTCAGTGCTGTTTGGCTGGAGAATCATATGCAGTTCTGTCAGGACTGATTACATAGTCTACTACATGAAGAACCATGTTCAAACCTCAGCATTTACAGAGAGATGCATGCCAAAACAGCAGGAATGCAGCCAAATGCAGCAGAAGTGTGAGTTCTGTACATCCTTCCATGGGCTCTCACACTAATGAAGTGCTTAATAAGATCCAGAGGCCACAAGATCTGATTTTTTGGAGAGGAGGGAACAGAGAAGTATACTGAGAAACCATGCTCCCCATGCCCCACTGCCATCAACAAAACATCACTGGTAATTTCAAGACATGTCTCAATGCTATCAATGAGAGTTTAATTTAAGAGCAAAGGCCAACACAGTACCAGAAGGAGGAAACATCACAGCACCAACATAAGGAGGAGATGAAGGAGTGCTAACTTCAGGCGTAAAGACACCTCTTCTTTCAGTGAAGGAAACCTGAATTGTTTATGTTTTTCTCCCTTGTTTTAGAACATATTTTCCTCTCACTTGTCATATAGAAAATGGCCACCTAATATCGCTATCCCATAAACCGCCTGGTACCATGGACCACTCACCACCTTCTCATTGTGGTGCATTAAAAATGTGTGTGTGATCCACGCAATTAACAAATTAGAGCTTTTGCAGCACCTGATTCCCTAGGTGGAATAAAAGATACTGCAACAAATATAATTACATGAATGATAAATCGTCAGGATTTATCAGTGCTACTGCATTCCATTACAGGAGGAAGTCATTGGGAATTATTAATTTTGCTGAATGAATCTCTGAAAGAGCATTAAGAATGTTCTGTTTTAAAAATTTCTCTCACTACACTACGTCTTTTCTTTCAGTGAAAACTAAATCTTGTTTGAAAGGCTTATATCTAAAATAAATGGGAAAAAAAGGCTTTAAAGCACAAGATAAAATTGTTTCATTATCAAAGGTAGGGCAATAAAAAATTGTCTAGAATAAAACAAGCTACCAAAAAGGTGCCCAGTCAACTAATATTCAAAGAATTGTCATTCTTGCAGACTTCTGAAGAACAAGTAACAAAGCTGAGATTTTCTTCACAACCACTGAAGCAGAGACAGCCTTAAAGTAGATCTTTTTTTAATTTAGAGACATGTCTCTCATTGGCTGCTGCGTGGAAAAAAAATTTACACTTCTGCCCCTTCAAAGGACTTCAAATATACAGTAAGTCTTTCCCCAAATTGTGACACTTACTTTTCAGATCTACAAGAAATATTTTTACCATTAGTTAGTTTTGAAAAATGTTACTAACCTGGGGCTATGAAACCTACAACACTATTACGTCTTTATATTGTCCCCACAGGATTTCATTTTAGGGCAGATTTGGTCACCCAGGCCTTAAAGGCCTCTCTTTTCACACCTTTAAAGCCATTTTTTGTCCTTGTCAAATCCTGGACATCCTGGACTGGCTGAAAGAGAAGACCATGTGTCTTCCAGGGACAGTCATGATCACTTTAACATCCCACAGTGGCAGAGTTTCTGTAGCAAATCAAGTTACTACCGACTATAAATCTGTATTTTCACAATGACTGTGTATATTTTCATGCCAGTTGACACCAAAGCCTTCAATTTTAGCTACTTTATTTTCATTTTCTGCTTGATCATAAAAGATGAGTAAAACAACAGTCAGAACTTTCCTTTATGGCAACAGAGAACTACATAACCCAACCTATTTCAGTTAGATTCCGAGTGCATTTAACTACTTAATTTGTTGATATTTTATTGTAAAATTGCCTTCAGAATAATGCAATGGGAAAATATGTAAAAAAAAAAAAAAAAAAGTATAATTTATTTCCGCTGTGAGACTACCCCAGTCCTTCAGAAATCTATTCTGAAAACACTGTGGTAACCCACGGGAGACTGACCACTGAGTTCCAAAGAAAAAATTTTACACAAATGGAGCATGTAAGATTTGATTCTCTAACCAAAGAATACCCTGTTCCACATCCTAGGGGAAGAAAATTCACTATCAAATAACAGTTGACTAAGTCAGGCACTTAGGCATATAATAACAAGAAAAACACGGTGGCACAAAGTTTTTGTTATCAACCTAAAAGAACGTGAGGATCAGAACAGTGAAGTGATCTGGAAAGGTCCTACGATGACTAAAAATTACAGAATTGCTGAAAATCCAGACCTAGATGTTCTCAAAGTCAGTGACACCAGCTGAGTCTATTAGACAAATAAAACCACTGAAACAATGGAAGGAGGATCAGAAGTTCTTTTTAAAAAATCAGGAGAACTTCAATTTAAGATCATGGTCTGGTCTTACACCTTACCAAAAATTTATTTTTTTTTTATGCTCTTATAGTTTTATTTCTCATTAGCATTCAATTTCAGCTTCTTCAACTTCCTTTTTTTGAGTGGGAAGGGAAGCAGAGGACAGTATGTCTAGAAATCACAACAGACAGGCAACATCATTAACTAAATATTCTTGGTGTGGTATGCCTACCTTCACAAAGATAGTAGAGTTGCATTCCTGTAAAGCTTCCATTAAACTAATCACATGCAGGCACACCATTTCCACCATCTTGGAAAAAAAAAAATCAAGCATAAAAACCAAATTAGTGTCCAGCATAACAGTCTTGTAAACTAAGACAACAGTCTCCAAAAAGAATCTTCCTGTATTTCCTTGGCAGTTATACTGCATCACTAGATGTGCATTTATTAACCACTGACATATAAGATTAAATATTACACGAGCACACAAGGGATATTTCTCTATATTTTGTTTTCCCCTGATGCGGCAACACCTATCTGTTAAATATTTCGAACTGCTTGATGTATTTTAACTCGTATCACACATCAAAACAAGTTGCCTTCAGCTTTGTTCTTTTCAGACATCATAAATCCTTTTACATGCCTTTGTCGTGTAGTTCTCATCAATGTGTCAAAAATGATATCTTTATTTACTGAATCTTTGAAAATTATCATACTCACAAAAAACACCTTTTTGTTCCTCCTACCAAAAGACAATTTATTGTTCTGAACTGGCAGCTAGTCCATAATTCTTCCATTTTGTACTATGAATTATGGCAGATGCAAATACCAGTTATTTGGTAGTAGACAGCATTTTATGTTTTATATTGTGTAAATTCATAGGTACAAGACAAATGCCCTGAGCCAGCAGTGAGTATTTACAGTGCCTGTCTGAACTATGTGTAAATTCCCCTCGATAATAACAAAACTTAGCTTTTATGTAGTGCTTTTCATCTTCAAAGCGCTTTACAAACACTAACTAATTAACCTCACAACAGCCCTGTGAGATGGGCAAGTATTATCTACATTTCACAGAGCAATAGCTGAGGCAGAGAGTTTAATAACTTGCAATAAAGCCACATAATTATATAGTTTCAGAATAAGGATTAGAACTTGGGACTTCCAGGTCATATTCTTCTCCTAAGGCTTGACAAGAAGACTTTGTGTCTGGCTAAACAACTGGCTAGTTAGAAGCATTACGCACATTTCCTGTTCATTCAAATGTCGTTTCATGAACTGTGTTCCCAACAGTGGCTTGTCAACCACAGAGACCTTACTAGATGTTAGAGACTAAAATACGATTTAAAGACAGCTTTAGGTGGTCCTTGCTTGATATAAACAGGACACAAGGTTATAAATAGTAACTGGTTCAAAGGCATTCAAGTACAGCCCATATAATTATAATTGACAGGCCAAAGGTCCATACCTGCCTGGGGCAGAAAATGTTTTACAAGGGGAAAGGGCAATTACATAAAATAACTTCCATAAACGTAGCAGGTCCCCATTTAAAAAAGAAAAATAACAAAACCAACCAACAAATGAAAATCCCAAATCTTAAGAACACCTGACTTAGAGGACTGGGACACACATGAAGAATCTTTCCCACTCAAAGCTAGTACCAGGTTCTCCAGAACCAGAGGTACTAGTTACCTTCCCAGTTAAAGTTAAGAAGTTCAATGGGAAGCAAAGCCCCTTTGAGAAGGCTGCTGGAGCTCATCTGGGTTCTTAGTGTACAAAGCTGCTCCAACAGCAATGAGCAGTTGAGATAAATAAATGCTTAAAAGTTATTTCCAAAAAATGGTATGGATGATTTCTGGACAGAGCAAACATTTCCCCTTCAAGCCTTATCTCTAGAAATACCTCCTTCAAGTCATTCATTACTCAAAAACGTTTCCAGATGTATTTATGTAGCTTATTTTGATGAGTAACCAATGTGTTACGAGTAGTCAAGTGTCAGCATTCGCATATTTTTTTCACCATCATGTGGTGAAAATATTCAAATGGATAATCACAGAATTATCCTAAAACACTTAGTTGCTCCTGTAAGGCAGAGTCAGACAAAAAACCAGGCTCGCTGTGAAGAACATAAAGATACATAAAATGAGACCTGAGGCAGGGAGCTCTGTGTAAGGGATAATAGAGGATGGTCCAGGTGAGACACAATGGGAACTTACTAGTTAAACCAAACCCAGAATATGTGCCAAGAGAAAACAGTGAACTCAGTGCTGTTGCTACTCAACTATCCAGACAACCTTGAGAATCTGACCTTCAAGGTAGAAAACAACAAAAAACAGGGCACAACAAGGTTTTTCCCTGCCAAAAACCAGGGAAGCCGCTGTTAGCAAAGGCAGATCATCAGCCTGCTGAGGCTCACTGCATGCACTGGCCATGTGTGCAGCAACCCTAGCTGGTAGTTTTCCACTTGATCTGGTGCAGGATATAAGGGGGGGGCTGTCTCAGGACAGAGAGACATGACCGCACTTTGAAGATACAGGGAATGCCGTGAAGACACTGTGTCTACCTCCCTCCACCGTATTGATGTGGCTACTCGTTATCCTGCTGCTCGGCAGTGCTGCTGTGATCTCTGGGTTGGTAAGACTCTCCTATTTGGGATGTTTGGGAACTGCTTATAAGTCTTCACAATAAAATAAATTAACTGTCTTTGTGTGGGTTCTTGTTTGTATGTTGGAATCTCTCTACAAGAACCCCTTACTAACCCTTAATCCAACAAGCAGCAACTCTAGCTCTTGATTCTCTTTCAGGCAGCCCTCTGCAAGTTTAAACCACTACTAATTAGCCTCCCCTTTAATTTCTCAAAGCATCAAAGTTGCTTTATGACACTATTTGCAAGCCTGATGTATTCTACTGAAACCAAGCAAGGATTCTGAGTTTAATCTGTACTAAATCCATACACAGCACCTGACTCACCACTTTGTTATGTGCCATCAGCTGTAGGATGCTAGGTGTCACTCGGCTCCAGAACTCCAGGGCTGTAAGGATTGCTGTAAAGCTAAATTCGTTCTGATTCTGGACTGTTGGAGCTACTGCTGTTTGTTCACAGTACACTGTCCAAAGCTGAGCAAATATAAATGCATGGAAGAGGGAACACATGTGCAGAACAGATGTCTGTAAAAACAGATAACAGAAGAAAACATTTATTTTTATTTTATTTGTTATTATTGGGGGAGGAATTTGTAGAGTAGGGCTGATGGTTGGACTCAATGATCCCAAGGGTCTCTTCCAACCCGAATGATTCTATGATTCAAATAAGAGGTTTCCATCAAAGCACTCCTCTGTCATGCATCCCATGGGGCAATCTTGCCCTTCGCTTTCCCACGTTTCCCTCCCAATAGGAACTAGTAAGTTAAGTACACTTGATAATACTTCCATGTTTAAAAACTGGTTTTATATTTACAGATTAAAAACACCATTTGCAAACACACATTCCCCTGCAATCTTATTTTATGGCATTAAGGTCAGTCCCGTTAAAGAGGTTAGTTTTGCAGAACAGCTACTCAGGACTAGTTCTGAGACTTTTTAACAGAAAGCTCCATGGCAGCCTGTGGAAGGTCTGGAAGCTCTGGCACATATGGCTCCATTTCAAAAATGCTGCTGGGGTAAGCCATTCAGATTCTGATCACCTGAAAGGCAGACTATTCTACAGAATACATCATCTTACATCTGTCATCCATTTCTACCTTGCTGGGACAGAACTGCTCATAGTCAAGGAAAGTAAGTTTTGATAATGCTAATTTTGCATTCTCAAGCAGGGCTCTTTGCTAATACATGCTACGTATCACAGTACCTGAGCCTCCAGGAGTGCTGGACATGAACTACTTCATTAAAAGAAAGATGCTCTTGTATAGAGATGTTTTCTTGGTTTGCAAGTGCAACAGCGATTCATGCCCTGTGATAGTATCACTGCACCAAATATTGCAATGGTTGCTTGGAAACGGGGAAGATGTATTTGAAAGAGGAAAAAAAAAAGCCAAAGAAATGAACAGGAAGCACCAGTGTCTTGGCTGTGTCAGTGGAAAGGGGGATTTTTACATACAAGGTAAATACGTGATTGTTCTGCTTCTGCTGCTAATAAAAACCTGGTTGGTGTCAAAGAGTGCTGCCATATCTGTGTTAAACTACTGTCACAAATGGCTTATGGTTTGTAGTAACTCTTCGTGTCCAGAGCACCTTGAAAATAAAGTTGTGATTGAACCATCACTGTCAGTAATTAACTTTTGATCATAACATTATTTATAGGTTATCTAATTCAACTATACTAGAATAGTACAACTAGAATAAATAATCTTCTGAAATATTTGTCACAGAGATGGTCATTGCTAAAGCTTTGGTTTGAAATTCAGTTTTTCTTTCCTCACTCCTGTGCTGAGATATTTGGAAATAACTGAATCTCAAACTTAATTGTAGTGATTTCATCACCAGTTTTCAATGCCTGAAGGGGCAACTATGCAAGAAAAACGAGAGTTTTCTTACTCTACATTCCAGGTTTCAATAAGGTTTCAGCCCTCCTTTTTTCTTGCCAAGAAATAAATAAGTGTTTGCAATAATAAGGCCAATATGTAATACATCTCCAATTAAAACACAGAATACCTTACCTTTGATTGCTCTGGAAACCCAATCAAGATAACAATAAGGTGGTCAGCAATTTGTGAGCCCGCATCCAGTGGAATAGGCATGCAAGATGATGGAGAATTTGGACAGACAACATTGTGTGTCAGAGACCCCAGAAGCAGCCAGGACAGCAAACGAATGTGAGAAACACATTCTATGAACTCTTTGGGCCTGTCAAGAAAGAACAGGTTTTACAATGATGCTAACTTTTGCAGTTTTCCCCAAAATATGGACTCTCCTTATGCACTCTAGGCAAATGCAGTCACAGCACGCTGGAGGCCCAAGTCTTTGGTACA
Source organism: Nycticryphes semicollaris (assembly GCA_013400055.1). Lineage (NCBI taxonomy): Eukaryota > Metazoa > Chordata > Aves > Charadriiformes > Rostratulidae > Nycticryphes > Nycticryphes semicollaris. Next base: position 48,458 of record VXBJ01004032.1, on the reverse strand, counting down.
GCTTATGGGAAGACCAGAACTTCATGGGCTTGATGTACCATTAACAAGTCCAACAGAACATATTTGGTGGGTGTAAGAAGCACTCTTTATAAGAGGCTAAAATGCTCACAGATTCACTGGTTCCATACACCATGATTTTTTTGACACAGAAATCATGAGATGGAAGTGTTGCCCAAGGGGAAACGCTCCTCGCCGCTGCTCCCCTGGACAGCACAAGGCTGACAGAGCGATGGCAGGAAATTCTTCATTCTACAGTGAGCCCTGAGGCAGGACCATGTCTTCCTTCCACTGACTTCCACTTCCCCTTTGGTAAGGTGAAGTTAATTCCTCATTTCATTAGCCTCTCCTGGGACACTGAGGGCAGGGACCATGCTTTTTTTGTGACTTTTAAGTATTTGTTCACCATCTAATGCAATGTCCAGTTGTAAAGTTATGTGCTTATAGAATCTAAAAAGGAGTAACACTTTTCCGGTGTCTGACCCCTTGCTGCTACCAAATTCAGATTACACAATCATTTGAATTCATAGGCACAGGACAAAAAATAGGTTTTTCAACCAATAAATCACTACTTACTAGGCCACTCTCACTATTGTTATTAATTTCTAATTCAATGTCATTGTCAAGGATTCATGGAACCAAAGATGCATTCCATTAATTTACTTTTTAATAGATTCTGATGCGATTCCTTTCCTCATGTACCTATAGAGTCTTAAAGGAATTCACTCCCTCCAACTCAGAACACATTTGGTTTTGGCTTTTATTTTTTTAACATGTAAGAAACTAACCTGCAAGGAGAAAATAAGTCCATATTTGCAAAAACAGATGTGCTTTACACGGAAGTACACCCAGATGTATCTACAGGACTGGAGCCTAAATAGTTTAGTCTCCAGAATCCTGGGGCACGTAGTCTGGGACAAAGCTGGGGCCAGAATATAGGTGTGTTGAAACACAGTCCAATTGTCTACATTCAAAACATCTCATTTGTTGTCATTGTAAGACAAGGGACGGTATCACCCTTCTTTTTGAAGATAATACACTGCAAATTAGGATTTCTTACAGTGAAAAGCAATAAAAAACATGTCTTGAAGAGCAGAATTTCTCTCATCTAACTTTAACCAGAGGAAGTTTGTATTTTTACCATCGTATAGTAGGCTCACGCTTAAAAGTTCTTGCTCATTCGTAGTCCATAATTTCAAAGGCCATTTCCTATTGCATTCTTTATAATTCCCAACATTTTCCATAATTCGAGGACTGAACCAAGTACCTGTGGACTTTTAACATTCTGTATGTAGATCAAGAATCAGGTTAATTTCCACGGTAAATCCAGTCAAGCCCATGGAGTTACCTCCACTGTCCCTTTGGCATGTACTTTAAATACTGCATTGAAGAATTCCTCAGTTAAGGATCAGGGAGCTGCTGACGTGCTGTTTCAAAATCCTACAGCCACCATTCCTTTCTGTGGGTCTTATCTAGGGAATCTGGCAATAAACACTGAATTTTGTAAGGATTTCTAAAGTTTCAGTATTCTTTTTTGTGGAAAAGCATTCTCACCCTTGTTGCATTGCAGAAGGAGGATGGTACAGCCAAGGCAAATATCGGATCACAGCTTTGTTGTCTCTGTGGTTTCCTCGTGTGATTTCCATTGCAGCAATCTGAGCTAAACCAACTTTCAGATGTCCACCAAACGTGTCTTCATGGAGTGGCTGAGAACAAGTCTTCATGTGACTCTGCAAGGCAAAGATTTGATTTCTTACCCAAGAACAGTATTTCATTTGAACTAAATTCTTCCAAGCAACAGCATGTTTTATTGAATTTCCCTTCACTTCCTTCCTCAGGGCCTCTAACTGTGTATACAAAACTACAGAACAAAACTCAGAAATAGATTTTTAAAATTTCCCCAGTCCCTATATTAGTAACAGCTTTATGATGCCGACCTTTCCACAGAGGGCAGCATTTCCAAGAGCCCTCACAAAATACAAATTGTGCAAAATATATAAGCAGCTCAGCTTATGAACACAAACTAATGGCTGGACATCCAGACAGCCTAAGTGAAGATGAAATAATCTAACCATTTAACAAGAGAGCATCTGGGAAGGAAAGAGCTTCCCTGTGCAATAAGCCATTTACATGTACAGAAATAAGCTGTCTCTCATTCACCAACAATATGACTGTGTTACACTATTCAGCTGCTACAAATGCCTTTAAGCCCTGGAAATAAAAGGGCTAAATCTTTTACCAAGAAGTTATGCAAATATTTATGCCTGGAAATATAATTTATTATCCTGCTTCGTCAGCTCTAAGGAATGTTTCATTAGTGCTTCTTGAGACACTTCTGTATTACCTTCTGTTATTGGACTAAGGGATCACATGCTGAGTGCATTTGCTTGCTTAAAGGAGAGCCATATGCTTTGCACAAGGAAATCCATGTCATCAGCTACTAAATTATTGTAACAGGATAAAAATCAGACCCCCATTAATATTTTATAACAGATAAGTATCTCACCCCAGCAACTTACTCTCACAAATCACTTACCTAAAGTGTCTTTTAAGAGAAAAAAAAATTAATTACCAACACAAATATCTAATGATTTTGTTATAGAGCCAGGTAAAAAGGATAGACAGGTATGCAGGCAGATACATTAAACTTCTTCAAAAATAGTAGAATTTTCTAAATAAAACTTTGCTGAGCTTTACCAATTGAAATGTTGATCCAAAGGGGAAAAAACAAATGAACTGAACAGAAACAATTAACTGGAATGTGATTAACTTGAGTATTAACATTTATACCTTTTTTATAATCATGGAATGGTTTGGGTTGGAAGGGACCTTAAAGATCTTCTTGTTCCAATCCCCCTGCCATGGGCAGGGACACCTTCCGCTAGAGCAGGTTGCTCAAAGCCCCATAAAGCAGTAGTTGCTAATACATGGGACAAACTAATTAACTTTTTTCAAAGAAAATATTCTCAGACACACAAAATAAGACACTGCAAATGAATATACAGTTTTAACTATTTGTGTTCACTGGATTTCTATCAAGAGCAAGCATTTCAAATTTTGAAAACCAATATTCTACTTTTGCTGTTGGGATTGTTACTGGCCATACAAATCATGAGGTATTATTTGTGTTAAATTTGATAGTCCAGGTGCTGTTGATAATACATACTTATAGTAATGTATAATCTTAGGAACTTCCTAGGAACTTCACTTCCTAGGAACACCTCTGTAAATAAAGCCCAAGTAATATAAGTAAACACAGTAAAAAAAGCTTACAAGAATTTTAATCTAGATGTTGTGAATTTGGTTAATGTTCTGACTATTTGTATATTTCGAATTTTTTTCCTGATTATGTTGGAACCGCAAATATGTTTATCTGCTCTAGTTAAATAAGAACTGCCTTTTCATTTTCCAAAGACAGCTACAGCTTATTCTTTTCAATACAGAAAATGATGGTCATATTTGACTCTACTCTTAAACTGATCTTGTTTACAGATTTCTGTAATAAATGGTTAAACCAAACCAAGAGAAAAATTTAGACCATTTGGTTCTGATTTAGTTTTAAATGACCAGAGTACATGTTTGGGAAGCTTCTTGTCTAATTCCAAATTATAAAAGTGAAGAACTGGGTTAAGTTTTAGTTCATGTCCTACCTATATCTGTGTATAAAAACTGTAAAAAGAAATAGTCCTATTGAGCATAAGAAATTATCATCTTGGACTTAAGAACATTTCTAAAAATCAGAGCACAGTTCAAGGGAGAAGGGGCAGACAGCTTTCTGCAGAAAAATTTTACACAGGAAAGAGAATACCTGCAAGTATTTATAAACAAGTTTTCCTATTTCTGGCTTCAGATAAGTTCATGTTTTTCTGTGGAACTGGTAAGCCAAAAATATCTCTCCCTTGTTTATGGCTCATTTGCCTAACTATTCTGAAAGCAGTTCCGAACTGTAAGAGAAATGGGTGAATAACTTAAAGGATAGAGTGGGAAGGCAATCCCATTCAGCTGAAAATGATTAAATAGTTTGTGCTTTGAAATAAATTTCTACTCCAGCACAAATAGCTGCTTCCCTCATTTACAGTATTGTTTTAAAACTCAATGGGATTAAAGGCATCCCATCCAAAGGGATACTTTGTCCGGAAAACAAGGTTACTGCGAGTTTCAAGAGACACGAGTTTCAGTTTAGGGATTGTTCTTCCTTTGTAGTAACTATTATTAACTTGAAATAAGGTGTCCCCCTCTGGGCCATGGGGTGGAGTGAACAGGGGGCACATGAGCAAGTGAGCATTCAGGAAACTAGTAAGGTAAAAGTTCTCATCTCATTGAGTCATAAATAAACTCCAGTACTGAAAACCACTACAAGCTATCACTTACTCTATTTTGCCTACCACAGAATGTTTGCATGAACTTATGGCATGAAACACCTCAGTACATTTCCAGTAACTTTCAGCAGAGGACTGGTGCAGTAGTAGAGCAGCCCTTTCAGGCAAACACCATAATGATTTATCAGAAGAGACCATCTACACCCTTTAGTAGCAGATGCACTCTGTGTTACAGAAGCAGAGTGGCTCTTGAGGTTAGAAACAAATGCAAGACCCTGGTCAAAGAACATCCCTAGAAGACCACGTGTGCCAAAGCCCAGGCGTGTAAGCACTGACAATGACAACTGCTAGCCAGAACAGGGCAGCACCAGTTTTCTGTATCTGTCAGCTGAGACTCAAATCACACAAAAGCAGCTTGGCAGCTACCTGACTATGCCCAGTGACAAAATGACCTCCTTCAGTTGATGAGCTTCCTCTTGGATCATCAAGTTAATGGTGTAGAAGGACTGACTCTACTGCTACCAGATTTCAGAATTGGCCACATCTTTGACAGCACAGACTCTCCTCTGTATCTGTAGCAGTCCCTTTGCTGCACTCCGACACCATCCATCTTGCCAGCTTTGTAGAAGTTAAGAGGCATCAAAGTCCAATCATACCTCTGCCTCCATTCTATGTGCTGAGGGAAATCCAGCCTTGAGTATGTAGCTCAAAAGACTACACACAACTGTATCTGGCATTGAGATGGTTCCAATCTAAGACAGGTGTTTTCCCTCTGCAAAAAGGAGGGCTTTAACCACCAAAGCTTCACCCCAGCTCAGGGCTCACCAAGTGCTCAGCTTCAGATGGTACAATAGAACTATGCAATGGGATAGCGCTACATGAAATAGAATAAATACTGCCCCCTCCACAGCATTACAACTATTAGTGATGTATTAGCTGAAATATTACATTAATTCTTTAAGCTATTAAGAATGGATGCTATTTTGTTAGTTATTGAAACAGCTAGGCTTCTATTATTTCCTGTTACACAGTATCAATGTTACTTAGCCTGTTTCTTTTCTGCAACATCATAAAGACTTTTCATTTTGTAGGAAACTTAATAGATACTGGCTTCCCCATGAAAGAGAAATCCCAGGGTTTGACCAGCTAGTAATTACCAAGTCGTTTTAATGAAATTCATCCCTAAATAAAATATTTTATATTGACAGAAGTATTTTTCCTGTTCCTCCTCTTACAATTTGGCATCAAACTAAGGTACAGAAACCAAAAAGCAGTTTGGACTATAGAGATAAGAACTACTTGTTTTTTTCCCAGCTCAACAGAATATAAACCAAAAATGAAAACAACAGCACCCATAAGAAAAAGGACACACACCCCTTTTTTCTTTATTTTTTTTTTTAAGGTCAATTAATGCATTTTAATGACCTCTGAACTTCCAATTAACTTAAGTGTCTGTGAATATAAGAGACACATGATTCCTCCAGAAGAATGTACTTAGTTACACAGGCAAGGAGGTTTTTTGTTTCCATGGGTTATATCAAACACAACTGCTTCTCACAGTGATTTTGGTATGACATTAGCTTATCACCAACATTTCAGAAAAGCTTATCATTAGGTTATCAACTCTACATAAAAAAAAAAAAAATCAAGCCTGCATTTTTATTTCGTGCTTGATATATTTGAATCAGACTCCATTTCAATATTGCATAAGCTACAATTTTACTGATTCCCCAGAAGTGTCTATAACAGTACTAACATTTTATTTTTTTTTTACAAGAAAAAAAACTTGTCAGTCATCCTCAAGGACTTCAACCATTACTCCCAGACAGGTTCATTATAGAAAACATATTTTTCTGAAAAAAACACAGACACTTTAGGACAACATATGCCCAGAACCAACCTTTAATTTGGTTAAGGTGTGCATATCTGCAATGAAATCCAGCACTTCCCCAACATATTGCCTCATGCATTCCATTGCTGCTGTTCCACACTAAAACATAAAAGAAATAAGTTCAAGTACCAGGTGTGAATAAGTTCATGCTTTTGTCTTTGTTTCTGGTTCACCAGAACACAATTTGTCCATCTCAAATTCTTTTTCTTTTTTAGTTAGATTAATTAGGAATAGGTATTCTTTGATGTTTTTTTTTCTCACTGTAATATGCCCTCTTATCTGATGATAGTATAAAAAGATAGCCCAGTCACTGTAGCTTCTCCATGTATCATAAAATATTCTTATCTGTGGCAGCAATAAAAGATTAACTGATGAAACTTTCAAGAATATCCTTGTCACACCATCTTAAAAAGTCGATGAGAGTTTAACAGCCCAGATCTTGAAGCAGCTGAGAATTTCTGCAAGTGGAACCAATCAGCTACAGCCCCAGAAAACAAAATTCAGTCACAGGCACAGATGTCCTTTTGTTCACATTAATCATGTTGGAAAAACAGTTTAAATGACTGGCTTCAGGTACTTTGCCTGTCAACTTTGCTACAATAAATAACACCGAAATTTAAGTGGTTTGGTTTTTTTTTTTTTTATTTTATTTTATAAAATAAGAAATGTTTCTGGAATATTCCTGAAGGAAATTAATTCAAAACACAGGGTTCCAATGACACTTAAGATAGGTGCAATATTCAAAAGCCAAAGCAAGGACCATAAACAATAAATCAAATCCTTGATTAACTGCTACAGTTTGACCATAAAGGTACAAGCATTGATTAGTGACCTGTGGCCGAGCAAGAATGACCTCAAAGGGAAAACAAAAGGACTCAGTGTGGTGCCATTTGTATTCCCACAGCACAAATGTTCATAATCCTTTTCCTAGAACACAGTGAGAAATGTGAATCTGGCCTTCAGGTAGTATAAGACATGCCCAAGGTGCGCAGTGCAGTCAACAGAACAAAGCTGTCAGATTAAATAAAGGCTTTGAACAACCAAGAGCACCTGGAGAGGAGCTTTCAAAGGGTGATAGAACTGCTCCACTAGGTATCACATAGGCTTCTGTTTACACATAAAATAGTCTGAGATGAAGATATCTGAATTCAAGGGGAACAATGAATGTTTCATTCTTAGGGTGCAAAGAAAACCAATGATGAAATTATCAAATTAGGTATCTTTTTGAAGTCACCAAAAAGTACCGTATCCAACATCATAGGCATAGGGCAAAACATTGCAGTAAAGTTTGCAGGAGAAAACTACTCTTCTTTGACCTCTATTTAATTACCTACACTTTGAAGCACTGATGCCAATCACCCTATTTGAGCATACAGATGAACCAGATTTAGTTTTGATCACAAAATTATCAAGCCATAATTGAATTTTAGTGGCTAAAATGCAAAAAAAACCTGCTAGCATTCTATTTTTAAGCAACTGACCTAGGCGCTTCTCATTTTTGTATGTTAATACCTATCTACATAGTACTGAACTATGCCACCTTCTGGCTTTTCAAATGCTATGCCTGTCAGTTCCCTTGACAGAATAACAAACACAAGGTCACTGGCAACCCTGTCAATATATCCTCCATGCAGCTTATGTGGACTAAGAATTCCACATGAGTTCTAAAATACTGAATAAGGGAACTATAAGAGATACTATGCTCAGACCTCTGAAAATAATGCTCATTTGCAAAAGACTTATTTCCAACCATCTATTCTGTCTTATTCAAGTAGCAGGCAGCTTGATGCTCTATGATTTTTTTCTCAAATGATCGCTTTCTTATCATATCTTGTAACACCAGTGTTAGTGCATTTAAACTAAGTAGAAATTAAAATATTCTGTTACGAGGAAAGGTATTATTAAAGACTTGCAATAAAAGAAAAGATAAAAATCACACACTCCAGAAGAAATACAGGAAAGATCCTATTTGGTCACCCTTAAAGCTGACAGAGACACACGTACATGAAGACAAGTTCTCCTCAGCAGAACTGGGCTGACACTCAACATCTGTTTGGGTACTCAGTCAAACATGTCATGGAACAAGTCAAGACCTCCAACTGTGCTACTTCCTCGTGGATTCACCAAGGTGCATATTCAGCACCTAGGCAATTATGAGCACTGGTAATTTAGCTACACTCATCAGCAAGATATAGATGAACACCTTATACATCACTAGAAAAACATCAACTCCTGTCTTTAACCAGCTAATCCTTTGTGAGAATGGAGGCAATGGTTTGCAGCTTTCCTCCCTGCTACCATTTTTTGAGGCATTCAGCTCTGCTGTTATCCACATGTTGTCCTCTTGACCTAAAGCCAGTTACGTGACTAAAGATTATCAGTGAAAGTAAGGGAAGTAACACCAAGTTCAGAATTTTTCCAATATCAAAAAAAAAGGAGGCATCTCAACCTCTGCCTGTTGCCACCACGTTGCCAACTGGAAGAGAAATTAAGTGGGAAAAGCATTAAAATGAAACAAAATGAGCTGAATAAGATACATATTTTTAAAAACCAAAATTAAGAGATGGGAGTTTGATTCAGTACTTACTCCAGGCATAGAGGCAATCATCTGTTTATGCAAGATTGTTGACTCAGCTAGTTTTGTTCCAGCATCTGCACAAACAAACTGAGAAGAAATTAAAGACAAGTTATTTTTAAATTATTTTTGGAGGAACCTGAAGACACTTGTAAGTTATTCATGACTTTATTAAAATCAGTTCAGAGTTCTTCTTGCTTTTACTCATGGTAATTTCCCTTTAGAGCTCTCTCTTTATAAACAACCTAGTTAACTAACCATTATAAATGAGCTCATTTCAATGAAAAAAAATAATCTGAACTTAATGTGTTTAATTAGCACATAGATGCTGTGCAGGAGCAATTTGAAGAATATTATAAAATAAATTATACTTCATGAACAAATATATGTATCTTTGCTATTCCTTGCATCTATCAAATGTTCCTTTTACATTATAGAGTAAATCATGATAAAGGATGATAAGGCAGCATGCCATGTTCTTCACTGTGAGATGGAACCACTTTCACTTCTACAATGATGAATTATATGAACAAGTTTGAAGTTGAGAAAATACTGGTATGGTGTGGTATAACTTCTGCATAATACAGACCACAATACTGCAAAAATACCAGCTCTGTCTGAGAGAAGGTCACTATCATTCTACCATAGCAGAATATCTCCAATTGCTTTCTTATACTTTTATTTTCCTTGCCTTTTTTTTTTTTTT
>VXBJ01004032.1:0-38957 GCA_013400055.1 Nycticryphes semicollaris | reverse complement strand
TTTTTTGCTCCTTTTTATGTCCAAATTCCTTGACCCAAAATCTCTGCTGTCCACATCATTCATACATTGGACCTGCTAATACTGTTACTTAATCATTATAAGCTTCAATAACACATAAGACACCTCGCAGATGATTTGCTTGTTCCTAAAACTTGTGTTTGTACTTGAGCAATTTCTGTCCATAGTGATGCACTGCAATTTTCTATGAAAGAGCAGAAAGGAAAGAACTGTCAAACTAAGGTCTAAACCTCCATTTTCTTTCTTTAAAATTAATACCATGGCACCTTCACAGACAGACAGATATTGACTGCACAGTATATTTCACAGTTGTCTGATGCATGTGTGTTGGCAGTACTCTCAATGACTGACTGTTCTTTCCAAATACCCTTTACAGACTTAGAATTTACTCTTCTGCTTCCACAAACTTTACCTTTCAATGACAGATTTAATCTGAACTCAGACCACCTACCAAGACCTGGAAACTACTCAACCTATGTCTTGACAAAGAGTCTGTTCTCTGAGATAAATACCAGAAGGACATACCTGAGATTAATAATCTAATTAGGTCTTCTCAGACATAGATCTGGCTCCAGTTGGCTCATCTTGTGGTTAAGATTTATTTTACACCAGAACAAGACAAAAGAAACAAACCAGGAATCTAACTCATATTTCAGTTGAGAGATGGACTGGTGCTCTTCCTTACTACAGCTCTAATAATTACACAGGAAGCAAAAGAATCACAGAATGGTAGGGGTTGGAAGGGACTTTCAGAGATCACCTAGTCCAATCCCCTGCCAAAGCAAGTTCATCTAGAATAGGTTGGACAGGAAAGTGTCTAGGAAGGTTTTGAGTATCTCCAGAGAAATCGATTCCACCACCTCTCTGGGCTGCCTGTTCCAATGTTCTGTCATCCTCAAAGTAAAGATGTTTATCCACATGTTCAGATGGAACTTCCTGTATTCCAGCTTGTGTCCATTGCCCCCTTTTCTGTCACCAGGCACTACGGAGAAAAGCTTGACTCCATCCTCTTGACATCCACTCTTTAGATATTTATAAGTGTTGGTATGACCAGAAAAGAAAAAGCCTCAGGAAAAGAAAGCCTCAGGTTTACAGGCTGTATCAACCCAGTAAAGTCAGTTGAGTCTTAGTTCAAATGGCAACTATGATGCTCCGATTCTCTTTTAAAAGAAGGACCATTAAGGGACTTAGGCAAATAGATGACAAATTTTTCTCCTAATGCACCCTGTCTCAGAAAGAGCAATGCTGACGCTGGGTCTGCTGGACAACAGAGAGATTGTTTTCCTGTGTGAAGGAATTCTCAGTCCACCATTTGTGTGTAGATTAGGCTTCCCTTGTACTACATCAGCTGCAAAAAGGGACCATAATTCACTGAAGAATCTGGCTGAGTATATTTAGCATCTAACAGTGAGTACAGTGCAGTGCACTGCTACAGACATTGCAGAGAACTCAACAATTAGGTCAACAAAAAACCCTTGCCAAAGACAAATTTCATTTATTTCAAGTATTTTCTTTTAATAACAATAACAAGAAACAGCAGCCAATGTAACCTCTACGGGCCTCCTGTAAGTTTTCTGCATCTTTTTGCACAGAGAAGTTTGGGTTAAAAAACATATATTTATATGTGAAGAACAGCTGACAAACTCTAATTTAATTTCTAATGAACAATTAGGCCTTGTTTAGCTTATTTTTATCATCATCAGATTTCCAGGTCCAAGGATCCTTCCTAAAGTTGTGATGCAATCAAAAGAGGATGGGGAAACGGAACTCAAAATTAAAAATTTCTTACATTTCCAGTCCACTTCACTGTCATTTATGTTGCTTCCCTCTACAAATACTATAATATATTCAGGTCTCACTGGCAAGCAATTTAATGCCAGCCATATGTAAAGAAAAAAGAAAAGAAAAATACCCCCACACTGCAAAAAAATGAGCAAATCACTGCCATGCTTCTCAGTAGCATTGTCTGCTGAGATACAGCTGCAGAATAACATCTAAATAGGAATGTTTGCAGACTGTAGGGATATATACCATAATCTATCTATATTATACCTCTATTCATAAACAGAGTTTTTAAAATATATATTCTTATAAACATATTATTTGTAACTTGAAATCCTTCCATTCAGTAATTAGCAGTCATGGAAACATAAACTGGAACCACTAGATATACACAAATTTACATTAGCTGAAGGTCCAGCTGAAAACAGGATTCACGTAGACAAAACAGATCAGACACGCTGATGTTTAAAGCCTAACTGAACAAGCAAATCCTGATGAGACACTAATATAATTTGAAGTCAATGGAAATCCTGAAGATGTGTGCTGGTGAAATGTGAGCAGGAGAAAAGTACTTGGAAACAAAATGCTAGCTGAAGAAGCAGTTCCTATGGAAAACCATGGAATGGCAGCATGTATATGATGGCTCTCATTTTCCAGGACAAATCAAGGCAACACTTTCTGCACCCTTTATCATCCAGGACACCTATGCTACAACTGGGATGATCTGGTAAAATTCTCATTCTTTGTAAAGTGGGAAAAAGTTAACTCTCATCTGAAAGCTGATGTTACCAGGTAATCTGGATGAATGTGGGTGTCCAATGTACATTCCTAGGAATCGCTTTGTTAGTCAGCCCACGACTGATCTATCATTAAACTGAAGTGCTCCAAGCTCCTTTGTTATCGCGAACATTTTTACTGAATCTCTGTACTCTCTGTGCGCTGCCTGTATAGAACTTTGTATACAAGCTAACGTGTCCACAGGGACATCACTGCTTTGGAAATTAAAACCATTTGCATTTGGTGCTGTGTTACCCTGCTATAGCTTTATGGACTCAAAACCATACAATTTGAATTAATATTGTAGTGGTTCTGTGTGGTAAAGAGGTGAACTAATCCTTTCATTCTATTAATGACACCAAAGGAAATTAAAATAATCAGATACATATGTGATTTACTAATAGGCTTCTTTAAGATGGGCTTAGTGGTTACTATGGTATTTAAATTCAAGAGGCTGTTGAATGATTCAGACCACATACTACTGAGGGCTGCCAATTTACACAGTCAATGGGAGAAGTAGTCATCATGTCCCCAGTAGGCATCTATGGCAGACGGTCTGAATACAACCCCTATTCTTTACCATTGACTGCATAAAAACAGAAGCTGCCTGCTTTGGATAGCAGGAAATATGAATCACTTCATCAGCCTTTGAAAGAGTCATCATAAATGACATTTATATCCACATGTTGTTGTGCAAGGTATGAATACATCCTGAAGTGAATACAACATATGGGAACAGTGCTAGGAGGAAAACCCAGGCAATTATCATTTTATATTTATGAGATAACGGTAACCTAAGAGAGAGTTTTGCTTGCTGTGTCTATCAGGTGATTGACTCAATGTGAAGGATGTCACGGTCCTGGTTTGAGTAACACAGGATTCATTTCTCTTTCAGTAATTTTACTTTGCAGTAATGCTTCAGAAAACTGCACTTTTAAAAGACTCTAGTGGCTGAATTTGTGAAAATATCTACTCGATAGCCAGCTACGGTAGCTGTGTTTCAAGGTCTCTATGTTTTCAAGTTCACCATGTGCGGAGGGACTGAGGAGAAGCAAGGCCTGGGCAATTGACTCAGACTGGCCAGCAGGATTATTTCATTCCATGAATGTCACATTGAATATAAATTAGAAAGTTTGCTGCAAAGTTCTCTCTCTTCCTTGATGACTCCCTGAGAACTTCTTGCCGCAGACCCCTGAGCCCTTCCCTTCTCCCTGAAGCTGCAACACTCGCAGTGTCTGTCCCACATTTGCTGTCCCCTGCTGGGAGTGCAGAGCTTCCTGCTGACTGAATGGGCTGAGTGTAATCCTTGTGTATCTTGTATTGGTATCGGGATCGATATTGCTTCTTTGGTATTATTAGTATTAATTATTAATTCTCCTTCCTGGGTTGAGAGGGGTCATCAGGTGATGGAATAATTGTCTAAATGACAATAAATAGTTGTGGGTTTTCTCAAACCATAACAGTCACCCTTTGGGATAGCCCAAGGACTGAGCTACACAATAAAGCAATGCAGAAAAATTGCTGTATTCTGCAATACAGGAAAAGTCAGTTCAAGTCAACAAACACATGGTATGAAGTCACATCACTGCACCCTTAAGACACAAAAAGGCTCTTGATTGTTGAGTTATTTGATGGTCTTGTCTAGGACCAAAAAAAGAAGACTAGGCTTAAAAATAAATAAATAAATAAATAGTGGCTAATTTCTGCTTTTAAAACTAAAAAGGAATTTGAAAACATAATCTTTTACCACTGAAAAAAAAAAATAACAAAAAAACAAGTGTTACTCTTTCCCACTAAATTCTTCCCCTAATGCTGATGGCACAACAGTTGTTTTCAGAGTTATCCTCACTGCTATATAATTTCACTTATCAGTATTATTTCTCTATATACTGGCAACCACTTATTTACTGTGAGCAATATACCAGTACTCCAAAGAAAACAAGCCCACAGTAAGCTACACAAAGCTATATGAAGTTTCCCCTCCCATAATGGGAGGGGAAAGACGGAATGGAGCTGCAATGCTGGGAGCATTATGAATGATCTACATAAGAAACATCTTGCTTGAACAAGAACGGAGTGCTGTTAAGTTGGTCCCCTGTCATTTAAAATTATTAAACGCACATAAGAGTGTTCTCATCGTAAACAATGAGAACCCACTACCTGTGATTAAAATTGGTGGACTTCAGTAAGCTGTTTTTTGAAAGACAGGCTTGTGGTGCCAAACAGTGCCACACTTGGCATTTTGGAGGCAGAAAGACTTTTCACGAGTTTGTATCTTACTTCCTCAGATTCTCCTATGGAAAAGTTACCTAACTCCAACCTCAGCAATCCATGGAATGAAAAGAACAGAAATATAATCTATATATTGTTTGCTGGAAAATTCCATATTAAAAGAGAGTAGCCTTCAGGGACTGGAGACAGCTTACTGTGCACCTGAATAGACAGAAACTGAGTTCTGGCCCATGATCAACCAGCACCCCTTCCCCACACCGACTGCTCACTGGTTTTGTGGCTATGATATGAGGACAAGGCAGCAGCTGTGGCAGCTGCCTCACTGGGGCACAGTGGACTCTATCCTTATGGGTCTCCTTCCAACTTGAGATATATTCTAGGATCCTCAATAAACCCACAACGATGCACAGGTCATTATTGTCCTGGGAAATGTGGATCCTCAATTTACTTACTTAAATTTTAGTGTGGAAGTCTACATGTATGCCTCTGTGGTTACAAACGTAACTGGATATTGATTCAAAAAATTCTTGCTTCCTTGACATTACTTGTACTTTCTGCAACCATGTTGGACTTGCTTTCCCCCACCTCACCCCTGAATGTGGGCTGAGATAGGATCGGTATGAGAATTACACGAGAATCTCCTGTACCTGCACCAACAGCAGCAGATTCATGTCTGGTAAGGGTGACTTTAACTTGAGTGCCTGCAGTAACTCCAAGATCACACTGCGAGTCAAGTAGAATTTGTCCCTTTCCTACAACAGAAAAACACAGAATTAGGAATGTCCAGAAATTCACTGACATCCACTAGTAAACCATAAAGATACTTTTTATCTAAGTTAGGGAATAAAAAAGTTAAAGAAGTGTACTGATTTCTCCTGTCTTACGAAAAAGGAGAGATCATTCATCGTTTATGTAATTCTACAGACTCCACTGAACAGGCATCAATGAGGGTGATTCTCCTTTGACATTACATCAGGTACTACATCCAAGATTTTAATATTTCACACATGAAATATAGATAGATTTTATAAAACAGTTATAAAGCCCAGGCACACAGCATAGCTTTCACAAAGTCATTCCACAAAAAGGGAAAAGGGAAAAGCAGTAAGGAGAGACACAGAAGAACAAAACTGGCAATAGTATTTAGCACTGTTCTTTAATTAAACCTGCCAGAAATGGTCTACATTCTACCATAGTTTTTTTTCTGTTGTCATTTCCCTTAAAATAAGGGTGCCTGCACTAAGGCAGCTTAGACATCTATCTTCATTCATTAGAACAGCAGTACTTTTCCACTTACACCATAAAAACTATCTTGGCTACAGCTGCTACAACAGAAACATTTTAAAACATAGGGGAAAACCAGCCAGTAGAGATTAGAACACAGAAGCCTAAGAACAGCCTTGTAGAGCTAAGACAGCAAGAAGGTACAAGAGATAAGATAAGCCTGTTATGCATCTTACTTTGACATTCTCTGACTTTGGGCACGATAAAGATGTGGAACATCTATAATGTGCTACTGACCAAGCCAACTCAAGGATTTTGATCAGCAGGAAGACTTACACTGAGCTTTCTTTCAAATGACCATCAGAAATGAAATAATGTTGTCTAATAAAGAGAGCATATCCAAAGTGTGCTTAAGATCTGAAGCCCACTATCTTCCATCTTGTGACTCTCATGCACTTGCCTGCTCACTTAAGTTAAATATGTGGAACTTTTTACTTGGCGAGGGCCTCATACCTCTGTGACATTTGTAAAATGGCATAGAGATATTTGCTTCTCCCTCAGAGAAGACTTGTGAGGTCCAGTTAGTGAGGGTCAGCTTCAAAGCCATCTCCAGCTACACACAGGAGCAAGTGCAGCTAAAAAGGAAGGAGCTGCAGGAGACGAATAGCTGAAAAAGTGAGCGACCTTTGGTTGCAGCAGACCAAGAAGCCAGACCACCAGCGTTCCCCCTCAGACAGCTGAGGTCACCACATTGTATCCACACAGCACACTGCCAAAGCTCCCAGCAACAGTGTGCGTCTCCCACAGCACCCACATACCTTTTAATGAAAGCAGATTTTAAATATCAGCCCCTGATTTGGGAGAAGGTGCCAAAACAACAGAATGGTATGTCTTTCATGGATGCTATGATGCCGGTTCGTGAATCAAGGGACCTTACTTTGGGGTCCTAGTTTGATCTTCAGTTGCAGAGAGTGTGCAGACAGGTAACACATTTAGGTGACGGAATGGGCCCCAAAATGCAGTGGTTCTTAACTGACTACATCTCTGCAGTCTAGGCAGCTAAACTCACAGGAAGCCAACACTCAAAAATAAATAAATAAAATCACCCCCTTACGGGAGCATGGATCAGTTCATCTGTGTTATGAAACCATTACTTCAGGGGACAAGTACTCAGAAGTCACACGTCACACATGCACGAGTGGTGCCCTGATAAGAAAAATACAGTGTAAGAACATCCATGAGAGGTCAGACCAGAACAAATGTCCTCAGCAACTTATCTCCAACAAGGCCATAAGCAGATGCAAAGAGAACAAAAACAAGGCAAGCATGTATAATTCCCACTACTACTCTCCTAGCCATCAACTACTTTCAACTCAGGGAACTTTTGAGCTTACTGTGGTTTCTCTGCAGTTGGTAACTCTCAGTGGATTTCTCTTCCACGTGTGTCCATTGACCTCTTGGACCAATGTCAACTTTTAGCATGCACAGTACTTGGCAAGAAGTTACACACTGTTGAAGATCCACTTCCCCCTACTTGTTTTGACACTACTTCCTACAAACTAAGTACATTCTTGTACTGGAAAGGCAAGAAATTACCCAGCCCTCCCTAGGTCACTTTTGACCTTACAGACCTCTCTCTCACACCCATCAGTTGTTGCTTTTTCAGATCAATGAGGTCTAACTTAGTTGCTCTGTATAAGGAACTCATCCCACTGTTTGGTCATTCTTGTTATCTTTATCTGAACTTTCTCCAATCCTACTACAATCTGATTGGGAATGAGGAACCAAACCGGTGCATAATATTCAAGGTACAAAGAGATCGTGATTACTTCCTAGAAGTCACCAGTGAGAGTGACCCTTCCCACCATCATATGCCTTCACAGCCTTGAGACACAGACATAACGCAGTGCCACACTCAGACAGTTGACAATTACATCCCCCAAAACACCGGGCAGAGATTCCCACCAGTAACCCAGAGTAGCCTGCACATACTGAAAAAGAAGAGAAAGAAAATTCTTTCAAAAGGATTCAGCAGTTTTACAGACTAACACCAATGCTACACAGGATATAATTAGGCCATAGTAAATTCCTTTGCCAGAACACTGGGAAGGAAGCACAGGCTTCATGTATCCCAGCTTTCCTTGGCTCTAATACAACAATGAGCTACCTCTTTCTCTAAGTAGTCTCCTATCACCTCGCAGTTTAAACTCTTAATGTTTGTTGAGAGCGTGCAGTGCAGAGAGATGAAGCAAAAGCAAGCCAAATGCTTTTTGACATCTAACCTCTTGCTTCCTGCACTGTAAATCAGGACTGATGACGCTGAAGTCAATAGCCTAGCTTACCCTTCCCATTGAAGTCTACGTATCCCTATAATTCTGCTAGTGATAAATATGTACAAACATAGCTTGTACATACTTTAAGGACTTTCTGTTCTGCCACAGAACTGTAAATGGGTATTAGATCCATGAGAATAATGCTCAGGGGAGTCACATGTAAACCTGGTACCAAAGAGTCAAGAATACAACCGCTGTATTCTCTGTTCAGCCAAATTAACACTCCCGAATGTCTAAGCAACGCTATAAAAAAAAATGCCTTGTGGTCTTCAAACTGAGATTGCCAGAGGTCTACACATAGCACGTGAAACTAGAGAAGTTTGCTTCTAACAGGATCTTAGGGCCCAAATTTAGTAATATGAATAGCAAATTTGGTTCTTTAATGGAGTCATAGACTATCCACCAAGTAAATCAGTATAAAGCAAAATTCCTTATTTTATGTCTGTTGCTACTACAGTAATTACAAATATTGCAGATCAGCCATTTCAATATTCTTTAAAAAAATCAATAGCAAGATTGTGTCATGTCCAATTCAGTGGCATTCTGCATTTACTTAATGAGGGTCAAAAGAACGCTAGCAAAATTCTAAGGTTAGGTTCAAGCTTCCGTAGCTGTAACGCACAAGAAAGCCAAAAAACTGTCCATTTAGGACCTTAAGAAACTTGAATGGAAAAGTAAAGATAAAATTACAATCCACATAAGAGAAGCTACTCTCAAATTGAGAGTTCCAAAGGCACTGAATAAAAATCAAATTGCTGACCTGGAACAGAAACTCAGACAAGGAAATATCAGATTGACGTGAGTCTTCAGGCTCCAAAACAAGAACAACTGAGATATTCCTGCCACAGGATATTAGGAAAATGTTGGAGATAAAAAAAGATCTGGAGTGGTTGTACAGCAATGACCTCTACAAAATGCATGTCAGAGTGGCTTGGTCTTTGAAAAGACAAGAATCCTCCATAGCTTGGCTGAAAGTTGATATTTTGTTCCAGCCAGCACATTCAAAGTTGCAAAACAAATAACTAAATCTCAATAGTTTCAATGTTCACAAATACTACTCCTTCTGGAATTCACTTCTACGTAGTATTCTATCACAAACAACACTCTTACTTGGCTACAATGATTTCCGCTGTAGAGAAACACAGACATCACAACTGATTTGGTTTTTTCATAACAGCAGTCATTAATTTGGTATTTCTAATGCAAAACCATGGTAAGCTTTCAGAAATAACACAGATAATGTAGTGTGGAGTTCCACTAAATTAAGCATTTTGTGGCTATATATTGCAGGAGACCATTCGCTAATAATTCTATTTCTGGGTCACCAGGTTGCATTAAACTAAATCGAGGAGGAGATTTTACCAAGCACTATAATCCAAGCTTCCTGTGTGTAATTAAGCACTCAATCTATTAATAGAAAATCGAGGCAGGAAGCATGCAAGAAAAACATGGATTTTTTTTTAAATACCATGGTTTTAATAAAACTTTCTTCAAATAACTTAAAACTGTGGAGCATGAGCAGAGTGAAACATTTCCTGTATTTCACAATTTGCGTCCTCTTCTCCAGGCTGAACAACCCCAGCTCCCTCGGCCTGTCCTCACAGCAAAGGTGCTCCAGCTCCCTGACCATCTTTGTGGCCCTCATCTGGACCAGCTCCATCGGGTCCATGTCCTTCCTATATTGAGGGCTCCAAATAATTTTATGAGTCCACAAATGCGAGAGGAACATCTCTGCATCAGTTTTAAGTAGGTCTTTCCTTGTTTCATTGAAAAAAAAAAAAAAAATAAACCAAACCACTGTTGGACTGTAAGATAACATTTTTCTCAGTTTGCCTTGCCCAAAGCCTTAACTATTAATCTAGCTCAAATTACTTCCAAAAGCTGGACTTTCTCTTCTGTATTCTGACTTTTTTCTTTCATAAAATTTTCTCTTTCAAATGAGACAAAGTAGGTAGTATTTGCTTGCTGTAATTAAATATACTGTTAGTTTCTATTTAATGCTTCAAACCATTACATCTAATAAAATATTTTCTTCTTGTCTTGTGACACAGTTATTCTGTGAGAGCGTCACTGTTTTTATCATTTCTTCTTCACTCTTTGTCCAGTGATGTTTTAAGTCCTATCAAGACTGAAGCAGCGTGTGTTCCAGTTGTCCGTTGTCAGTACAGAAAATCTTGTAGCTAATTATGACAGAATGTTTCTTGAGGATTAATTACTATTTTGACAAATGTTTCAAGAACAGAAAGAAAACTGTTCATTTAGTAGCTGAAGCAACATTTTTGCTCAGTACCTTAACAATCCACGTAATGGAGCATGTATGGTCTTAGTAAAAGGTTTTCGTTTTGGGTTTTGTGGATTTTGTTGTTCCACTTCTCACCAATAGCTACAAAAATGAACTTGAATAATAACTGAGTGCTATTTGTACACCACAGCTTTCATCCAGGAATCTGAAAAACTTTTTAAAGGTGCACACATACAGTTCTCTTTTCTACACAGCTTAGAGCCTCACAAGCCAAAGTCAGATACCTACTAGGGAATGAAATGGGATATCAGCTGTGAAGCTCCTAACTTGGAGTCAATGACTTTACTCAGCTTTATGTTTTGAGAGCAGCTTTTACTGCACAAAGTATGCGACTGTACAGATTAAGTCATGCGTGAATACCAAGTATCATCTCTGCGAGAGAAAAAAATTTCCAAGTTGTGAAATCACACCAAAATATTTTTCTGAGCCACGGTTTCAGCAGATTCCTGTTATTTGTGCCGATACCGTGAATGTGAAACTCAGTATCATCAAAAACCATTGAATCACGATCACTACTTGATTAGTCAAACTATAATAAATAAGGTAACATGTCTGAAACTTTACACTGATTTACAAATGTTCTACTTGAGGGAAGTAGGACTTTGTCCTGTTTTCAGTTTTCCCTAAAGGAAGATATACTCTCATTGTTACCTTAGTGAAGGCTCGGTAGCACAAACCACAGAGTTCCACCAGGTAGGCCAGGGTAAAGACAGCATTCTGAATTACAAAGCTTAGCAATTTTGAAAAAGGCTCCAGAAGACTCTGCAATGACATGATTGAGAGAGATCAATAACTGGTTGCTCAGTAAAAACAAAAAGCATTCCAACTCTGAAGCGCCTGAACGGAGCAGCATTATTTTAGCTTAGAGGCCATCGTGCTGGGATTTACACTGTTTCGGCCAAATGACTATTCTGTTTAGCGTTTGCCTTCATGCTTGTATAAGAAACTAGAAGCAAAATATTACAAAATAGCTTCACTTCTAACACAGTGCTTATGAGATACAAGAGATTCTGTAGTGTTTATGCAGGAAAATCTCACTGAAGTCAGAGGAATTGTACTGCAAAACTTCTAAGGAAGTTCATTACTTTTTTTTTTTTTTGGTTTTTCTTTTTAAAGAGAATGGCAAGGGGGGTGGGAGAAAGAGAACACCAAATCTTTAAGAAGATACACATTCACACCCACACATGAATGTAATCTCACCCACACTTTACTGTAACCTAGATTCCAAAGCTCTTATCATTCTCCACAGAGTATCAGACTGCACAATTTTATGCTTAGATATATCTAATACATTCCTAGCTAGAGGATAAGAACATATTCATAGAATACTGCAGGCTAAATCTGAGACAACAGTTTTGTCTTCTTGGAACTTACCCTGGTGGCACTCGTGGTAGGTATCTTCAGCAAGCAAATCATGATTCTTAAACTAGAATCCAAAGAACACTGTGAACAAATTTGAAGGCAGGAAAGAAAAGAAGAAAAAAGAAAAAAAAAAGAAAAAACCCAGAGTTAGTACCTTTCTGTGCATGTCTTGCTTTTAGAAGTAGCAGCTATGACTAGGTTATAGGTATAGTCTGAAAAATTCTCCCTGCTGATTGATCATTACTTACTTTCTCTAAACCAGCTTATTCCTGAACACACAATCACACCCCGGCAGTGGTAACGTATCACAGGATGGGCCTTGAGATGAGAAAGTTTCACTAAAGGGCTAGTTCAGAAAAGTTAAGCTGTAATTACCCCCTTTATGATAATTTTTTTTCCAGAAATATATTTCCACTGAAATAAAAATGGATTGGGGGAGGGCTGTAAAGAGGGTTAGCCGGAGGTACACACCATCTACCTCATGTTATATTTTTGTGGTTGCCCTGGGCTGTGACATCTTTCCCCCGACACCCCAAGCCAGGGCTGCAACTCGCAGCCTGTAACATCAGAACACGCCCTGGCAATTGGTGTGCCAGAGGCCCCTCTAAAATTGTTCCTAATGGTCTAATTGACTTTTCTTTTGCATAAATCACACAGGTTGCAGCAGTGAATGGGACTTTTCAGGGTCTATCCATTGTCTTGCATCATCCCTGCTGCAAACATCTACAACAGCAGAGTCATTTATGACCCTAGAGGAAGAAACAGGAGCTGGAAAGTTCACGAGTAAGCAATAGTTTTACTTGTAATGTTAATTATATCTCCCATGAATAAAAGGGAAATCATAGCATAGACTTCATCTAAATGTTCTATGAACAGCAAATATGCAGTTGGAACTATTAAGATCCAGTTAATTTCTTTTTATTTATTTCAATTAGAAAAGATGCAACAGACTGGAGTGGCTAGTATGCAAAGGGAATGGTTAGTGCCCATTTGGTTTAGTAAGTGCTGCAGAATAGTGCCTCAATTTGCCAAAGCCTAAAGAGGTTACAAGATCTGAGTATTACACAATAGTGCCAAGGAATTTAATATAATGCATGTAATTTGGTGGTGCCACCCAATTTACAAAGTTAGATTTCCCTCAACTCATACTGAGCAACACTGCTTTGCACAGTACCACTATTGCTGATGGCATGAATGAGCCTAAAGTCAGAATAAGGGCATCAGAATCCTCCATTTACTGGAAAGACTCAGCAAAGTTTCTACTGTGTTTACTGAAAAAGACAGCTGGAATGATATGTACTAGGAGATCAGCTCCCTCTGTATGTCCTCTGAACACTCAGAAATCAGAGCTCAAAGCTTCCAGATTCAGTTTCTGCAACTATATTCTGATTACAGCCAGGAGATGGTATGACCTACAACCTGATCAGACAAACAGACTGGGCTCAATTCCCAGTAGTCTCAGTTCTCTCTGCCTGTCTGACTAGTACATTAATTAGGTGGTGTTGCTCTTCTTGAGAGTTTTATTTTGTTATAACAGGTAAAACTATATAGATTTTTATTGTCAAAATGCTGGTTCTCTCAAAGGCAGTATTCTACTCTGACAAAGAGAGGGCATGGAAAGAGTAGAGGAAAAAAGCCAACAAAGATGTGAAGAGTACTCAGGTCAGAGTTGTTATTGTTACCAATGGAAAACATAATTAAAGGAATGGATCAGATATACAATAAATCCATTTCCTCTGGAAACATTAGTTGAATCATTAAAAAGTATTTAAAAAATCCACTTGATTTCTCATCAACAGCTTTCCCATTGTTTCAGGACATCCTGAGCAATGCCAGTATAGCTCATTTCTATACATCTTACCTTAAGTGGCAAAACACAGGGGAGTTTAGTAAGGAAGGTCTGAAACTGGTTACTAATTGTGGTCCAGAGGTTGCTGGGTGAATCCATGGGCAAGGCTTCCATAAAGGTAGCAATATTTTCCAAACAGCGTAGCATTGCACCCCCTGCTGGTAAATTCTTTTTGTTGTTTAAACCCTGGAAAACAAAACACCTATGTAGAAATGGCCCCTCAAGGAGTATTTGGAAATGCTGAGGTTATTTTTTAGAGACCAAATACTACTTACCTCTTGTATAACACTAACAATAAAATTTTGTGCAGGGGATTTGAACTGTGTATG
This sequence comes from Nycticryphes semicollaris, assembly GCA_013400055.1. NCBI lineage: Eukaryota > Metazoa > Chordata > Aves > Charadriiformes > Rostratulidae > Nycticryphes > Nycticryphes semicollaris. The sequence continues at coordinate 24,749 of VXBJ01004032.1, read as the reverse complement.
TGACAGGTCTAGTTCAGTTCCTAAAAATTGACCAAAAGGTTTTTAAGCCAAAATATTATAAGCGGGGTCCTAACTCTTACTTAGACTGTCATGGCAGTAAAAAAAGCCAAACTTGTAAAGTATTCACTAGTAGATTGCCCGTGTTTTCCTTTGGACAGTTTAAACAAGCTTTGTTCATTAATGTTCAGTAGACTATGTATACTCTTTTGACTTGTGTACTAAGGCCAGAAATGGCAAGACATAAGCAGTTCTAAAGTGATGTAAAAATCTTTGTATGAAGCAGCAGCAGCACCCTTGGAAGAGCAAGTGACTAGCATCAGGGAGAGGATAAAAGTTTTGCTGGAACAAGCTGAGTGCACAGAAAGCTGTCAGTGAAAGGCGGGCAATAAATCTTTGGACTACTTGGGGAAGCTGCCATCAGATACAGAGGAGAGGGAGAACTGAAATGTACTAACAGAAATGTTCCTGAAAACCAGAAGGGATGGTCCACACTACCAAAGTACAGGACAGCTCCAGGAGCTGGCCTGAGGAAAGAAAAACAAACAAACAAAAAAACCCAAAAGAATCAAATCCAAAATGGTGAGGACAGCCTAACCCTGCTTCCAGGGAGGACAAAGCAAGCATTCATATTGCATTTGGTGATGCAAGTTTGCACTCTTAATGAATGAGAAATGACCCAATATGTCATTAACAGAGCTGATTGCCAACATACCTCTAACAGCTGGCTCAGAGCAGCAATGGAACTCAGCTCACTGAAGTCCATAAGAGACATGGCCAAGGTCCGTAAAAAACTTCCATCTAAAATTCAAATGACATTTTTGCACTGGCTATCCACACTGAGATAACTGAAAGGGTGAGAAATGCACTCAGGTACCATAATTTACCTTTAATATTGCTTTGGAAGAGCTGAGGGAAAATGCCATTGGGAGCCAGCTGATGGAACACACAACGAAGGAACTGCTTGGCCACACCTGCAGCATTTCCAGGGATCATCATGCTGAAACAAAGGGAAGAAAAGCAAGAAAGAAATTGCCTTGCAGATGAAACACTTCTCAAAGCTGACTATACAGAGAAAATAAAAATGATCCTATTCTTTTAAATTCAGGAAGTGGTCAGTTATGAGCGAGACAGTCAAAAGCAGAACTGTCCTGATCCCAAAGAGCAGTTCAGCATGTTGATTTTATGATTTAAGCTTCACTATGCACAGCTGAAAAAGTTATGTACGCATACCTAAAGTATGTAAGTCGTGATAAACAGTTGCATATTTAGTGATTCTCCAGATAATTTTATTTGGGTCATCTGAGTTTGAAATATAATCCTGCTCTCACCTTCTGTATTTCAGTGACACAGGATGAAGTTCTTGGCTTTACCACAGAACACATGAACAACAGGTAAACACACACAGTATAATAATAATTTTCCTCTTGCAGGTTCCTTCCAGAGATGAAGTACTTCCTAATCACTCATAAAATGAATAGTTTCATTTAAAAGATAAAGTATTATCTCTTTACTCATAAACTGCACATCTTAACGTTTTCACAACTTCTCAAAATTTATCCTACTCAGCATGTGATTTACATAATGAGACATCACTACCAGGGGTTCTCCATGGCCAAGGATGAGTCACTTGATTGAATGTATGGAGACAGTTTATCAAGACAAATACTGAACAAAGAACAAGCTAGAAAAAGCTGCACTGAAATTGTGGAAGCCAAAAGGCATCTTTAAATTCTGACTGAATTTTTTTCAAGTTTGATGCATAAGAATGTGGGTTCTTGTTCATCTTCTGAACACACAAGATATTTGAAACAAGTGGGAAACGACAGACCTTTTGTGTTGCTCACAAACCTTAAATAATTTTTTAAAAGTTAAATTTGGTTGATTTCAGGGCCGTGGCAGATGATGCTTTAGATTAATTGTTTCATTTTGGCCAAAGTATCTTTTTCTACCATACCTTTCTGCTTGATTAGAAAAACTGGTGCTTGATGCCAACCTGGAATAAAAAAAAAAAGAAAAGTGAAGCTCATACGCTTTTTCCGGGCTTCGTTTTTAACTGAGCCAATAAAGTACCTTTTTTTTTTTTNCCTTTTTTTTTTTTTTAAATAATAAACAAGAATTTTAGAGAACATTTAAAATGTCACCAGAAAGGTCTTCTGAAGACCACATAAATTCAGTCAAATCATGCTTGCACAACAGGGAACTCCATTTAGTCTCACAAATAATTAACAGTTCTAAAAAAATTCTACTTGCTTCCCTGTACTGGCGTGAAGATAACGATGTAGCACTATTGCCTTACACACACCTCATGGATAATAACTAACCCAGAGTTAAGATTTGGAGGAAAAAAAAGTTTGCCAGAAGCTGCATACCAACTGAAGCATTTCTTATTAACACAGCAACATAGACTAAGCCAAAATTCTCTACTTGGCAGTCTAAAGTGAGGCTTCTAGTTCCAGATATTGATACCTAAACAACTGGCCTAATTTCAGAAACAGTAAGTACCTACAAGCTTTTACAAAGTCAGATGAGAAATACCACGTTCTCAAAAATCAGGTCATTTATTTTAGTACCTAAATATAGACTTTGAGGCCAAATATGGGCATTCAGTGATGAAAATACTGAACACAATCTTAAAGCAAAATCATACCCTTCCATACGCAGCACATGTAAGCAAAAAGAATCTTAGAATGGTCCATGCCAGAAGGGACCTCCAAAGGCCATCTAGTCCAACCTCCCCACAGTCAGTTGGGACACCCCCAACTAGACCAGGTTGACCAGGGCCTCGTCAAGCCTCACCCTGAATGTCTCCAGGGAAGGGGCCTCAACAACCTCCCTGGGCAACCTGTTCCAATGTTGCACCACCCTCATAGTAAAGATTTAAATCTGTCAGGACCTCCAAGTCCCTCTCCCCAGTCTGCTTTCTAATACCACATCCCCTAGCATCAGGGCTTATAATATCAAAGCTACGCACTTTTAATATCAAAGCCACTAAAAGCAATTATGAAGATGTACACTGGAAGCATCTCTTACATACAAAATACCGTGCAATTTTTACTTTAATCTGCTGCATATCAGTATTTCACCTAGTATAAGTTGATATGTCTAAATGGAAAATTCAGAAAGCTATGCTAATTTACATCTGATGATGATCTGGCCTTCAACATTTATCTTTGATTCATAATCCTTTTAGGCTGGATTTAGCTGTTGCCCAATCCTCCTGTCAGCCTCTCTCCTGAACACAGTTTGTCTCTAGTCACTGCTGCAAAATTCAAAAAGGACCCTAAGGCAGCTCTGTCGAATCCATCAGTGTAAACCAAAATGGACAGTGATTTTCATCAATGAGGCATGACCTTCAGCACGACCGCAGCATACTGTCAGGCTGGATGGTGCCAGGGATTCAAGATTATATTCTCTTCAGTTGTCCCAGAGTAAGTCAGAAAGACTCTAGTCAGTCCCTGACTCCACTGCTATCAAGAGGAATCCACACTAAAACACAAGATGTTAATTCTGGTGTGCAAAGCTAATTCTGGGTAAAAAGAGATCCAAAGCTACAAGGCCTTGATTTTGGAATAACTGTAGCGTCTGCTTACATGAAAGCACATGTGGATTTCTGCAGAATACAGTGAGATTAATCACATGGCCAATGGACATGACACTTATTTTCAAAAATCTACTAAAGCATACAAATACAACAGCTTAAAATGTTTTTTCTAAAAGAAGTCAAAGTCCTATGCAGTTTTTTCTCCTTTTGAATGCAAGTAGGTTTTTATGATAAACAAAACATTTGGCTTCTACCTTTGGAAAAACTTCATGAGACATGAACACTTGAGAACATCTGAAACTTTTTGAAATTTATAGCTTGTATGTATTTATCATTACTATTCTAAATATTTTTTTTGCACAAAGGCCATGAACCCTCATCATTACCTCCACTTTGCAAACCACAAAGCAGAACAGTAACGGGACAGTAGACAGTAACAGCTCAGATTTGTACATGTTAAGAACAGAAGTTAAGCTTTTCAAAGGTCCTTGCTAACTCAAGAGCCTAAATACCATTTTCAAACAGGGCTTTGATACTTGGAAAGCTACATCTCACTGGAAATCAATGGAAATCAACAAGTCAAAAATCTTGATTCAGAGGCCAGAGCATAACAAAGTTAAATGCATGCCAGAATCCTATAAACGTGTCAGTCTCTAATTGTCAGTAACTTGAGCCTAGAACTTTTTCCTTTCTGAAAATTCTAACATATGCCTATCTGTACCTGTGGGTACTCAATTAACTTTTGAAAATCTTTCTGTATATTGTTTAGGTATTCTGAAAGACCCTGGATTTCCTAACTCCCTGTTTCTTCTTCTAAATATGAAAATAGTAGTTCTTTCTCTAAGAATAAAAATGCCAGAAATCTATTTCATTCTCACCTCTGCTGTCAGGTGTGTATTGGAGGTAATGATATGGCACTGCTTGATGAAAGACAGTGACAAGTTATACACATGAGGCAACTGAATGACTCTCTGCTTATATGTGCTAGTTATTTTCCATGTATTCAAAATAATTCCTTTGTGAGGAGCCTCATAATGGACTTAGAATATTTCAGAAGTGACAGTCAGTAGGAACAACACAGGACATTTACCAGGAATACCCCACATTGTGTGCCATCTGCTGCTCTAAAGCATTCATCTCACTCCAAAGAATCAGCACAGAACAAGATAGCCCATTCAGCCTTCATCCCTTGGTAATTTATTTTCAAAATTATTTACTCTGTGTAAATACTGCTGTATTTACAAGAATCACACAGAATGGGTAGCACTTGTCTAGATTAGAAACTTTGCCTCCATCAGAGTTCATTAGCAGGGACAGCAGGGAACTGCAGCCTTGCAATTAATGGAGATGGAGGACTCAAGTAGCTGCGGTGTTTAATTGGAATTAGGAGGGAGTGGAGAGGCAGAGCTGTGAAGAGCCGTGCAGAAACCATAGTCAAGCAATTTTAATTCCAGTCACTGAAAAGAACATGGAAAAGGAGACATGTGCATCATTTCTGCACTTCACTTGTAGTGCCGCTCAAAAGTTTATTCCGAAACACTTCCAATGCATGTTTCCCACCTCTTAGGCGGGAATTTGTGGAAATGGAGAAGGCAGCAATGACAAATAATGGTGCACTTCAATTATCTCACGCACGCAGGGTAAGAGTCACAAGAGAAAAATAATAGACACCAAATGTTTAAGATTTTATCAGAGACATGCAGCAGCTGGTTAGGAAGCACTCATAAGGAGATGCAACTCTTTACTTACTCTCAATTAGCACACAAAATATGGTTGAAAAGCCTGAAGAGCTTCAGGTATGCTAATGAATACCCAGGAGTCAGCAGTCCTCCAGAAGCAACAAAATTCAGAAAAGCTGACCACATTTTTGCATAACTTCTAAAGAAGGAACTACATGAAAGTGAAAAATTCTGTCAAAGCAGTAAGAAGCGGTATCCAAGAGAATTCAGTCTTTATAAGAAGTACAGAAGCTGTTTAAGAACACTGGGAGCACAAGGGCAAGTTGCCCCACTTGTTAAGACTTCAAGAGAGCATAAAAAAGGAAAGGCGGGGGAACTTACTAGAAAAAAAGAAGGCTTCTTCTGAAAAGCTGAAGTCAAGTCTCAAATGAAAGCAGGAAAGAACATAAATTCTGACAAATCCAATGTAAAAACCACAAGAACGCAGGCCAAAAAATGGTTCAAGTAGCGATTAGCAGAAGGAAAAAAAGCTAACAGCAAATTTTTCTTCAAATAAAGCAGGATCAAGCAGCACACCAGAGAGTATGCTGCATTGATTACTGTTGAGGTAATAAACAGGGCACTCAAGGAAGATAAGGGCACTGCAGAAAAACTGACTTAATCCTTTACACTGCTGCTTGCAGTGGGACAAGCTGGGCAGATTCCTGACCTGGAACCTCCCTTTGAAGGGTAAAAGGGGAGGACATCAAAGAAGCTGCCCAAAATTGAAGTGACAGTGGAAGAAGTTACATAAGAAATTTATTAAATGATGAGTAACAAAGAAGTAGACAGAACCAGTTGTTATTGACTTAAGATAACTTCATATAGTGAAGTTTGTTTAAACCCAATTCCAGGCACAAAATTCTTTCGATCCCATGTACAGAGGAAAGTCCTGAATTTACCTTCCTACGGACTGCATGATGTCCAAAAGCAGAGGAGCAGCCAAGTCTGGACTAAGGTGAATGAAGGTTGAGAGCACAACTATGGCCAGGCCCAGTGTTTCTTCATCGTATTCTTCAAGAACAGCTGCACAGTCATGGCACCTGCAAAGAACAGTTTTAAAAACCGGCATTAACAAACTTAAAACAAAGTATTACTATATACACATATGTGAATAATTATGTCTTTTTGAAGTACTATTATTTAGAATATTCTATTAAAAATGTAGTTAGAAAGATAATGTAATGGTGATCTCTCTAAAATTAGTAACAGTCTATGGCTTTCAAATTAATTAATTCAATTAATTAATTAATTAAGCTTCTCACTAGAAAGAAGCAAAGAAGAAGCTGCTTCTTCACTGACAAATGAGAGAGGGCCACAGGGCAGCCCTTGTTTTGGGTATTTCATTAGTAAGAATAAATTGCTAGACAGTTCCCTCGCTGTACCGGACTGCATCAGTTTGCACTACCCAAGAGAAATCTGCAGCAGTGAAGACGAGCTTTCAGCAATGAGAACACCAGCCAGTTCATGCCAACTAGGCTCAGGCGAGGGCTCAGGTCTCTGGCACTCTTCTGTTTAGCTGCCTAGAAACAGTGACACTCATAGATGATCTTAAAAAGATGGAACAATTTCACATTTTCCTCCCTGTCAGTCATGAATTATGAATAACAAATTCTACAATTAGGAAATAATGACCTGATTGGTTCCCATAGCAGTTATAGCTATTAAGAAAGAAATGAAAGGACCTTGCAGGGGCACATAACTTTAGATCCCAGAGAAGTCTCCTCTCTCAGGGCAGATTTGCTGCTGAGCCACTTATCCTTCCTGAAATGCTCAAAGACAACTGATGAAATTCTGAAAGGACTCCATAATGTATAATTATGAAAGGGATGTCAGATTTAGGAAAGATGAGACAGGCTTTCACAGTCTATGAAAATGACAAACCAATGTGGGGAAACTGGCTTATCTCAGCCCAGTGGGAAGGCTTGCTTAATTTCAATCAGTTGCAAATGACTCCAACAGGCTATGATATTTTAACTTAATGAAATTGTACAGGCAATTTTCTTGCCTTTGTTACTTAACAGAAGGAAAATATGCCAGCAAAGTCAAGGAAGTCAAGCTCAGCTGATCTGTATGCTAATATGTGGTGCTAGAGCTTTGGGGAAATGGCCAAAGGAAGTGCCAAAAGATAAGCCTAACTTTGGGATGCTTCACTTTGTCACACAATAAGGTCTACTTCCAGTCACAGCCTGCAGAATGGCCCTGTCTTTCTCCAGTGATCATCCTGGCATGTCTTGTCTACTGGACTGAGTGCAGGAGCACAAGCAAGAACTTAAAGTTTCTCTTCCCAATTTTTGACCAAATCAGTACATGGCTCCCTGCTGACTGCTTTACTTCTCGACTAAATGGGTACACTTATGTTTAACACTTCTTTTAGAGGCATTTTTTGACCAACCAATTAAGGTTTGCAAAAGCTTTCAGGATGGGTGAATATCAGCTTTAAAAATGCTATGTTGATTCCACATGATTACACATCAACAGTTAACCTATTTCAACAAAACCCCAAAGGAATTTTTAAAAAGAGCTTTTGAGTTTTCCTACAGTGAAAGTGGTTTCCGATGGATCACAAGGAACCTTGACTTAAAATAGGATAGAAAGTGCTTCCCCTGCCCTCCATGCACCTGCAATAGCCTGAGTCACCATTCTGCTGTGCAAACTCATGCAGGTCCTACTGAACTAAAAGCACATCTTGCTGACAGTGTTTGGAAAATGTTTACCTTGGGGTAAAAAAAATTAATTGGAAACTTAGCATAGAGGTAACTGATAGAATGGACTTTATATTTCTGTAAAGTATATCTATACTTCACTTGATCTATTTGAAGTTCAACTAGTTCTTTTAAAAGAACAGAAAAAGAACTTACTTGTCAGTCATCATAGTGGGCTGGTCATCAGCAAATTCTTCTGGTGCAGGTACAAACATACTGACTATACTGGGTGCTGACAGCAAACTAGATTTTGTGGCTCCTTAAGGCAATTAGGGGGACAAAAATAAAATTAAAAAAAAAAGAAAGAAAAATCACTAAATAGAAATCCAAACTGCTTAAAGAACAGAACTCTAAAGAGCCATAATAGTTTTACTGTGCACAAAAGTAAGAAATGTGCATCTACAGAAGGATATAGAGCACATTCCTTGCATCTGTCAGATTATTCCAATTACCTAGAACTATCAATTAAAAAAAAAAAACTTACCAAAAAAAATCCTTGGAAAAAAGATAATAAAGAATAAAAATTCCAGGAAGGCAGGTGGAATTGTATCTACTAATTTTTTAGGGAGAGAAGATGACATTATAGTTGCTATGAGACTGGAGAGCAGAAGATTTGCAGTGTTCCCTCATAATTCTGCAGTATTACCTTCCTGTAGGTCTCGGTGACTTGAAGAAGAAACTAAGTTCCTATGTCTCAAGACCAGGTTATCAATCTATTGATAACCATTTCTAACAGAGGAGAGAAATCAGGGAAGGACAGCCAGAAGAATTAATTCATAAGGAGTTAAGAAACACTGAGAACATTGAAGGGCTGATGATTAGAATGTTTTCCATTAAAAGTCTTCACAAGCATCTTTATTCTCCAAAGCTCAGTTGTTCAGCTGGGGGCATGGCCACTGTGATCATGCCAACATATGGGGTTCACTTTGCCTTTGGCACTTTTTGTGCACCTCATTTATGACAGATGTTTGCTTTAATAGGAAAAGTTACATCTAACTCAAGATTCAAACTCTGAATTCTGCTTTCCAGAATTACAGCAATATAAGGTAGTCTGGCAGTCTAACATCTCTCCCACATGGTGAGATGGTCCTTCCTTGATCCCTTTGTTTTCATTAAGCAGACAACAGCAATTACAGAAAAAACAAATCATACAGAAGAGGCAACTCTCCAGCTAGTCTGGTTGCTAAGAAAACCTCAAGAAGAATAATCAGACACATCCGTGAGCCATCAGAAACTTGGATCAACGCTACTGTGATGTACAAGCTCTCTCATTCATCTGAGAAGCCTTGTGATAATCATTTAAATACTGTTAGCAGTTTTGTTCTCCAGATCACTTGGATAGAAAGAAAGATTCAATATTTAAAGAAAAATATGCCCTTTGGTTGCCACATGTAGCTGTCACGATAGAGAATTACTCCTGTTCCTATACAGTTCAGTTCCAATTGGAAGCTCATCTGGTAGGTAACATCATTATGTATATAAGCTGCCCCCAAGGGCATCACATTCTAAAGACCAATTTATGAAAAGCTCATTTTGTGAGCTTTTTTTAGCTCACATGTGAGCCTATTTTTAGAAGAATACCAATGCTCTTTTAAACATAAATTAAGTAATCCGTTATTGACTTTCTTGCTGGTTGTTTGAATCTGCAGATTCAGATTTCATGTTAATATTCGCCTGTTCTGATAATATTTATGGAAAGAGGAGGAAGGTCCTTCACTTAAATTAAATTCAGATGGAATTTCTGACAAGAATCCCAGTTACTACAGAAGAATCAAATTTAACATAAGCTCTCAATATAAATAATCAAACAATCTAAGAAGCTCCCACAATTTCCAAACTCAAAATATGTAGAGTGATGAGGACTTGTTACATCAGAATAATCAAGTTTAAAACAATCATTTTACTAAGTATGGAAGGAAATATTTCTTTTACATACAGAGTTCGGTATTCATAATTGTCCTCTGAGATTTTGTTGGATACTCCAGGAAGTCCAGAATACTCTTCAGTAATGTAGAACACCATCCAGAACACAAGGAATAGGAGTAGATTTTCACATATTTCTACCCATTTTTTTCCCCTCTCTCACAAATGAATAAAGATCCCTCCACCATGACTTTGGAAGTTTCATTGTCATGTTTTCTAGTTGAAAGTCCTGTTGCCTTACACATGCTAAAAGCTGTCATAATGCAGGTTACAATGTTGGAATGAAATATCTCATATAATAATTTTTTCTATAGCCTACAACCTGCAGGACAGTTGAGGGCTTTAATACAGCTGAATGGAACATAAAATTCAGCACAAGTTTGTTACTGACAAAAAAAAACTTCCTGGCAGCCTTAGGAAAGAGATTGGGTCAAATAGACACTGAACTAACCTCTGATTCTTAGTGGTGGTCCCTCCAGGTCAGGGTTTAGGGAAACGGGGACATTGCACAGCCGCTTTCCATGCTGTATCTGCTCTGTGAATAAATACAGAACTTCAGTCCCCAGAACTATGAATCCATCATCTGTCACCAGCATCACACATCTTAAACAATAAAAGCAAGAGAAACACAAATACACCAGCTATTGAAAAAAAAAAAAAAAACAAACCCAAAGAGTTAATTTTTCCAGTCAGAGAAGAGACAAAGACAAGAGAAAGACAACTAGAAGTTAAAATAAGCATTTTTGAAGCATAGAAAACGGAGGTGAAATGAAGGAGTAGAGAAAGATGAGAGAAGTCCACGACGGAAAGAGGACACTGATAACCTAATAACAAAGTAGGGAATTTTAGAAAAGTAAATGTCATTAAACAAGAAAGGAAACGTTAGCCATAAGCTTTCAACAAGTTACGGAACATATGAATGACGTAAAGAGAAGAATCACAAAAAGGCAGTATTTAGAAATACCAAGCGACTAGAAATCAGGTATAGTTTGTGCTGACAGAAGTTAGACACAAAATGATTTTGTTTAACAGATAGGAAGCTTGGGAAGAAGGAATGCGAGACAGATGTTAATTAACAACATAAAAACACAATAATAATAAAGGATGCATGAACCAAGCACACATTGTATACTTATGTAGCTTCAGACTACTTCCTAATTGTTACACCTGAGTATAATAAGTCTTAAGATTCTGGTGTGACATTAAAATGACAAATAGTCACACTGAGAATTTATGCTGAAAAAACCCAAAGCACCTGTTTTCATTCCACATAATAATTTTTACTTTGAAAATAGTAGTTGAAAAAGAGACTGAGAGATGCAAAACTTTCTTGAAAAGAACATTTTACTTTGAATCTCCACACTTGGAGGCCTTTAGCTTGAATGAATGTTGGAGGAAAAAGTCACAGATATTGGGAAGAAAGCCAGTGAACTTGGAACAAGATTAACAAGACAGAGTTCCAGAGCAGTTTTTAGTACTGACTTGTTCCTCTTGAATGCAGGCTAACAAGCTCTTGCAAAATTAAAGTAGTAACTTTTTCATCTCTAAACCCCTGCCTGAAAAGCTAGGCGATACCAGCTAAGTCTCTTCAATAAACAAACTTACCTGCTGATAGGACAAAAAAACAACATTATCATTAGCAAATTCTGACCTTTATGATTTAAGGATCACACACTGAATATGGTACTCAGACTGGAGTAGAAAAGATAATCCTGAACTATATCCCATACCTTTAGCCATTCTTCTGCTACAAGATTCAGTTTGATGGAACTTGACACTGAAGACTGAATTAAGCAAATATTTTAACTGAACTGTCCAGAACTGGTGGGAAGACATTTAGTCAGCATCCCAAGTTCATATAACATTTTAAGCATTCCTTTCCCTGAATGCATCTGGGTCTGCTGATAAATTCCTAAGAAGCACGGTTACGTAACATTACTAACATCACGATGGGCATTTATGATAAACTAGAATGAATGAATTGTTGAGCAACATCTCCTATGAATTTGTAACAGAAAAACTTTTACAGAAGAAAAAAAGCAAATAAAACACTTAAGTAATGAGGGAATTGTGTGCTTAATTCAGTTTTCATTGCTTTGCATTCATCTTAAAGGGCAAAAAAACAGGTCAGCGAGTGAACAGGAACTTCAGACATTCAGTGTGAGTTGGTAGAAGCTTCTCTAAGGAGAAACAAAACTGGCCAGTATAAGGCACAAGTCCTTGGTGTACCAGCACTACTGTAAATATACATGCAAATAAATGATTCCATGCAGTATGGATAAAATCCTATAGCTGCTGAAATCAACAGTCATGCTTCCATTTCATTCAATGAGGCCAGGAAATAATCCAAGTAATATGCAAAACTGTAGGGACACCACTGTACCAGAGGGACTACCTCCCAACTACATAACTATTCCAATTCATACCAGGTGAGAATCTGCTACTCACTATATGGTTTCACTTTAGACTTGAGATAGATTACTTATCTGCAAAAATGGTAGAACAGAAATACTCACTTTTTTAATGGATTGATATGGAAAGTAATTGGTTTAGTAAATAGAAATAAAGAACAATAAATGCAGCTCACCAGTATCCCAAGTGCTGATATTGTGGGGAGCACTAGACTGGTGTTCCAGCTGCCTCTTCATTAGCTGGTTCATTGTCAGAGCTCCCAAAGAGCCTCTTTTCATTTGTCTGAACTGAGCTGCAAGTCAGAAATGCAAAAGGATTTCAGGAGCTCAGACAACAGGTAAAACTACTCTTATTTCCTGATCTAACAAGCCACCATGAGATAAATACTGAACGGGCAATCTTTGCTCTAAGGATCTCACTCAAGTCAATATGCACTTTTCACTCAGCTACACGTGGTACAATTCTGGCCCCAATGACTTGGACTCAGGATCTCATCCGTTGTGTCAACTGTCAGTGCCTTTTTGTCTACAAATATTGCAAAAGATCTTCAAAACACTTGGTATCTGTGAAGTGTAAGATACTATCCCAAAATTCCCATGCTGACAGGTGATAAACGTATACTTGAATCTCACTCACATACAATGCACCAAGAAAGGAAGCTTGGTCTCCCAGCAAAGAACGGAGGACATCTCTGTCCACGTTCACCACAGGAAAGCAGATTCACTGCCTGCATACCACCAGCACTCTTCCCGAGTGACACAACCTGAACCGGCCTCCTACATACCCACCACTCAGGCATAGCACCTGCACATTCTTCTGAAGCATAAAGCCAGCAAGCCTTTGAAGATGGATACCTTTTGCAACTTCACTGCCATTCTTCTGACACGGAGCTGTCAAGCAACAGTCTTTCAATTTTGCCTCATCCAACTATCTACAATACTTCTTTAAATGGATATTGCTGTTTTCTTTAAGAGATGAGTCTCACTGGCTCACACACACGAACACCTGTGCATTTAAAATTTAAGGTTTTTTTGATCACATATTTCTTAGTGCTTAAATGGAGGGAGAAACAGATCATATACAACTCCTGACTATTACTTTTTTCTCAATTCATAAGAAAATTCAAATCGAATGAGCACAATTCACTCACTTTGACAGTTAAGTTTGAGCAACGTATTTCCACCACTGAAATCAAAATCATTCTTCACAGTATGAAGACAGAGCCGGAGCCTTAAGACCCTGCTTGAACATGGTGTGTGAGGCTGCTGACATCCACCTCCATGCAGGAAAACTTTTAAAATGTTGTCTTAAGTATATGCCTAAGTGCTTTCCTCAACATGGCCTTAAAGTAAGGGCAACAATGCAAATTCTTCTCATAATGATTCTTTTCATCTGCAAATATCTTTAGCACCATTAAAAGAAGTATTAACATAATATCAGGTAGCTAAGCTCTGAAAATAAACCCAGCATTTCAAAGATATTTCATAGATAAAGGATAAACTACAACTTCCATAAAGCTCTGAGAAGTTAAGTGCCTTCTTCCAAAGTTGCTCTGCTCAGTTTCTGTCTGAGAGTTCCAAATTCAGGGAAAGCAGAGTACTCCCTAACAAAACAAATACAGGCTCTGAATAATAACGAGCACAAAGATAGCTTCAGTAGGAATCTGCACACTGAAACTATTTTATTAGATGAAGTATTTTAAGTGTTCCCTCATCATATCCTTCCAATGTATCAGACTGCATTTAAATATTCTTTGTCCAAGTACAAGCATTGCTGTAAAGCAGTAACTGAACTTCTGGAACTGAACCAGACCAAGAGACCATTTCATATTTCACTAGTAAGAATTATATTGCAGATGCCTTTCACAGCAAATTAGGAGAAAAATAGAATTTCCATCGTTTCCAGGGCAAGGATTTTAAATAGATGCTTTATCACTTTATCAAGCGTTGAATTTCCTGATGAAAGAACAGCAATTAACATTAGAAGTGACAAGACTGCTTGGAGTGCAGATGACTGTCAAAATATAAAAAATTATCTCTTTGAATTTTCTTGACAGCTTTTGTGACTGTAATTAAAAAAATTTCATGCATATTTCACATAATCGGGCTATTGTTGAGCAGGTTTGTATTTCTGGGGTTATTTACTTGATTTCTCAAGGACAGCTGTGATTTCAAATATTGATAAGTTAAGAAAAAAAAATCTAAAAAAAAAAAAAAATCTAAAAACCCAGAGAGCTGCCAGCCTTTGAACAGTGTTGGAGCCACTCTGACCGCTGTGGACCAGCACATGACTTTTCATGCCTATGACTGACTAGTGGCATAGGGAGGGAAGTTTTCTGTGATTGGATTTTCTACAGGAAGTCTAACAATCGTGAGAGTATCGGTGACCTTCATATAGCAGCTGGTGAGGCTTTCATATGCTATGGTCTGGCCAATCATCCCTCCATTGCTGTGGAATTCTCTATTCAAGAAGAAAAGTCCAAAGGTAAAATCTTCCTCTCACATTTATGGTTTCTGTAGCCAGGCATTGGCTGTACAAGTAATGTTACTTCTGTTTGTGTTACAGAATGACCTTGTGCTTCCAGTCCCAATCAGGGCTTATTATGCAAAGGACTGCAAAGACACACGGTAGAACGTCAAAAATGTTTCCATCTAAATGGACAAGAGACACAGGGGAAGCATTCATTTTTGAGGCATTCATTCATTCATTCTTTTTGCAGTTGGAAACTGAGGTGCACAGGAAGAGGACAGGAATATTTACAAAGAAATGTGAGCTCACTATCATACAGATACTACTCCCAATTTCATATACTGAAATTTACAGAAACACCTAGCACTCAGTGAAATCAGAGAGACATAGGTCTTTACAGGCATCTCTTTAGATGCTTTAATCAGTGATGTTTGTATCATTAGGTGTCCAACAAAGGTACTGTGACTACAAGATGCACGTGACATGAGCCACTTGTGGTAAAATAAAAGAGAAAACCTTTAATTTGCAGCACTCATTGAGCAAGTCAACGCATTTCTTTAATAGCCCGGACACCCCTTCCAATCAAATCAGCAGGTGCTGAATTTCAGAAATTAAAATTAAACTTTTCTACAGAAATCTGAAATTGCAGTTCAGCAAGATAGTTGAGATGATCCAAGAACTCAGTAGCAAAGCAGCTGAGTTCAACATTTTCCCTCCCTTTTCTACTAGTCAGAGTCCCGCTCCATCAACCTTCGGGTGTGTTATTTAACATTACCTAGATGGACATGCCATTCTGTTTTGTTAGTGTTCGCTCTCCATTGAAATGGGTATGGGAAGCTCAGATAAACAGTTACCTCAGGAAGTGGCTTTTCAAGGCATTTTACAAAAATTGCAAGAGGTTTTTTTTTCTTAAGGTATGACAAGAAATGTACTGAAGAACATAGTAACAGCCCTGTGTTGCTCTCATCCTCTGATTCTGTGCACTGACAGTTGACAAAACTTCCTCTCACTGGAAAACAAACATTCAGTCCTAGTGAAATCCTGCTTTTAGCTCCTACCTAATCTAATTCAAGAAAATCACATTTGTCAAATTTGCCATGTCACAACAGAGAATCTTGCAGTCACCGATTGCCAAAACCCTGCTGACCACCAGAGATTTAATACACCTAATGATACCCTACACAGCTGTACTTCACTTCCAGGAATCAATGAAACTCAGGGAAAGGCATTTACCATATATGACATGCATCTGACACACAAATACAGCAATTTGGATTTAATCCTCAAACCTTACTTGATATGGAAGAGTGACTACTTGTCTCCGGGACACCTGCTTCAAGGGTCGGTGCAGATGATGACTCTCTTGGCATTTCCAGTGTTGAAAGTCCTTTGGCAGCAGGATCTGCATGTGAAGATTGTGCTTAAACTCTCAGTACTCAGATCAATAAATATTTTCCATATGCTTTCTCCTTGGAAGCCTTTTTCACATCTTTTCAGTCCTCCATTCACCATCCGCCACTCCCAGCAGTTTTAAAAGCATCCAGTGTATGTCGGAAGAATTGTTATAGATGCACAGGTATCTACTGCTTAAAATAACTTTTTAAAGGAGATTTCTACCTATGCTCCTTATAACTCAGTACTAATAAATGCACATAGTTTCATTTTGATCACACTCACAGAGGGTTTATTGGAACCACCAACGTGAAAGTAAGAGAGGTCCAACTGATGTAAAGCTACTTTAACTGACAGCTTTTAAAAAGCCTTATCTCCATCGTGCTATCAATTTTCATTGATTCAAAAGGCTGCTGATCTAGTAATTGATCCTAAAGATTCAATAAGTTTCCGATTCTATCATTAAAAAGAAAAATAAGCCCTTAAAACTAATGAGTTTATTTATATGAAAACTTACACTGTTAATTTAAAAAAAAAAAAAAAAAGAAAAAAATTTTCAAGTGTTGATGGGTGGCTGGTTTCATCATATCTATAAAAATGAAAATGCACGTGTGTTGTAAAAAGTCTCAGGTAGGATACTCTAGCCCAGCCTTGTGCACTTGAAGAAACAATCCACTTGAATATATCAGAAGCCCTTCTAAAATATGTGGAAGTGTAATAGGCTGACAAAGCTTGAATACGACTTCATCATCAGCCCATTATGATGGTGATATTAAGCCTACTTAAATGAATTACAATATATACAACATGTATATTCTCAAATAAACTAATCAATAAAGCTAAACAAACCAAAACAGAACATAAGAGATAGCTTGAACTACCCAAGTCACAGACAATTCAGATAACTAAGTAATTGAGTATCAACCTTTAATGTCATTGAGCACTTAATCAGTGATTGTGAATGCTTTGATGCTCCCCTTGGGTGATGCATACAGACAAATGACCATCACATAAATATATCTATATATATATATGCCATAATCCTAAATTCCATGTGGTGTTTCAAAGCTGGGACAGCCCTTCCAAGCAGTTTCAAGGATGACAGTGTTAGTTACTACATGGAAACTGTCCCTGACTAATGGTCAAAAAAGCATTTCAGTCTAATGGCACAACTCTTTCATGAACATTCTTCTCTAAGAATCTACATCAAAGGTTGAAAAGCACTCAGCTCTCTTTCATTTTTACAAAGTTCCACTGGTTCTTCAGCTTACTGGAACTATAAATGAGACCTGGAACATAAAGGGAACAGAGTAACTATGATCATACTGAATGATTTCTCCTTGTAAAAGTAGAATATCGTAATTGGAAATTACACTATGGTTCCCTCTGAAGCAATTAAGAAAGAGATGAGATCAGGAACACATAATTATTCCCCACCACTTCACTGGCAACAAAAACTGAGGCCTGGAGGTTTACTTCCTTTTCTAATTAACATGTTATAAAAGATTGGTAAAATTCTAATAGCTGGAAAAAAAAAAAAAACCCAGCCACAGAAATAAAGAGGCAGCAGCATGCAGCTTTTAAAACTGGTTGACACATCCAACTGCAAACTAAGGAAGTGGCCAAAATATACCTTATCTCCACTCAAAATACTTAACAACAAAGCCCTGTATTAAAATAACCTGAGAAAACTTGGGATACAAAGAAATACTGTATGGCTTTTCCCATATTTCCCATAACTTTAACAAACACAAGCCATGTAAACTTTGTGGATACTCAATACAAAGAAGGCTAGAAAGCATTTTTAGTGTATAAAAAAAATCAAAATACATGTAATTGTCTGATCCTAAATGCAAACTGTGGTTAATTGTTAGTTCTGAAGTCTACAGCCTGCTTAGCTTTATGCTTCGTGATGCAGTCTGCTTTCCACTACCTTATGCTGGCAGAAGAAATAAAGGTCAAAAATAAATTACTACACACAAAAGAAAAGCAGTGTAGCGCAGACTAGATGAGCAGGATAAAAGGCACAGAAGTGTAACAATTTTTGGGACTGCTCACATAAAGAGGCCACAGAGTTGCACTCCCTAACTTGGATATCATAACCAGTATTTTTGTCACTGCTTCCTTTTCGAATGGGCCCTCACACACACAAAATACCTGTATGGCTAGCACATTCCTTGTGAGAAACAAGCCCCTGAAAGGCATTCAGCTAACTCAGACCACATCACACACTATATATCCACATCTCTCCCTATGAATATTCACATCTCCTCTCATACTGGTCTGTTACCAAAACCTTCATGCAGTAATAAGCCTTTTAATTGGGTCAGTGATTGAGCTCACCTGCCTCTTTCTGCTCTCCCAGCTTGTCAAGGATGTTAAAAGAGATGTCCAGGTATTCTCTCTGAATAGCACTCACAGCAATCTTCCTCTGCTTCCTCTGGCGAGGAACAATCTGAATCTTAAATTCTGACTCTTCAGTCTCTTCTTCTTGCTTCTGCTCCGTGTTTTGCTCAGTGTCAGACTCTGCATTGGTATCAAGTTCATCCCTTTCCGCTTGGTTTTCGGAATCTTCAGGTACTTTAATAAGGACTGTCTTTATATTGGGGCTTGGAACTGCTCCATTAGGCCTAATGTCCTCTACATTGAGATCAGAATTATCATCAAGGGACATTTCTGGAAGGGCAAATGACTTCTGCAGCAGGTCCCTTTTCTGTTTCAGTGTCAGCGTGTTCCCACAGGACACATCCTGAAGTTCTTCTAGCTTAACTAACTCTGAAGAGTCCTTTTGGTCTTTGGGAGAAGTGGAAAGGATCTCATCTATTCCTGTTGAAGCATTGTTGCTCGAATCCCTAGAACTAAAGTCTTTGGAGCAATCTTCAATGCTGAACTGGACCAGCGGAGTTGTGCTGAGGCTGAGTGCAGAAACATTGATAGGAGTTGAGGGAGATGAAGCAGTAGTTTTGCCAGAGACCTCATCATTCAGCTGGTTTGTGGTTTCTTCTTCTTCATCGCTCTCCACTATTCTAAGGGGAGGAAGTGGTTCAAAGACCAAAGAGTCACTGTCTGAAGTGGAGAGCACTGAATGTTTTTCAGGACCCGATGTTGAGTCAGAGGACAAATCTATCAGATCTAGATCTTCCTTGGGACCAGCAGGTTTAATGGGAGAGTCCACTTTCACGTCATAGGTTTCCATGCAGTTTAGCCTAACTTCTGGTATGACCGGTCTTCTTGTTTCCTGGAAAGTCTCTGTATGGGGAAGATTTTCTTGTGTTTCTGTATTTTCAGCTTTAGTAGAAGAATTCTGCCGAGATCGTCCATAATCACTCTGCCTGTGTATGGCGTAAGCAGCAGGGACAGGTGGTTTTTCTAAGTCACACCGGTCTATGCAGGACTTCCTGCGATGTTCATCTAATGAAAACAACAGGGAGTCTGCATTCCCTATATCAAGAGATTTTTGTTTTAGAGAGCGCAGTTTTTTTTTCTGAATGCTTTCTTCTCTCACACAGCGTAGAATACTGTCTTGTATGGCCCCCGTCTCTCTATATTCAGCCAGCTCTATTTCACCTGATCAAAACAGAAAGAGCTAATACTACCTCAGTTGCAGACTTCTGGCAGATATGTTCATTTATCTCACAATTCAGCATGACTGGCATTTCAAATACAAACCCAGTATTAGTCAAAATTGTCTAGATTTTGTTTTAACTTCAGAGCCACATTACGTAGATTTTTACAATGAACAACAACAAAAAGACCCCTACTGTTTGGGTAATTGCATTTATCTAAATTCTATCCAAATTCTACTCATCCTGGACAAATGTACCCTAAAGACAGACTGTTTAAGCGTATTTATTGAAAAGAAGATGGCACAGGCAAGTAATATCTACAGACACTTGGAATGGCTGCATTAGGCATGCGAGATGAAAGAAGAAAGGAGCTACACAGACTACTCTGAAGAGGTTTCCAAATGATGGACATCATTTGGACATCAGCGTACATTACAGTACATGTTATTTACTGCAGGAAAGTGGGCTTAAAATGGATGCTTCTGATTCAAGAAGCAAGGGTAGCAATAGCAGTGAGGATGTGGCAGCACAAGCCTGAGATCAGAGAGGTGTTCAAAGAATTTTTCCTGCAGGGATCCTAGACCTCAGCAGAGCGTAGCAACCATCACACCACAGTCATACCTCCCCTCCCCAAGGAGGAGCAAAGCAAGCACAGTACTTGCTGGTACTGCTACTGCATTTGGTATTTTGCTAAGTGAAAATACTCATTGAGAACACTTTAAAAGGTTATCGCTGTTGCTATTATGAATGACATATTTTGATGTCAAACAAAATACTCCTGATCGTTATTACCCCCGTATTTCAAAATGCTCCACATATAAATCACCATGCAAAAATAATAAAAAAAAAAAAAAAAGCAATGAGAAAAGTTAAAATAAATGTTTGCTCTAGTCAGAATCATTCCCCACCACATGCTAAAACCTGAAAGAAAAAAAGGCAGGTGGGGGTGGTGGCAATAGCTTCAATTTGTTTAGGGTATTCATTTCAGAAACCTAAATATGAAAACAAATTTTTTCCTATATTTTGAAACCAACAAATGACCCTTTTTACCCATGGAAAACCATAATATTTGCAGCAGCAACACATTTGCTCACCCTAAAGTCCCATGTCATCAAAAAAAAAATTTAAAAAGAAAAAATCAATTTCTGGGTAAAAATACATTTGAGGGAAAAATAATCTTCAGCCCAATGGTGGAAGAAATCTGCAACAAATACACTTAAATATTTTTATATTGAAAAGAGCTTTAAGTTTCAGAAAACAACTGCTAATTTTAGATATTTTTTTTTTTATTTTGGAGTGCCTACTTTGAGATTTCTGTAAAATAATTCTGTAAAATAATCGGGGAAATGAGGAGTACCTGCTCTCAAAAGTCAGACAGCGTACTTGTATTCAAATTAGGCAGTGCAACAAACTCTACAAAGAAAGGTGGTAGCTTGAAACTAAGAGTAGGAAATTGTATTTCTGCACGATTTTATACCGACAAAACAATTCATACTTCTCTGAGCATTCATCTCAACTGGTTGATATTTCACCATTTTGCTGCCACCAATTCTTTTCAGTCTTGCAAAGAAAGTTTGAGATTCTTTATTGCAAGGTCCAGTTGGTGTATCATGAATATCAGATTCATCAAAAACACTGTCTTCCTCTGCTGGAGAAAGAAAAAACTTTATTACTCTTAAGAGAGTGCAATTCCTTGAATGAAAAGCTGTCTATGTAACAAAACCTCAGCTAGTTTCAATTAAACTTGAATTGGAAAATGAAGAATCATCTGAAGTTTGCAAGAAAATTTATATCCCAGGTATAACTTCCATTCTTGTTACACCTTGAATTCAGGTCAGAAAGGACAGAGATAAATGAAAAATGGGTTACGACGCAACAAAAGTATACCAGAGCTTTTACCGTTCTAAGCTGATCTTTTCTACTGATAATAGTACAGATTTCTTTAGACAGAAGAAATACAATAGATCTGAAGTAAATAACTTTTGCGGTGCTCAGTGAGAAACAGTAAATTGAAGAAGACCGAAATTAGTGCAAGACCTGCAAGGTCAGTAATAAACAAGCAAAATGGGAAAGTGAAAAAGAAAGAAATGGATAATCTTGGCAAGTTGGTAATAGTAATAGAATTAGACCTAAGAATATGAATTACGAGATTATTGATCTAAATAGAACAGTAAAACGTTATGCTCTAATTTAAGAATTGCTGGTTGAAAACAGCAGAGAGAAAGAAAGATCCAAATCTATTTATCCATCAAAAATAACCACATCACCCATATCAAATACCTATAAAAAAAAGAAATTAAAAAAAATTAAAAATCCATATCTATCATGTCTAGTGGTTCATCTCCAAGGAAACAAGAAACACTACTGGGACAATAAAGAAAATAGAGCACTCAAGATTGCCTTGTTTATTCTAGTAAGCAGACATGGAGAAGAAACACATTTGGTGTCTAGGAGTGAAGAGGCAAGAAAGCTGAAGTTAGAATGGCCAAAAATCGCATACTTAAACTGGACATTAACACCTTTAGTTTTGAAATTGCTGGAAAGTTTCCACTAAATGTGAAGCTATGGAATTGCCAATTCCCTAAGAACATCAGGGATAAGATACTTAAGTGATACGATGAATCCAGAAAAATCAAAGTTATTAGTAATAATTTCTACAGGATCAGGGTTTAATAAGTTAGGAGATCACTCATAATGCCATGTTCTATGTGTTTAACTTCTTGCCCTTGGCAACAAGTGCTTCTTCTCACAAGATTTGTTATCGCCTCTACAAGAGTCTGTACACTTGCCATGATCCCCACAACAAAGTTTGGCTGAAAAATTAGGAAAAAGTTTCAATAGTGGGAAAATCCATCTTTAGTGTAGGGAATCTTGCTGCCTGACAATTAAATCCTTGTCTGTTGATCATCTAAACATCCCCTATGATGATGACAGCAGCACACACACTACCTGACCAGAGACTAAACAAGCCTCCATAGAAAAGGTGGAAAAGGCTTCAACTTTCCACTTCCCTATGGAATTATATTGGCTACTTCTTGGCAGTGGAAGAAAACTCTTCTCCATGCTCTTTTTTCTGCAGATTTAACCCAAGGAGAAGAGTGAACCCTACGATCAAGTCAGCATTTACAGAGAAAAATTTGTCCACTTATGGTCCTTCTCCTCTAAGCAGCCCAAAGCCCTTCAAAATAGCTGTGGAAAGCAACTGGATATTATTCTCCTGACTTTGAAGACAGGGAAACAATGATGAAGTGAGACACTAGGCCACCCAGCAGATCAGTGATGGACACGGCCTTGGAACGTTGAGTTTTCTAGACCTAACTTGTCATTTACTGTGAACTGCAAGCTGGGTACTTCAGCACCTCACTTTGTCTTAGAAGGTTCTTGAAATAACTCCAGAAACTGAATGCATTTTATAAATGTATTATTACTAACCTCAGCATCATTTAGTCCTTATTAATTAAGTCATTAGCACAAAACAAAGACAAATTCATAGTAAATCCACAGTTACCTGAACAGTCTTAGCCCTCTTCTAGTAATACAAAATATCCAAGTGAGTGCAAATATGCAGTACATCACTGACACCCATTTTAAGGCTGTTTTAATTTGCTAGAGCTGCGTAATAGGGCATTCAGGTAAAGCACATTTTGTGTCCTTGTTCTGCTGGTTATCTTTTCATGAGCAACAAGCAGCAAAAGAGGAAAAGATACTGACAGGCATAAAAAGACTGTTTCTTGTATTCTTCTTTGGAAGAAGAGATTACTGCATGCTAGGAAGACTAAGAAGGAGGATGTAAATAACACGTAAGCAGCTAAAAGGCAAAATATCTGAAAGGCAGCTATAGATTAACATCAAAAGAACCTCTTAAACTTTGAACATAAATACCTGTCATGGAATAAACTTCACAGTGATAAGGAACTACACTCAGTGACACAGTGTTATTTCAAGTGCCAGCCTTACTCCAATTCACAGCTGTACCCCTGCTGCAGCTAGCAAACATACAGAGTTAACAATCGGATGCAGTCATTAAGGGCTGAACCATTCTCCTCCACCTTTAGACATCCACACCATATACATCGGCATGTAAGCTAGTCAACTTCAGCTCCTTTTACAAGGAAAAGCAAACTATAGACTGAATTCATAATTTTTTTTCTTTTCAACAGCACATAGGTGCTACTATGCCATGTTATTATAGTCAGGTTGGTCACACACCTTGTGCATTGGCATAATCTGTTCATATTATCATAGGAAATGCCACGGCCTACCCAGGCACAGTGACTGTCCTACTAAGCTCCCCCCGAGAGATGTTAGACTGCTGTGCTATAATGCTGAATGTCTTTTACTACACATGGCCACAGCTGGTCGGGTAAATCACAGCTTGGACTTAATTCTGAGTATTATGTTCTAAAATTCAGACCATATTTACCCACTTCTGCAACATCTGAAGACTTCATTAATGGAATCAATGACTAACATAAATGAGAGTGTTAGAAGTACCTTTTTCTTTTTCACTGTATCGGCTTATGTTACTGTTGTCACTATACAAAGGACCAGCAGTTGCATGGGGCTTGCAGCTGTGATATTGAGCGTTGAGGGTATTGACTGTGATGTGGATTAGGTGAAGGACAATCTTGCTGATTTCACAGTCTCTGTAGGGGTACTGTTCAGTGAAAGAGAAAAAACCTCAGCTTAAAAATTAACTTTTCTCCTTGGATAAACATTTAGGTGGTAAAATAGAAAAATGACAAGAATATTGTCAGCTGGACGCCCTTCGCCTTCCTTTGATCATACATTGCTAAATACACCATGAGAAACAGGACAGTTTTCAGCTTTGTACACAGAATTATTTTCAAAAAAACAAAAAACTAATGAAAAGTATTACTTTTCTCTAAATAAAAAACTCCCTATTAATTCCTAAAAAATTCCGGATTAATAACATTTAATATACTATTTTCTTGACTTTTATATGACAAAACCAACTGTTAATAATAATGCTTAATATGAATAAAAGAAAAAATTAAAAAAA